>CM024764.1:25065015-25635770 GCA_014218235.1 Colocasia esculenta
TCTCACAGCATTCAGACATCTTGACTTCAAAACTACGTACTCTATTGACAAGCAAAGAAGATTGAATAAAAGATGTTAAAGTTCTCAACAGCACTTCAGACATCTAGTTTATGGCAATTCGAGGATTTAATGAGAGATGTTGGATGTCCAACAAGTTCAGTTGACTAGATTTCTATTTTTTAAATTCATTTTTTGCATAAAAAAAGACTTCATTTGACTAGATTTCTATTTCTTTAAGTGTTATTCTATGGTTTTTACATCCTGTGTTAAGTTCAATGTTATGTTCATCCTTGCAGTTTAATGTATGGAGCTGAAGATCCATCAATTGCGGGAATGGTACTTGACAGCCCATTCTCAAATTTGGTGGACTTGATGATGGAACTTGTGGATACTTACAAATATCTTACCAAAGTTCACTGTAAGTGTGTTGATGTCAGCAAAGTTGATTTTGATTAGAATCCGAGAGCATGCCCTGTGCAAATCGTTAAACTCATTACTTAGTTGTTTGATAGCCCAATGAGTTAAATCGAGAGATGTAATGGATCTGGGAAAATCCATTCTAGATTGGGATAGAAGTTAACTGCTTGTGGGGTTCCTTTTGTTTTCTTCCAATAAATAAGAATTACCGGGATGGCGGGATTGGATCTGTCATTACAATTCTCACAAATGGCTGATCTATGTGGGATCAGGATACTGAACATTCTTTAGCAGTCATTTAATGGTTCACTTTTCCACACTTGTCGCTTTTTTTTGCTTAGGGATATAGAACATTTTTTGTGGAGCCTTTCATCATAAACTTGTCCAAGACCTTTTGGCACATGGTTGTCTGTGTTCTTGATCTTGTGTTTGAGATGTGGCTAAGTTGACTATTAGCATGAATTTTATAACTCCCATCATCCCCTCTGCAGGTAGAAAAATGCTGTTTTGTCCTTGCTTTATTTGGGCATGCCACTGACGATGATTTTATTCAGCCACATCATTCAGATCGGATATATGATGCCTATGAAGTAAGCCCTTCTTTGGAAAGTGCCTGAATGTTGCATGTTTTGTTCAAGTATTTATTTATACCTGAATGCTAATGTTTTGTTCAAGTATATGACAATCAGCTCCTTCCCTTTGACGATGGAGGCTGCCATGATTGGCACATTTCATCATTAAAAACTGGCAATGTGGTGTCTTTATGCTTCTTTCCCTTCCATTGCTTCTTTCTTGTTCTTCAATCATTTCCTCTTCCTTCTGCCATCAGGTTTTTCCAAAATAGATGAAAATTCTTGGAATCAAGAAGGTAGTGAAATCTCCCATTGTGATAAAATTGAAAATTGTCCTTGTCTAAACAAAATAACTATCTTTGGACTGAAAAATCTCTGTGCTTTCAAGAGTAATTCCTTCCCATATTTGGCTTCTCATTTGTATTTCTAGAGGTTATCTGCTGCTGTCTACTGTGATGTGGTGCTTAGTGGATGTATACTTGCAGGGGGACAAAAATATTATCAAGTTTGATGGAGATCACAACTCTCCTCGCCCACAATTCTATTTTGATTCCATAACAATCTTCTTCATAAGTGTTGAAGCCTCCAAAGGATCCTTTTGACAATCATTCTCATCAGACCGTGCATGACTATCTTGGCCAGGTTAAAATCTTTTCAAAAGACCATGATGCTAATCTTACCTGCAGCATTCATTCATTAGAAAGTTCTACCTGCCATTCATGATATGTTCTACTACATGATAATTGGGATGTAGTGGTTGGAGCAAGTTATAGTAGTCATAATCCGTACAGTTACCTTCAGGTGAGTTTTCAGGGTCCTGTCATGAATTTTTATCTCTTCCATCTTGCACACGCTTGTGGAGGTTATGCCATTTTTTTTTTCTTATTCGGTTCTTGGATATTTACTCATAGGACTTTCAGCTGGCACTACAGATGATGCTATCAATCAAATACGTCTCAGAAGACCATGAGTCGAACTGAGGTATGTAACCCTTGCTAAAATGCTGCTGGAGATTGTGGATTACATGATTCATCTATTTAAAGAGCATGTATAGGCCGAAGTCTTACTTTGCTCTATTGTTTTCAGCCCTGTGAGTATATGGATAAGCATTTAGATTGTCTAAGCAAGCTATTTTGTTGCAAAAATCACCTCCGTCCTTTTAACTCTAGAGATGGTGAAAATTGAACGGGCTATCAGTTAAAGGATAGTGTTCTTTTGTGACCGTCTAAATTCTTGTGAGAAAAGGTGATGGAAGAGTAGGATCATCCATACAAGGTGGACAGAAATGTCAAGAGTTTGCATTTGCATTATTTTTTTAGGGATGCAAATCATGGGGGCAATTTAAAAAAATTGCCAGCGAGCTACTTCATCTATTCTAGAATATTGATGCGTCATATACAATGGTCTTTCTGCAATCTGTATTGGACTACATGTCAGTCATTGTGGGAAGAGATGTAACTTTTCTTTCATGCCATGTTTCACCAGTCATCTGAACCTGAATATATTTCTAACTGGATAGTGTCATTGCTTGCTGGAAGCCCAGAAAAATTCCCATGGAGGGTGATCGTACATCAAATCAGGATAATATATTCAGATCCCAACATATACACACCAAATTTCCATTCATGTTCTGACAATAGAGTAAATGTAAATGGCATTCATATAAGAAGCATGAGCTTGATTGCTTCCTTCTTCATATGCATCTTCCATCTCCTCCTGATGTACCTGTAAGATATGAATGGATAATTATAAAAATAATTGACTCACCAAAAAAAACATCTTCCATCTACCGATCTACAGGTTTCTTTTGACAGTACAGACTACAGAGGATGGGTTAGAAGTTGGAGATTCCAACTTTCTCACTGGGTTTCAAGGATGAGATGAAGTGTTGGGCTAAATTCTTGGCAGTGCCTTTACTCTTCCCCCACTCTCATCTGCAGTTGAAATTAGTTGTGGAGGGGAAGAGGACCTCATATGTCTATATATGGTTCCTCTTTGTTCTTGATCTGGATGTTCTCCAGTTGTACGTATATAGGGCTGATGCCATCTTTCTATGGCTGGTTGTTAATTGTTTGCACCCATTCTGAAATCAATAGATTCTTCCTAGTTTGTGGAATATTATAAAACCTTGCATATTTTTTAGGAACATGTTTGTAGCATGAACTGGAAATGGTATTACAGGATGTTATGGTTGTTGAGTGGATTGTTCCCTTTCATGTGTTGAAGTCTCTAGCAGAAGAGGTACATATCTATGCTATGCTACCTATCCTTCCCACTGATTATGCATTGTATGGACCAATCTATTATCACTTAATTTAGATGAGATTAAATGGTCACTATTAAATACGATGCTTATTAAACTGGAGCTTATACCTTATATCCTTGTTTCTGCAGTATGACTTAGAGCTTGTCTTTGTCAAGAATTTCCATGAGTTTGTAGATGACTTCTTAAAAAGGCCTGAGTTGGTCGAAACTCATGCGTAGACATGGTGCACTGGGTGATGGGAACCAGGACAGAAGTAAGTTCATAATCTGTTTCAGCAGTCCTCTTTCTTGCTTTGATGATGAAGAAAAAATTGTTGTTTGGCTCTAACTAATGTTGATAATCTGGGTTTGAATGGGTTGAACCTGTAGGCAAGGAAAGGTGAAAGGTTGGTATGGACTTCTGAAGCATAGCTTAAATATTGTGACCCACATTTCAGATTCAATAGTAGTACAACCACATTTTATGGTTAAAGGACTATGTAAGTAGTTAAATATTTCTTCCAATTAACATTTCTTTCTATGTCTTCATTTTGTAACTTGTAGCCTTATGATCTTGTTTTTTTCAGGTTATGGTCCATCCATGATGCTGCTCAGTTTCGACTTCATGTTGACTATATGCATGAACATTGTTAGAGGAACTTTTTATTTTGAGATACACTAGCCCTTTTTGTCGATATAGACTTTCTATTTTGAGATACACTTAACTTTTTTTAAAGTAGACTTTTTATTTTGGAATACACACGTGGCCTTTTTTTTGTCATGACTTTTTATTTTGTATATGGAGGTCAGTGCTTGTATATGGTTGCCATGGGCTTTTATTGGAAATCCCTTTTATATATGGACACGCAGGGTCAGCTGTACTTAGATGGATTTGTATGTCTTCTTGTGTAGAATGCCACTCAAATGGCATGTCAGGTGATGTCTTACCACAGCTTCCATGAATTAATTTTGATAGATGCTCGTTCTTATCTTTTTTTTTTTTAATTGTATAAAAGGAATCAAATCTTCAAATTAAGATTGGCTATGTGACCATTCCTATTTTCTCATACATGTTTTTGGTTTGGTAAAACTAGCTGTAAATGTTTGTATTTTTCACTTCTTCAGTTATGTTAAAGTCACATGCTTTTTTCACTAGCTGTAAATGTTTGTGAATTGATATGATGTCCAGGCAGTCCTTATTTTACTGGTACAGATGATAGTATGATTTTATTAATGTTGGATATTTGAGTGGACATGTGAATGTATGGATGTGAATGTGAATATTATGGATTTTAATGTGTTTTGCCTATGTGATGCAGATGAGTGGATATGGATTTGAGTTTTATTTAGCCATGTTAATATATATGTATTTGTATTTCATGGTTACATCAGATGTGGACAGGTATTTAGTTTATATTTGTAAAAAAAAAAAAAAATATTAACACCTACAGTTTTTAATATTCATGATTAAATATCATTACATACCATAATTTAAAGCCGTAAGTATATATATTGTAATATTTATTCATTCATTATTTATCATCTCAAAAAAATGGTATTACTACGGTTATGAAACAATCAGTATAGATGATATCTATACTTATTTATTTATAATCGTCTCAAAACTATATTACTACGGTTATAAACCATAAGTATGATACCAATACCTATGATTATATAACTCTTACCTACGGTTAATATTTGTATGAATAACCCGATATATACCTACGATTATTTTTTGTGGGTATAGTCTTTAGTCACGGGCGCATGCGTGTCGGATTCAAACCGTAGCGCGTTCCGTAGGTAAATGGTTTTACCTTCGGTTTTGTGGGCATATACCTACGGTTATTATGCGAAGCTATAGGTCATTTTTTTTGTAGTGTCTGCTCCCGTGGGACGTGTATGACTTCGAAGTGAAGGAGACCTTCTGCTTGACTTTTGACCTGCTGGAGGTATTGGGCCATACGGGGCTCCCTTGCTTCGAACTGCCCGTTGACTTGGCTAGCGACCAACTGGGAGTCAATGAAGACTCTCAGTCGTAGGGCTTCGAGGTGCCTAGCCATGCGAATACCGAACAACAATGCTTCGTATTCGGCAACATTGTTGGAAGCTGTGAAGCGGAATCAGAGGGCGTACTGGAACTCTAACCCTTCCTGGGAAGTGAGGACCAACCCTGCTCCGCTCCCTGTAACGCAAGAGGACCCATCTGCGTAGAGCTCCCATGGGGGCTCGTCAGCCAAAAGCGGGTCCTGCTCGGTAGAGAGAGTACATTCCACGACGAAGTCCTCCAATGCTTGTGCCTTGATTGTTGTCCTTGCACGAAAACAGATGTCGAATTCGCCAAGCTCAATGGCCCATTTGATAAGCCTGCCAGAAGCCTCTGGCTGCTGTAGTATAGACTTCAGTGGTTGGTCGGTGAGAACTGTCACTGAATGGGCCTGAAAGTAGGGCCTTAGCTTCTGAGCAGCCGTGACCAAGGCGAGGGCAAGTTTTTCTGCTCGAGGGTACCTCCTTTCAGCTTCTTGGAGGACCCTGCTGATGTAGTACACCGGGTGCTGCGCCGCTCCTTCTTCTCTGATCAAAACCACGCTGATGGAGTGTTCGGTAACAGAGAGGTATACAAACAAAGGTTCTCTGAGCACGGGCTTTGAGAGAATAGCTGGGGCCGCCAAATACGCCTTCAGCTCGGTGAAGGCGGCTTCACACTCCTCAGTCCACTGTACTTGCCCCCCTTGCTTCGAGGCGCTTTTAGGGCCTCAGAGCAACTTGAAGAAGTTAAAACTTCTTTCTGCTGCTCGGGACATGAACCGGTTCAGTGCCGCAAGATGCCCCGTCAGACGTTGGACGTCGCGCACTATCTTAGGATTGCTCATCTCCAGCACAACTTGGATTTTCTCCGGGTTTGCCTCTATTCCTCTATTTGACACGACGAAACCGAGGAACTTACCTGAACAAACGCCAAATGCGCACTTGGAAGGGTTGAGTTTCATATTGTACTCCCACAATGTTGCGAAAGTTTCCTGGAGGTCGGAGATGTGGTCGGTGCTCGGAAGCGTCTTGACCAGCATGTCGTCGACGTAGACCTCCATGTTGCGTCCAATCTGCTGTTCGAACATTTTGTTGACCAGCCGCTGGTAAGTTGCGCTAGTGTTCTTTAGACTGAAAGGCATCCTGGTAAAACAGTACAAACCCAGGTCTGTGACGAACGTCGTAGCGTCTTGATTCAGAGGATGCATGCTGATCTGGTGGTAATCGGAATAGGCGTCCAGAAAGCTGAGAAGCTCATGCCCGTAAGTAGCATCCACCAGCTGATCGATGCGCGGAAAGAGGGAAATTATCCTTGGGCGTCGCTTTGTTGAGATCCTTGTAGTCGACGCACACACGCCATTTACCATTGGCCTTGCATACGAGGACCACATTGGAGATCCACCTTGGATATTGGGCTTCTCCGAGGAGCCCAACGGTTCGGCTTTTGATGACGTGATCCTGGATCACCGTCTGCCACTCCTGGTTCATAGGTCGCCTCCTCTGCTGAACCGGTGGGACCTTGGGGTCCAGATGGAGGCGATGCACCATCACTCCCGGAGGAATCCCCGGAAGTTCGTCATCAGACCAAGCGAACACGTCCAAATTGGCAAGCAGAAAGGCCCTGTAGCGTTGCTGCTCGGCCTCTGCCAGCAAGGCGCCAACGTATAAGACGTGCTCGGGGTCATCGTCTACCTGGATGGGAAGTAAATCTTCAGCAGGCGTTCCTCGGCTGGTGGAGGGCTGATCGGACGTTGGCGGGGCTGGATCTGCGAGTGGTTGCTTGTCTCTTAAAGAAAGGACATAGCACCGGCAAGACTCGCGCTGGCACCCGAGTACTTTGCCGACTCTGCTCAAGGTCGGAAACTTCATCTTCTGATGGAGTGACGAAGGTACCGCTTTGATATGCCCGATCAGGCCTCTGCCGAGGATGGCGTTGTAACCAGGCATATTGTTGTTGACCAAGAAGTCGACCACCTTGGTCACGACCCTTGGAGCCGTCCCTAAAGTGATCGGGAGGCGAACTCTTCCCATGGGTTGCACCGAAACTCCCGAAAAGCCGAACAAAGGTGAGTTTACAGGGGCGAGTTGATCAGTTTTTAGTCCCATGAGGAAAAAGCAATCATAAGCCAAGACATCAGGGGCACTTCTATTATCCACCAAAATCCGGCGCACATTACACTGATTGATGGTGGCCGAAATGACCAGCGCATCAGCGTGTGGGGTAGTAACCCCTACAAGGTCCTTGTCCGAGAAGGTTATAGCCTCCTCGGGTGGTGTGCGTGCAGGACTGGTGGGATATGGAGCCGACCGAGGTGCCGAAGGCCTATCCACAATGTGCACTCACCTTGTATAATCACGTTGGCTTCGAGTGCTTTCTCCGCCTGTGCCAAAGCCTCCCACGATCACATTGATCTCCTGCTCGTTGGGCTCATTGTTGATAGGCTGCTTGGGAGTCCGCTCTCGACATATGGGGCGGTCTTCATTCCGGCGCACGAACCGCCCAAGGTAGCCGCGCTAATAAGGTCTTCAATCTCATCCTTAAGCTGGCGGCACTCGGAGGTGTCGTGGTCGTGGTCGCGATGAAAGCGACAGTATTGTTTGGTCGCGCCCGGGGGTTGGAGTGCATCCTCTGTGGCCACCGAATGTATGCTTCGTTCCTGATCTCCACCAGGATCTGTTCGGGTGCCACAGTAAGAGGTGTGTAGTTGGTGAAGGGGCGCGGACGGCGCGGAGAGTCGCCGTTGCACAGTCCTTTCTTCCGATCACGGTCGGAGACATTGTCGGAAGGCCTCTTCTTGTCTGACTGCTCCCCCTGCTCCGCCCTACCCGTTGCTACACTCTCCTCGCAAACCGCATGGCATTGCGCGATGGAAAGTAGTTCGGCGAGGGTGGTGGGCTGCTGGACACCGAGGGTCCTCTGCAAGAAGCTGTCTCGAGTGCCCTGAATAAGGGAACTGGTTGCCAGAGGGACGTCCAGGCGTGAGATGCGAAGCGCCTCTGTTCGGAACCTTTGAACAAAGTCCCTGAGCGCTTCGCCCTTCTTCTAGCGTATGGCCGGGAGGGAAGCCGCCGTTCACGGTTGTGACCTTCCACCAAGGAAGTTGTCCCGAAAAGACTTCTTCAGTTGGCGAAAGGAGGAGATAGAGCCCGCTGGAAGGGTCTCGAACCAGGCTCTGGCAGTCTCCTTGAGGGTTGCAGGGAAGGCCCTGCACTTGGCCGCATCTGATGCTCCGTGGAACACCATGTGTGACTCAAAGCCGTGGATGTGGTCGGCCGGATCGGTGGTGCTGTCATCGGGCGCGATGGTGGGCAGAGGGAGCTTGGGAGAGACCCGTGCTTCCAGGAACTCCCTGCTAAAAGGGGAGCGGCAGTCCAGGTCATCCTCCGCTGGAGCTTTCCCTTCCGCGCGTTGGACCATCACGTCCACGAGTCGCTCCAGGTCGACCACGCGTCGCAAGCGCCTGGCGAGCTCCTGTTCGGAGTTGGCGGAGCCTCCTTGACCGGACCCGTGGGAGTTGGCTCCTACAACTGATCACGGCGGACGGGGGGAGACGACAGAGTGACGGGGCGGCGAGCGCCGCGGGCGCTCCGGTGCCCGCTCCTCGGACGGTGCTCGGCGTGATCGGCGCGGTGAGTCCGCTTGCTGATCCTGAGGCGTCGGGAGGACGCGAGATCGTCGATGCGATGACTCTGCCTGCCGCTCTCGTGACAGGGGAACCGCCAGGGCTGGTGGTCCAACCAACTGAGCTTGCAGGGCAAGACAGACGCCCGTTAACTGTTGCATCTGTCCCCGGAGTTCAGCTATCTCCAGGGCAGTCGCCGGCGCGGCGACCACTGGTGCAGGGACGTCGTTGTTGGTGCCAGCAGGGGCGATGTTGACGTCGATGGGAGGGGATCGCCGGAGAGACTCCACTCGTGACTGGCGGGATCTCGTCGCCCTACTCCCAACGTTCTGGTAAGAGGTTCGTCTGCGAGCCATGGCAATGTCGTTCCCACAGACGACGCCAAAAGTGTGAAGACATTTTCCTTGTTGGGCCAGAGCGGATCAGGCCTAACACTTGTGTAAGGGAGATGACGGTCGCCGGGGGCGGACGAAAAATCTTGCAATTATCGGAAAAGATCAGGGGGGCCCGGTGAAGACCGGGGAAAACCCTCCGATGCCTAAGTCAGTGAGAGGCTTGAAAGGCAGGGGATTTTCGTGTGTGAGGGTGTGTTCACGTAAGAGAGAACGTACCTCTGCATGGCACCATACCTGTATCTTTTATAGGCAAGGGTGTAAGCTGACGTGCGTAACGTCACTAGATCGTGCCTAGAAGGGCGCCTTGAAAGGCGCGCATAACTGGAGGAGTTACGTGCTGAGACCCCCGTTGGGCTGCCAGGCTGCTAATGCGCCTCTTAATAGTGGGGCGCGTGGTCCGCGACGGTTTGTAACCGCTGTGAGGATGTGAAGGGCTGTCCGGAAGTCTCTGGAGGAGGTCACCAAGCAGGTGACCCATGAGAGGGGTCGAACTTGCTGTTCGGTAATATCCATAGTTGTCCAGCGCAGCAGAATCAGTGCCCCTGTCCGGAAACATGCCGCTAAGGAGCTTGGCGATGCTTCATTCGGGGCGATTGCTCCGTGGGGGGCTTTTAAATGACCTTTGCGGAGGCATGGAGCCGTACGGGGAGGCCACGTCCAACGGGAAGGCGTTGAAGGGCCCTGATGGATCGCGATGGGCTTAGGTGGCAGAAAACAGCCACCACACTCTTATTTATAAATAATATAATTTTAATGTGTGTCATATTTTTTACTAGCTCTATACCTGTGCAATGGACGGAAAATTATTAAATTTGAATAAATAAAATTTGTAAGTCGTATAAATGAGGTTAATAGTATTTATTATTAATATAATAATTTAAATAAAAGGAATTATTCAAAAACATGTAATGTCCTTTTATTATTTTTAGAAAGAGAGAGAAGATGTTTTGATGAAGAGAGTAAAATGGGAAAGAGTTTTGAGTAAGGATGTGAGTTTTTAGAAAACATGAGATGTTTAATAGAAACTTTTAATGAGAAAGAAAGAGAGGAAAGAAGTTACATTAACAAGTTTTTATATTAACAAATATGGCGGAAAAAAAAATCATCCTGGTGCTGTCATGTGACAGCATTTAAGACTGTATTTTATTATAATAGTATAGATATGTATATTTTTTATTATGTACTAAATTTTCCTCTTTTATTTTATAATATTGCTTTTGCAAGTATTCGAGCCGTTTTCTAATTGATCTATAATTAAGTTTATAATTCGATGAATTTTTTGAATATTTATTTTATCTGGAGTTAGGTTTCAGATCTGACGTCAAGAGTAAGATATATCAGATGAGCAAGGATGTCAGCGAGAAGAACTAAAACATGAAACTCGAGCAAGACTAAATTATTTACAATAGGAATACTTGACTTTGCATTTGATAATTATAACTGTTGATGTTTAGATTCTGTTGCTGCGAAGGCAAATGGTGCCGGCCGGAGCCGAGCAGAGTGGGCCCCGAGGGATCAGCGGCGTCACGTTGTCGTCGGTTGGATGATTCTGACCTGCAAAGACCACCGAGAGTCCTCGGCGGTCGGACACTCCGACGATCAAGTCAGCAGATGGATTTTGAAAAGAGAGTTGTAGTGCTATGAATCGCGTACCTTTCTTGTAAGGGATGCCTCTGTCTTTTATATGAGCATGATGGTTTGAATTTCCCGTGATGGAGGGAGGGCGTGTCCTCCTTTTGCGCCTTGACACTTAGTAAGTGAGGCAGAAAGGGGCAAGCGCGATCATCACGGAACCATTTACAGCTGGATTCCTGGCAGCCTGGCTATGATGGGAACTTTCCTAATGGGTCGAGCGACAGCTGGGGCACTAAAGGTCGCGATTTCTGGGATCCACACCGTACGATGGGCGAGATTGGGCTGGGGCCAATCGGATGCGCCTGGATCGCACGCCTGGTCCATCGGGCCTTCTTGGGTTAGGCTGGTGGGTTTCCGAGGGCGAGATTGTTGTCGGGAACCCCAGTCGGCCCACATCGTCGGCCAATCAGGTCGGAAGCCTGGTCGTCATCGGCCTCCCTGGTCGGCGTCACACCAGTTGGTCCTCGTCGTCGACCAAACTACGTTGGTTAAGAATATTTACTACGAATAGGTCGGTCATTATTGTCGGCGAACTAGGTCGGATAGCGACGAACGACATCATTAGCCCCCCGGGTTCTTTTCGAGGCGAGTCCTCTGCTCAGGGAGAAGCCATTAGTCTGGTTTGTCGATCCGTTACATCAAACCGCCAGTGGGAGATGAGTAGGCGCGCGCCGCCTTTCCAGTATCCATGTGCGTGTCAGAGCCATTTTGCCTCTACCATCATCGGAGTACCCTTACCTCGCGCGCGTGCTTTCCGGCTGTCGGCCCGACGTTCTGACGACCCGACGTCTTCCAGCCTTCCTGGGATTGCCTTCCTTTGCTTGCTTCCCTCTGAGGTAAGCGATGAGTGCTCTTCTCCTCCGTTCCTCTCCGAGGGTTCTCGCATCTACTCCTTTGCCCCTTGCCCTCTGAGGTAAGCGATGAGTCGCTCTTCTCCTCCTTCCTCGTCCGAGGGTTCTTCGTCATCTACTCCTTTCCCCTGCAAGCCTGCCAGCAAGGATCCCACCATCCCCGATGATGCCTCCACTCCTGTTTCTGAGGATCTCGAAGCTGAGACCGAAATACTCGACACCTTAGTGTGGGGTCCCATGGAGGATTCTTTTGTCCTCGAAGTGGACCCCGACAGATATATTCCAAGGGTACCCTCGACCCATACCTCCGGCGCTCGCCGCCCAGCCGATAATGTGGCTGAGGCACGATGTGAGACCACTTCTGATACCTACACCTGGATGCGAAAGTACCGTAGGCTTATTCTCCCAGCCGACGCCGTTATGTTCGCCAACTGGGGTTTTAGGGCTCATCACGTCATGAAGGGGGGATTTTCTGTTTATTCCGAAGTGGTTCGGGCTAGTCTTTGCTTCCCTTTCCATCCTTTCGTCATTTTCCTTCTTTTAGAGCTCGGAGCTGCCCCCTCCCAGTTGGCCCCGAACTCCTTGCCCACGGTCGTTGGCTTCCTTACCCTGTGATACTCGGCGGGGGTCCCTCCTTGCACCTCTTTTTCTATCTTTTTTCTGTTAAACTGTTTGGGGACTGGTTTTATTTTGCGGCGAGGAATGGTCGGCATATCCTCAGCCGACTGCCGTCATTAGTTCATTGTTGGAAGAAGAGTTTTGTTTTCATCTATTGTCCCACTAGGTGGCCCTTCCCGACCACCTAGTCGGTCGTCGACGTCCGGAGCAAGGCATTTGGGTCACCGAGGCTTAGTGCATCTGAGCTCTCAGACGTCGCGCTTTTGAAGGATGTGGAACCCCCCAATCTGATCGAACCCTCCGAGGAGTTGTTCAAGCTGATCGACGAGGGCACAAAAGGTTGCCTATTTCATAGTTGTTTCCCTGACTTTTCTGCAGTTCCTTGATTCTAACATGCCTTGTGCTCCTACAGCTATGGCTGACAAGGACGCTTCTCCAACGCCGGCGTGCAAGGGCGCCTCGCTTGCTGAGAGGGCCAGGAATTGGGTCTTCTTATGTGAGAAGAAAGTGGCTTCCCGCCTCAAGAAGCGTCAGTGAGATGCTGAGCTCGAACCGCCCGCGGACTCATCGGCTCCGGTGCCAGAACAGGGTTCGGCACCCGTCCTTTCTGTGGAGCGGCCTTCGAAGCATCCCCATCAGCTGCCGCCTTCTCCGCCTCCTGCACCCTTGGCGACGACCGAAGCTGGGATCCATCTGGACCTGGTGGAGTGGGGCCATCGGGCCCTTCCTGCCAAGGTGAAGGCCGAGGCGTTGAACAAGCCCACGCGCCGGCTTATGCAAGACTTTCACTCGTCGCTTCTGACCCAGCTGGCCGCATTCGAGGCGTTCACTTATCGGGCGGAGGTGAAGAGGCAGTCTTGCGACAAGCGTGTCGCCGAGGCCGAGGAGAAGGTGGCATCCGAGAAGGAGCTCCAATTGAAGGAGACGGAGGCAGCGAAGAAGAAGGAAAATGACTTTCAGTCGGCCCTCACTTTTGAGAAGGAAGCCTTGCGTGCCATGGAGAAGGCACTTGAGGCAGTGAAGAAGGCACAATACGCCGAGATCGAGGCTCACTAGAAGACGAAGGAGGACTTCTCACGATGCATCACTGAGGAACGACAGAGGGCGATAGAGGAATATCGCGAGTCCGACGATCTTCAGGACGAGGTTGCTGGTCTCTTCACAGAAGGCTACAACGCCTGCCTCGACAAGGTGTGGGAGTTGTACCCTAGTCTCGACTTCTCCGCGGTGGCCCTGCTGACTGAGGGCGGCGACGAGGCTGCGGTTAAGGGCGCCGCCGACCAAGACGAGGAGGTGACGGCGATTGTGGAGGCGGCCATAGATATCGCGGTCGACCGTACCCTCAGCAAGGCTGTCGACGAAGTGATGGCCGAGGATCTCGGCCTCGGAAATGTAACTCACACTCCTCGTTTCAATGACATAGCCTTCCCTTTTGCTTTTCTTGTGTTTTCGCTGACGTCTGGCCAGCCCCACCGTTGCACTAAAAATTGTTCAATCTATGGGCGTCGTGGCGACCTTTCACACGGGAGTGCCGAAGTGACCTCGTCGTGATGACCTTTCGTAAGGGAGTGCCGAAGCGACCTCGTATTTAGAGAGTGCCAAAGCGACCTCATCGTTAGAGAGTGCCGAAGCGACCTCGTCGTGATGACCTTCCGTAAGGGCGTGCCAAAGCGACCTCGTATTTAGAGAGTGCCGAAGCGACCTCGTTGTGAGACCTCTCGTAGGGGAGTGCCGAAGCGACCTCGTCGTGATTGCCTTTTGTAAGGGAGTGCCGAAGCGACCTCGTATTTAGAGAGTGCCGAAGCGACATCGTCGTGAGACCTCTCATAGGGGAGTGCCGAAGCGACCTCGTTGTGATGACCTTTCATAAGGGAGTGCCGAAGAGACCTCATCGTGATGACCTTTCATAAGGGAGTGCCGAAGTGACCTCGTATTTAGAGTGCCGAAGCGACCTCGTAGGGGAGTGCTAAAGCGATTTCTTCGTGCTAAGGGAAGTAACGTTGGAGATGCTCGGCGTTCCACATTCTCGGAATGACCATTCCACTGAGGTCTGCCAGCCGATAAGCACCCTGGCTGAGGGCTTCAATGACGCGGTATGGCCCTTCCCAATTGGGCGACAACTTTCCACCAGCCGATCTCGGATCTGAGGTGGTGAGTTTTTTGAGGACGAGGCTCCCCACCCAGAAATGTCACGGCTTGACCTTCTTGTCAAAGCTCCTCTTGACCCTCCTCTGATAGGCTTCCATCCTTGCCGATGCATTTCTTCGCCTTTCCTCTACTAGGTCAAGCTCGGCGCGCAATAAGAGGTCATTGCTCTCTGCGTCGAACCCGAGAACTCTTCTTGATGGGACGAGCATTTCTGCGGGCGACACTGCCTCTACCTCGAAAGCAAGTGCGAAAGGCGATTCTCGAGTTGCTTCCTTCAGCGTTGTCCTGTATGCCCAAAGTAGGTGGAGGAGCTGGTCGGCCCAAGCACCCTTGTGGCTTTCTAGTCTTTTCTTCAGCCCATCCAAGATCGTCCGATTGGTAACCTCGGCCATTCTGTTTGATTAGGGATGAGCTATCGAGGAGAATCTATGCTTGATACCGAGCGCATGGCAGTTCTGACGTAATCTGACGTTGTCGAATTGTCGTCCGTTGTCAGTGACTATTGTCCGGGGAAGGCCGAACCTGCAGATGATGTTTTTCCACATGAAACCCCAGGCATTGGCATCGGTTTTCTTTGCTAAGGGCTCGACTTCGACCCATTTGGTAAAATAGTCAACACCGACGATGATAAATTTCCTCTGACCTGTTGCGGGTGGAAATGGTCCGAGGATGTCCATTCCCCACTGCGCGAAAGGCCATGGGGTAGTTATGTTCATGAGTTCTGACGGAGGTAGCCGATCAATTTTTCTGAATAGTTGGCATTGATGGCAACCTTTTACGTACTTCTCGGGGTCTTTGAGCATGGTCGACCACCAGTATCCCTGTCGGGTTACTCTTCTTACTAAAGATCGAGGACCTGCATGAGAGCCGCACGTACCTTCGTACACTTCATTGATGATTTCCTCGGCTTGAACGGGGTCCACGCACAGAAGATTCGAATAGCTGAATCCCTTCCGATACAAGTCGTCGCCGATGATAAAGAACTTTGACGCTCGTCGTCTTGTTTTCTCGGCCTCGTCTTTATCTTTTGGGAGTACCTTATCCCTGAGGAAGTCTATTAGCGGGGTCATCCACGTCATCCTGCCGTTGACGTTCATCAGCTCTCTGGTCGATATGGAGGGTTCCCGAAGCTCTTCTATCAACATAGCTGGAGGCGGTTCAAGCGAGGACAACAAGAACTTTGAGAGAGCATCGACTTGCTCATTCTCGGACCTTGGTATCTTAACAAGCTCGACAGACTCGAAACACGCTATGAACCTTTGAACTTCGGCGTTGTAGGACAAGAGCTTGGCCTCTTTTGTCTCGAACTCTTGCGATACCTGGCTAACGACCAGTTGGGAGTCGCTATGGATACGGATCTTTTTGGCCCTGAGGGACCTCGCCATCTTCAATCCTGATATCACTGCTTCATATTCTGCCACATTGTTAGAGGCTTCAAAGCCGAAACGAATTGCGTACCTCAAGTTGACACTGTCGGGCGAGCGCATGACTATCCCAGCTCCACTGCCCTGGGAATTTGAGGCTCCGTCCACGAAAATTTCCCACCTTTCGTTGGCTTCTTCTTCTACGGATGCTCGGGCGGTCCCCTTGGAAATGAAATCTGCGAGGGCCTAGGCCTTGATAGTGACCTGGGGCCTGAACTCGACGTCGAATTCCCCGAGCTCGACGGCCCACTTGGCTAACCTCCCTGAGGACTTGGGTCACTCGAGAACTTGTTGAATTGGCATGTCGGTTAAGACGACGATCTTATGCGCTTGGAAGTATGGACGTAGTCATCGCACCGCCATGACCAGCGCATACCCGACCTTCTCGAGGTTCGAGTATCGCTGCTCGGCTCCTCGCAACGCTTTGCTCGTGTAGTATACCAGGAGGTGGGCTCGGTCTTCTTCTCGCACGAGCACCGAGCTGATAGAATAGGTCATCGTCGAGAGGTACAATAGTAGCTCTTCCCCGACCTTCGGCTGACTCAACGTCGGTACGTGGGCCAAGTACTCCTTTAGCTCGTCAAAAGCCCTTTGGCACTCCTCGGTCCACTCGAAGCGACCCTTCCTCAATACCTCGAAGAATGGTTTGCATCGCTCCGCCGATCTGGACATAAACCTACTAAGAGCAGTGATCCTGCCGTTAAGCCTTTGCACCTCTTTTATCGTTCTCGGAGCCGTAATGTCGATGATTGCTTGGACTTTGTCGGGGTTGACATCAATGCCCCGATGAGAAACAAGGTATCCCAAGAATTTCCTTGCTCTGACGCCAAAGACGCATTTATCTGGGTTCAGCTTCATCCCGTATTGTCGAAGCACTTTGAAAGTCTCGGCCAAATCTTTGACATGGTCCTCTGCACATCGGCTTTTCACCAACATGTCGTCGATGTAGATCTCCAACGTCTTGCCTATATGCTTCTCGAACATCATGTTGACGAGCCTCTGGTATGTCGCTCCTGCGTTTTTCAGTCCAAACGACATACGAGTGAAACAATACAGACCTCTTTCTATAGTGAAGGATGTTTTGTCCTCGTCTTCCGAAGCCATTCTTATCTGGTGGTACCCGGAGTAGGCGTCGACGAAGCTCAGGAGCTCGTGCCCGGCCTTTGAGTCAACAAGTTGATCGATCCGAGGCAGGGGGAAGCTATCCTTTGGACAAGCCTTGTTCAGGTCAGTGAAGTCTATGCACATTCGCCATTTTCCGTTTGCCTTCCGCACCAAGACGACGTTGGTGACCCACTCCAGATAGAACAAATCCCTGACGGTGCCTGTGTGCAAATATTTTGTCAGATTGTTTTCCACCACTTCCTACCGATCAGCCGACAAAGGTCTTTTCTTATGACGGATGGGTCAGGCCTTGGGTTTCACATTCAAGTGATGCTGGATGACTTTTGGGTCTATCCCTGGAAGGTCGTCGTCCGACCAGGCGAACACGTCGCCACATTGGCCAAGGAATGCGATGATCTCATCTTCTAAGTTTTTGAGTTCGGTCCCGATGACTAAGACTCCTTTCTCAACTTTTATTTGTTTGGTTTGTTCCACTGGTTCGTGTTTTTGGACGTTATCAACATTTAGCACATACTTCCAAAATAGATGGTTCCTTTGCTTTGATGGAGTTTACATAGCACATGCGTGCCTCGGCCTGACTCCCGACGACTTCCCCTATCCCGCCAGGAGTTGGGAATTTCAACTTTTGGTGGTAAGTCAATGGTACCCCCCCAAGCTTCCCGAGCAAACCCCGTCTAAATATCGCATTGTAGGCCGACTTCACTCTCACTATAAGGAAGTCGACCTCAATCGTTACATGTTGAGGACGTGTGCCCAGCGTCACCTTTAACCTAATGGACCCCTCGGCAGTGACGAGTGTCCTACTGAACCCAAATAGAGTGGTGGCGACTGGTTTGAGATCTGTGCTCTTTAGTCATTTTCAGGAAGCAGTCATAAAACAGGACGTCGAGTGCTGCCCCGTTATCGATGAGGATGCGATGCACAGTATATCCATCGATGTCGGCGTGGATGACCAGTGCGTCATCGTGCGGGAAACTCAGCCCGACAGCGTCTTCAGCGGAAAAGTGATGACCTCCTTGGTTTTTGGCACCGGACCGCTTACGCCGAGAAGGACGGCTGACGTGTACGCCTTCCTCTTTCTGCTACTGTCACCGGCGCTGGCCGACCCTCCGGCGAGGACCAAGATGGTGCCTTTTCCTTCTCGCGCGCGATCTTCCTCCGGTTCGCGCTCCTTTGGTTTGTCGTCGATGACGTCCTTCCCGATTATTCCCCTTTGTAGCATCTCTGCGATCTCCATCTTGAGGCTTCTGCACTGGTCGGTGAGATGACCATAGCCCTTGTGGTACTCGCAATAGAGGTCGGCCCCCCGCCAGGATGGAGGCCTCGCCATAGGTTCAGGCCGCCGGAACTCCGGTAGCGTCTTGATGACTGGGAGGATCTTCGACGGTAACCTCCAGAAATGAGGGAGATCCCTGACGCGGCTATACTCGTTGGGTCGTTGGTCCGACTCCCGCCGACCCTCCGAGTCTCGGCACCTTTCTTCGCGTGAATCTTCCCTTCTCGGCCTTTTCTCGCTTGGCCCCGAGCTCGGAGTTCCTTTCTCCAGTGGTCGCTTGAGTCACCCCGCAACTCCAAGGGTTGACTCTGATAATTACTAAATTTTTAGCGTTAAATTTCGTACATAGAGTTGATTTTTAGACATCAATTATCCATGAATCATGTGCACATTGACTTTAATTTTCATTTCATCCATGAAAAATCTTTTGAACATATTAGTTAATAATGGGTTAAACTACACATGTTAGATTTTCATGTAAATCATTTCTTCCATGTTGACTAATTAGGTTCATTTTAAAAGATATTTGTAAATAAATAAATGTTGTTAAAATACTAATTTTGTAAATATTTTTTAGTTTGAATTTGTAAATAAATAAACAAATAGTTTCACACCCAATCCCAATAAATAAATACTTTTAATCTCATCATACCCAATCTATAATAAGATAAGCATACCACATAACCCACCCCACTCCCATCAAATAAATAAATAAATAAAAACAATTTTTAAATATTCCCACTATATCCACACACTCCAATTAAAATACTTCTTTTCCTCTCCACCAGGTGCTGGAAGCAGCCAGAAGCAGGGCGATTTGGGTTCTTCCTGGAGGCGGCGCTGGGGTTTGGAGCTCTGGTGAGATGCTGGGAGGAGCTCAGGCGATAGCGGGGGGCAGTTTGCAGATGTGCAGGGTGGCTGGCGATGCTTTGCTCTGGCGCGCGCAGATGGTGCTCTGGGCCTCTGGCGCTTAGGCGGTTTGGCTGGGAGGCGGATGACGCCCAGGTGCGTGCTGGGTGTGGAGCTGCCGTGAGCAGCAGATGGCGATGGGGGCATGCTGAACCTGGAGCGGCCAGGTGCGCTGCGCGGCTGGTGGAAGCTGGTTCGTGCGAGGCCAGGGCAGCTGGCGCGGTGTGCAGACCCTGTGCAGGCGCCGGCGCGATGGAGCTGTGCATGCAACGCAGGCCGTGTGAAGCCAGATCTGGTTGGGCGAGCTGATGTGGCTGTGTGCTGTGCTGTGCGGAGAGGAGCGGCCAGATGCTGCGCGGCTGGGCGAGCTGATGTGGCGATCCAGGTTTGAGCTGCTGAGGTGGGCCGCGATGGAGCTTGTGCAGATGAGGTGGCGATCCTGGTGTGCTGAAGCCGGCGATCCTGGTGGAAGGCGGGAAGAAGAAGGCCATGAGGCCTATAAAAGGACCCGAGGTCCTCTTCGCCGGGGCTGGTTGGTTAGGATTTCTTTTAGGAATTTTAGGTTCTTTTTCCTATACTTTTCCTTTCAACAGATATTGGAGAGTTTTGAGCATCTGTAGGAGAGTTCTTCAGAATTCCAGGGAGGCTGGTTAGAATTTTTTTTAGAATTTTCAGTTTCCCATTTTTCTGTAATTTTCGTTTCGGAGAGCAGAGCAGTGTGGGAGTTCTTCGGTGGAGATGTTTAGGATTTGCTAATTCAGTAGTTTGGAATTGTTCTTTCAATTCTTCTGTATCTTTCCTTTCTCTTTGCTGCTGTGAGGGATTCTATGGACAACTGTGATTTCTTTTTGAATTTTTCTGCTGTTCTTAGTTCGATGTAAGCTGCTAGAAAATTTTCTTAGCATTTGAAGGGTTCAGCATTTTGTTGATTTCATTTCTTCTTGTTCAGAGATTCAAATACTTCTTTTCTTCTAGTCTCATGTCTGCGGCTGTGTGAGAGTACCTATTACTCTTCTTTTCTTCTTCCAGTTGTTTGAATTGTGTCTGGGTTTTTGCTGATTCTACTGTTCAGGGAGAGCGATTGGAATTTGCTTTGCATTTTTCCTTTCTTCTGGTTCTACTGTGGGAATTTCTTAGAATTTGTAGTTTCTTCTTTCCTGCATTCCTCTTCTTAGTGTAGAGCAGTGGTGCAGAGCTCTCTGGTTCGACTCTGCAGTGGTTCTTTTTCCTGTATTTTCTTCTTCCGCAGAGCTGTAAGGGTTGGCTGGGTTCCATTTTTTTTTTCTGGTTCAGATTGGGTTATTCTGCTGTTTGTGAGGGGATTTTGGTTCAGCATTTTGGAGAAGTTCTTAAGAATTTTTCTTTCAATTTGTCTCTATAATTTTCCTTGCTCAGTTCAGAGGCTTGGCGAGTTTGATTTTAGGATTTAATTTTAGTTTTCCTATTCTTCCACAGTTCAAAGTTTAGCTAGTTTAGTATGTGAGGAATCCGACTCAGTAGAGTTTGCTTCTTCTATTTCTATTACGTTAGCTCATTTCTTCTGTGCTGGTAGATCAATTCGGAATTCTCTTTCATTGTTCTTGTTGTGTTCATCTTGGGGATTTTTGTTCTGTACTTCTGAGAATGATTGGGATGTGGTTTGGCACCAAGGAGATTTGAACATTTCATCTGAAGTTTGTTTCTAATGTTCGGAATCGGAGTTCGGCTGGGAGTTCAGATTTTGGGGAGTTCGGCTACAGGGAGGTAGGTTTATTTGTGTCTTTTCTTGTGTGAGAGCTGGGAGGGCTGTTGAGAGATAGATGCATAAATCTTCCATTTCTTTATGTTCCAGAATTCGATCTAGTGCAATTGTTAATTTGAGCTTTCTATTCTATTAGTGTTCTGTTTTTATCCCCTGGACAGATTGGGAGCATGATGTGCTGTCCATAGTTTTTGTAATGTTTTCTTTATTGATCTTGTCATCATCTCTGGTACAGTAATCTGATATTCCTACTGTTCTTGTTGATCTCAACTTTAATTTTTGGTTGCGTTCCTTTTCATTGTCTCATTATGATTGATGTTTGTGGAGAGTTGAGAATGCTGATTGTTCATCCCCTGAGCTATAGGGGTACATTGATTCATTAATTTCTAGTTAAGCTTTCTGTTTGCTTGTTTGATCCCTCGAGCTGTGAGGGTACAATGATACCAACTTTTAGTTCTCAATTCACTTGTTCTTTTATTAAGTTTGAGCTGAGAAGTTTGTGAGGGATTTGATCAGTGTCATTTACACATTCACTTTAACGCATCGTCGATAGAGATTTCAAGTCAAGGTAGTTAATTCGAGCTCTATTCTGCCTCTCTGTGGATATGACCTGTTCTCACCATTGTGCTAGTTCCTTTTTGCTATTTTATATTTGTGAGACAGTTTAGAGGAAGTGCGCATATTGACTTGTGCGAGGAACTTTGGACAACGAAATTGCACAGTCAACAATGCGCGCGCTTCAGACTCCAGCCTTACGTACTTCTGCATCCGAGAATGGAGGTCGGAGAGACTTACTGGGGGTTTCTTGGCGATTGATGCCACGAACGCCACGTCGGTGCACACTCTCGTAAGTATGTTGACCGCCATCCTCAAGTCCAGATCTATCACCTTCATCACTTCGATCTGGAAGCGCTTCGCATAGTCTCAGAACATCTCGTTCTCCTTCTGAGCGACCAGCCACAGGTCGTCGGTACATAGCGAGTGTTGCACCGTACTGTAGAAGTGGTCCAGGAACCTCTGGGCCAAGTCGGCGAAGCTAGGGATTGACCGTGCGGGGAGCGCTTTAAACCACTGTAGCGCTGCATCATCCAGAGTAGACATGAAAGCACGACACTTCAAAGCGTCATTGACATTTACCATTTTCACCTGCCTCTGGAAGTGGTCGAGGTGATGGACAGGGTTGGTCGTCCCATTGTAGCGTCTGAACTTTGGCAGCTGGAACTTCGGTGGAACCGGCGCCGACGTGATCTCTTCAGTGAATGGCGAGGTGGTTAGAAGTGTCGGAGTAACTGGAGGAATGTTGTCGGCTTGGTTGAGCGCTGGTGCGGGAATCCCAGCCGCTGCTTGCTGGGCATTGACATGGCTTGTCGACATAGCTGGTTGCGCCCGTTGTCGGCTGGGGACCTCCACGTCTTCCTAATCCCCCAGGGCCTGGACCGCTTGGCGTACTGTGCCTTCGCCTCGTGCCGGGGGTGCTTGCTGATTCTACTCCATCCTCATCAATATCTGTTGGAGGTTTGCAAGCATCTGCTCGACGCGATCAAGCCGTGAAGATGTCGTCGAATCTTGCTCCCCAGCGCCAGAGGCACCTCCGGCTACTTCCTCAGTGATGTTGTCCAGTGCAACATCCTCCTCCGACGGGCGAGTTACCGCCTTTCTCTTGGGTGCCATGAAGAGAAGCTTTTTGTACTGCTTCCCACAGATGGCACCAAATGTTGCTGCGAAGGCAAATAGTGCCGGCCGGAGCCGAGCAGAGTGGGCCCCGAGGGATCAGTGGCGTCACATTGTCGTCGGTGGGATGATTCTGACCTGCAAAGACCACCGAGAGTCCTCGGCAGTCGGACACTCTGATGATCAAGTCAGCAGAGGGATTTTGAAAAGTGAGTTGTAGTGCTATGAATCGCGTACCTTTCTTGTAAGGGATGCCTCTGTCTTTTATATCGGCATGATGGTTTGAATTTCCCGTGATGGAGGGAGGGTGTGTCCTCCTTTTGCGCCTTGACACTTAGTAAGTGAGGCAGAAAGGGGGAAGTGCGATCATCACGGAAACCATTTACAGCTAGATTCCTGGAAGCCTGGATATGATGGGAACTTTCCTAATGGGTCGGGCGACAGCTGGGGCGCTAAAGGTCGCGATTTCTGGGATCCACACCGTACGATGGGCGAGATTGGGCTGGAGCCAATTGGATGCGCCCGGATCGCACGCCTGGTCCATCGGGCCTTCTTGGGTTAGGCTGGTGGGTTTCCGAGGGCGAGATTGTTGTCGGGAACCCCAGTCGACCCACGTCGTCGGCCAATCAGGTCGGAAGCCTGGTCGTCATCGGCCGCCCTAGTCGGCGTCACACCAGTTGGTCCTCGTCATCAACCAAACGGTGTTGGTTAACAATATTTACTACGAATAGGTCGGTCATTATTGTCGGCGAACTAGGTCGGATAGCGACGAACGACATCAGATTCCATTAGAAAAATACTTAATTCCAGTCCAAGTCTCACATGCATGGGCTGTCACACGTCTACTTGCAACTCGGTTGCCAAGCACTAACGGGCAGTGGGTGGATAAGGACTAGCCAAGGATGACACTGATCAACGACCATATATAGATTGTGTTATGTTTCTAAAGTAAAATTTGGTCTCATAAACATTAACATTTGGACTTGTAAACAATAACATTAAGGTTCAAAAATACTGATTAAAGATTAAAATTCTAACCATAGTGAACTTTAACTAATAAATACAAACTTTAGACATAAAATATTATTTAATTTTAAGATTTAAAAATAACAAATGTATTTAAATAGTGACTTTAAGCTCAAATACATTGACATATATAAGGTAAGAATCAACCTTCACTAGCTATCGCCAATTTATGGCCACCACTCTCATGTGCCATTGTCAGCCTATTATTATTGCTATTTGTCACTGACTATAGACTAGTAACGTGATGCACCAACCTGCATGATGAGCACCACACAGACAAACAATATAAGTCGTTCTCATATAGCATTAATATATAGTGTCAAAAGATTTAATATCAGCTGAGACATATGACTTAGAAGAAAATTTGTATCTTTATACCATGCGTACATATATAGCCTTGTATTAATCGTTAAGCAACCTTTGGAATGTACCTTGAGCGATTAAGTTTGAGCTTTTTTCACCCATTTAAACTCTCAATTAGTAGAGAGTGATACAAGGCCTATGGTGGTGTTTCCTGATTGGTAGTGGGCCGAATGGGTCTCCACTGAAAGAGAGGAAATGATCGGTTGTCGGTGCGGACGAATGCCTGCAAGACCAAAAGGACGTCAGAAGGTCCCGGTTGAAGAACCGAGGGAATCCTCCGATGCCTAAGTCAGGTCAGACTGTCTAAAGAGGGCAGGAAAGGAAGGTTCTTTGGTGTGTGGATTCGCGCGTGGGCGAGTGTGTGTGAGAGATGTCTCATACCTTTGCATGAAGGTTACATGTTCCTTATATAGGGTAGGGACCTCAAGGGTCCCGATGCTTCCTTCTCTAATGATAACTGAAGAGACATGTCGGTTGAGTTCCCAAAGCAGGGGTTGTTCGTTTGACACACCCCTTGGGATCTCGTGCTGCCATTGCTCCAGATCATAGGGAGGCGCGCTACGCCATCCCATTAACTGCCATGGTAAGCAAAGAGTCACTCATCATTGTTGGCCATAGAGGTGCCGAATAGGAGCCAGTGGGCCTACTCAGTGCGGCTGTTCGGTGCCTGGTACCCTAGCACTGAAACCCAAACAGCGACGAATGGGCCTATTCGGTGTAGCTGTCTGGTGCATGATGCTCTGACACTACAGCCGTGGATGGTCCAAATAGGAACCCCGAGGTCTGTTTGGTCGGACCTGTCTTGCTCGGACAGGGTCGGTGGTGTCTGGAGACTCTGGAAACCCTTAGGCGCTTAGTGGCTGGGGCGTGTTCGGAAGGCAATGGCTGAACTCAAGGACATGTGGCCGGAAGGCCAAAGCCTGACCACCTTGCTAGGTCATGATTGGTCTATGGGCCTAGGAGGCTGAAAATAGCTTCTACACTTGCCCCCCACCCTCTCGAGTTTGCTTAGATACAACTAGGAGCACTTGAGAGGGGAGATAACTGTTCGGCATCACCTACCTCACATTAAATGTGATGTTGAACCCAATGGTGTGTACGGCCCTCGGTGATGCCGTTGGAGTTCTCCTCGGAATTGTTGTTGCAAGATGGCGGAAGAGATGTGACATGACTAGGAACTGGAATGGCCCGTTTGAACAGGCCGTTGGAGTGGGCGAACCGTCATTTTCCACCTTTGAATCTCACGCCTCTCCTCCCTTATAAGGAAGGGAAGAGGGGAAGTGAGCACCTTTATGCTTTCCTTTTTCGAAAAAAGCCTTCTCTCGCTCTTACTGCCTGCCTTCTCGACCCCTGCACCTTCTTCTCCACTCTTCGTCTTCCTCACAATCCCAGGCAGCGATGGCGCAGCGAGAGGGCAAGGATGTCTCCACGGTCGGGGCAAGCAGAGCAGTGTCGGCGACGACGACGGGGCCGAAGTACCGGTGCTTTGAGAACCTCTGCGAGTGATAGCATATTGAAGAGGAATACGATATCATCATGACTCGCAAAGACCAAACATACTTGATGAACAAGCTTGGCTATTTCGCACTCTCCTGGACAACCTGGATGCAGGGTTCTAACTGCCGTTGCCGGAGGTGGCAAAGGATTTACTGAACTCGTGGAAGATTGCAACGCCGCTCTTAGACCCAGTACAGTTCACCAACTCACATTGGATCTAACAGAGGTATTACAGTGGAATAAATCCTACATTTAATGTTACAGGTTGAGATATACACAAATGATAATTCGATTCCAATAATAAGCAACAAAATATGGAACTAAATGATGGAAATCAACATTATACTCAATTATAAAGTCTAGTGCATAAAAGAGAAATGACAATAGCTCTGAATTTATTACAATACATAGTCCAAATGCATAAAGGAAAATACATATAGTCCTCACATACAAGAGTCACTCTAAAATCTCTCAACCAATCGAAGTCTCCACGTCCTCTCGCTCTGAGTCAGAGTGTACTAACTCCTGAGTATCCTCTGGTTCTCCTGAAATTTTTAAGCAAGTATGAGTCTACAAGACTCAGCAAATCACATGAAAGACAATTTACGATATTATAAATATAATAGGTTTAAAACATGGTAACATATTATCATTCATTTCATTGATATCATATACTCTTCCTACTAACATGGTTCTAGATCAATTAGCAATCATTCATTCATTGCATTCTAATTATTATGAAAATAAACCATGTCATGCAATGCATAAAATCCAAATCTTATTTACTAACAATTGAAGTAACATGTTCTTACATATAACATGCTATCATTTTTATCATGGTTTCTACTTATTGTCATGTAATCATGTAAACTATTTCAATGAAAACCTTATGCTACATTATGCAATATGTAACAGTTGTCATGTAATAATTCTTTCATACATCAATTTGCATGTAATTCGTGTAACATTTAACACATAGACATGTAGCATGAAGTCATGTAAACAATGTTCATGTAGGCATGTCGCATGTAGCATATAGCATGTAAGTCATGTAGACATGTAGACATTTTCAATTAATTGCCAAGACATAGCCCTCATTATAATAGAGATCAGTAGTCATTTAACATTCACTTATCACCTAGGCAATGCAGTGATGAAGTCATGGAATTTGCGCAAAACCGGGGAAAGTCCTTCCCACCTTCACCAGTAGAACTTGTCTACTTCTAGGACTTCAATCCGTTGCCTACGGATTCAATAGATCATTTACATGTAGGTGAACCATTACCATAGGGGCATCTACGGTGTAGTTCCTTGTAGGAATCTCTAATATAGCAATGTCTTATTGGCATTCATTTCAATGCATGTTCTAATATATATATATATATAGTATCCTTTAATTACATGCAATTCTAACATATGAAAATGAAACAATCTATAATATGTTTATTTTCAGTTCTACAATTACATTTTCTGTTTATCAGCCCCCTAACATGGCACTAAATGTAACACATTCTTTCATGCACATATTGTCATATTTATTCAATTCTACATGATATCTACTATTCAGAAATTTATTACAGTAGGTACACATGTCCAAAAATTCCAAAATGTAGACAAAAATTCAGAATCAGGATATACTATGCGCATGCAAAATTTCACATTTTTCGGAACTCCGTAACTATTTTTCATAATTGAATTTCACTAATTTAACCTAACTAGCATGATACATTCAGTGAGAAAACTATATGTTTCTGTACAGGAACTGGTATATCACCATATTGCAATCTCAACTATAACTTACTAACATGAATCACGTTGACAATCAGTTTACTTTTCTTTTTATTTATCTCATTAACATAACAAAATGATTATTCATATGTTCATGCGGTCTAAACATCATTACAACAACCTGTCCATAATATAATAGTAATAAAACTCACAATTCATAACCTGGCCGAAACCCCATATCATCATGGATCATAGATAGGTAATTAAAATCATTTTTCAGGCTAAACATGGTACTGATAAACTTAACGGCGGGGTATATGGCGTTTACTGAAGTTGACGTCCACACACACTGACGTTAAGCCACGCTAGACAGCAGCACATAGCGTCGTTAACTTATACTGACGGCGGCACATAGCACCATTTACATATAGTAAGGGTCGGAAATACAAATGTTGTTCACATGAAGTAGACGGCCGTCGTTGCCGCCGTTAATAAGAAATAGACGGCAAGCGATCTGGACGTCTAGTTCTTATGCGCAGAAAACATAGAAAACCCTACATGAAATAACGCAATTTCTACCCCTTCCCGTAGGTTATTTTCATGCTTTAAAAATACGAAAAAATGGTAATTATGTAGTGTATGATATCCTAAACTGAACCCCCATGTAACTTGCCTCTTTCCCTCCTACAGGAGTGATGATTCTAAGCTCGAAGATGCCCGCCTCGTCTGTGAGGCAGTCCCTTTGCTTCGACTTCAACCGCTCCAATCCGCCTCCAATCGTGGCGCCTCCGCTTGGATGAGCTCCTGATCACGAAGTTGGATGAACCACTTTGGTCTAGATGCCTCAAGAACGCACGAACCATCACTTCAACCACTTTCCTCGGCCCTCTTTCTCTCTTCCAAAAACCAGCGTGAAAAACCCTTATCTAGATTTGAAATCCGGTCTTATAAAGACCTCTCCTACGATGGCCAGCCCAAATCCTGACCCTAGGATGCGAAACACTCAGATCTGCACATTAAAATCCCCTAGAAACGACCGATCTATCTTTCCCCGAACGGAAATATAAAAAACTAGCAAGTCAGCTTAACGTCAACATAAGATGTCGTCAGCCTCCACGTAAACGTCCATCGATGATGTCGTTTACAGGCTTGCCCACAAATTTAAGAAATTCAAAAAATAATTAACGACACAAGAGTATGTCATTAACAGAAAATAAACAGTAGGCAATCTTGCCGCTAACAGGACTTAACGCCAAGAGATGTTGACGCCAAGTTCCTCGCAACCAGCATTCAAATTCATGCAGAAATAAACATACAATTTGCAAAATAACGTAAGAAAATTTTCTAGGGCACTACATCCTCTCCCCCTTAAAATAATCTTCGTCCTCGAAGATTGAGTTAGAATACTCACCAAACAAGGATGGATAAAGCTTCTTCATCCTTTCTTCAAGCTCCCATGTCGCTTCTTCATGTGAGAAGTTCCTCCATAGAACCTTCACAAATGGAATAGACTTCGATCTCAACTCTTGCACTTTCCGATCCAGAATCTCTACAGGCTGCTCCGCATAAGACAAGTCTAGCTAAAACTTCGCTGGCTCATAACTGATCACATAAGCTAGATCTCTAACATAACGCCTTAACATGGACACATGGAATACTGGGTGCACCGCTGCTAAAGATGGTGGCAAGGCCAACTGGTATGCCACATTTCCGATCTTCTTCAAAATCTCAAATGGACCAATAAACCTCGGGTTCAACTGGCCTCTCTTTCCAAACCTCACTACACCCCTAGTTGGTGATACCTTGAGAAAAACATGGTCTCCAACCTCAAAAGCCAAGTCCTTTCTCCTTGTATCCGCATAACTCTTTTGACGATCCTGAGCTGCCTTTAACCTCTGCACAATCATTTGGATCTTTGCTGAAGTCTCCTGCACCACTTCTGGTTCAACCAGATGCCGATCTCCTGCTTCTTCCCAACACAACGGGGATCTACAGGGTCTCCCGTACAAAGCCTCAAAAGGTGCCATACCTATGCTCGAATGGAAACTGTTATTATAAGCAAATTCCACAAGAGCTAGGTGACGCTCCCAATCACCTTTCTACTCCATGACACAAGCCCGAAGCATATCCTCCAATGTCTGAATAGTCTTCTCGGATTGTCCATCCGTTTGTGGATGAAATGCCGAACTTAGCTTCAACTGACTGCCAAAAACCTGCTGCAAACTCTGCCAAAACCTAGAAGTGAATCTTGAATCACGATATGAGATAATCAACTTTAGAATCCCATGCAGCCTCACAATGCCATCAATGTAAAGTCTGTCCAAGCTTTCAACAGACTGCTTCTTCTTCATGGCAAGGAAATGAGCACTCTTTGAAAATCTATCAACGATCACCCAAATGGAATCATTTCCTCTAGCCGATCTAGGCAATCCAGACACAAAATCCATAGTCACTTGTTCCCATTTCCACTGAGGAATATCCAGCTTCTGCATTAAACCTGAAGGTCGCTGACGCTCTACCTTCACTTGCTTACAAATTAGACACTCCGCCACAACATCAACCACATCCTGCTTCATGCCAGACCACCAGAATGAACGCTTCAGATCCTTGTACATCTTCCCACTGCCTGGGTGAATAGAGAACTGAGATCTATGCGCTTCCTCCAAAATTTCCTTCCTCAGATCAGCATCATTAGGGACACACCCTAAGATTCAGGCGAATCACATCTTCCTCATCTGTGGTAATACCAGCCTTTCCAACCAACTCCTGCAATAACGGGTCGCCTTTTTGCAAAGCAATAACCCGATCAAGAATAGATGATCTCAATGACAACTGAGCCATGAACATGCTGAACAATTGAGGTTCCAAAGCAGCCAAAGAACTCGAAGCATCTTCTATCATCTTCCAATCTTGCTTCATCAGTTGCCTCTTCCTGCTCAAAGCATCGGCCACTACGTTGGCCTTTCCTGGATGGTATGAAAGCTCAAAATCATAGTCTTTCATGAATTCTATCCACCTCTACTGCCTCAGATTTAACTCCTTCTGCGAGAACAAATACTTGAGACTCTTGTGGTCAGAGAAGAGCTCAAATCTAACTCCATATAGATAGTGCCTCCAAATCTTCAAAGCATAGACCATTGCCGCTAACTCCAAGTCATGGGTCGGGCAGTTTTGCTCATGCTCCTTGAGTTGCCTGGAAGCATACGCCACAACTCGACCTCCTTGCATAAGAACATAGCCAAGCCCAATCATCGAAGCATCCGTGTAGATAGAGAAAGAATCTGCATCATTGGGCAAAACAAGCACTGGCGCTGAGGTCAGACGAGTCTTCAGCTCCTGGAACGCCTTATCACAAGCCTCTGACCATTCAAACTTGACTCCTTTCCTTGTCAACCTCGTCAAGGTAGCCGCAATAGAAGAGAAACCTTCGATGAACCTCCTATAATAGCTAGCCAAGCTGAGAAAACTCCTGATGTCAGCTGATGTTCTCGGTGTTTCCCAGTCAAGGACAGCTTCTACCTTAGCCGGATCGATAGACACTCCTTCACCAGATATCACATGACCCAAGAAATGGACCTCCTTCATCCAAAAGTTGCACTTGTTGAACTTAGCATACAACTTGTGCTCCCTTAGGGTATCCAACACAATCCTCAGATGCTCTTTATGAGTCTCTTCATCAGGTGAATAGATTAGCACATCATCTATAAAGACCACAACAAAGGAATCCAGATACTGCCAAAAAACTCGGTTCATCAAATCCATAAAAACTGCTGGAGCATTCGTCAAACCAAAGGGTAAGACAAGGAACTCATAATCGCCATATCTCGTCCTAAAAGCCATCTTAGCAGAATCCTCCGGCTTAATTCGGAGTTGATGATAGCCATAACAAAGATCAATCTTAGAGAACACTGAAGCTCCTCGCAACTGATCAAACAAATCATCAATACGAGGTAAAGGGTACTTATTCTTGACAGTTACTTGGTTAAACTTGCAGTAATCAATGCACAATCTCATCGATCCATCCTTCTTCTTCACAAAGAGAACAGGTGCTCCCCATGGCAAAACGCTCGGCCGATGAAGCCCTTATCAAGCAATTCTTGCAGCAGCTTCCTCATTTCTGCCAACTCCGCTGGTGCCATACGATAACGTGCACTGGAAATAGGTGCTGAGCCGAGAACTAGCTCAATGACAAATTCGATCTCCCTTTCAGGGGGAAAACCAGACAAATCTTCTGGAAAAACATCACTGAAATCTTTAACTACCTCAATATCTTCCATAGATAAAACTTTCTTCGAATCCTCAGACACAACCACACTAGCCAGAAAACTGCTATAACCCTTGCTCAACATCCGGGCTGCCTTCAAAGTAGAAATGATGAACTTTCCCGACATGCTCTTAGGCAAAGGATGAACAAACTCCTCCTTACTAGGAATCCAGAAAATAATAAGCTTCCGCCGACAATCCATCAGAGCATAATGCTCCTCGAGCCAATCTAAGCCCGAAATGGCATCATAATCCTTCATCTTCAGCAAATAGAAATTACCAGGCAAAACTTGCTCCTCAATGCACACAAAAAGTGACGAAAAACATTGCTCGGTCAAAATAGTTCCTGCTGGAGTATGCACAGACAAGGGAACCTCAACTTTTCGGGAACTAAACCATCATCCTTCATCAAGACCTTGGCAAATCCTTCGGATACAAAACTATGCGTGGCACCGGTATCAAACAAGACTCTAGCATGCATTCCCGTAATTGAAATTGTACCTTCTGTAGCATGCTTTGCCAATTCTGCCTCATCTCTCGCCAAGGTGAACACTCGAGCCTGAGCCCTCAGTCTCCCTGCTGCTCTCGGTGCCGGTCTCGCTACTGCTGGTGCTGCTGCCACTGCAGTCTGCTGCGCCATCTTCGGATAGTATCTGATCTTGTGGTTCTTATCACCACACCTCAAGCATCTCCCGGAAGTCACCCAACACACCTCGCCTCCATGGCGCTTCCCACACTGGGTACACACAGGCTTCTCTGCAACTGTGCCTCCGCCTGGTGTCGATGCAGCCACTCTCGCCGATACAACTGCTCTCTGTTGGAAAGCTGGGGCCTTCTTCTTTCTGTCCTGCCTCTAGAAAGATGATGCTGGCCTCTTCAACGAAGCCCTCTTCTCCTCCAAGTAGACCTCCATCTCTGCCTCCTGCATGCAAGCCACTAACAAAGCCCCATGGAACGATGTCCCAAAGCCACCAGTCTCGTCCTCAAGGACGGCTTCAACCCCATAATGAATTTCTTTACCTTCTTCTGCTCATCTGCCACTATGTGGGGCGCATACTTGGACAGCTCCGCAAACCTCGCCTCATACTCAAGCAAGCTCATTGACCCCTGGGTCAAGGTCAAAAACTCCTACTCCATACGGTCCCGCACATGCTCCGGAATATACTTCGCCATGAATAGACGAATGAACTCAGTCCAAGCAACCTCCATAGCCCCGTCTCCAAACTGTGTGCGTAGTACAGAGGACCACCATACATCGGCACGCTCCTGAGTAGAAAGATCAATACAGCTAAAGGTACACTTCAAACAACATGCATATAACCTTCAAAACCAACCTTTACCTGTAAGACCCGGTTTCCCGGCTTCCGTTCGGTGTCGTGGGATGACTGACCACTGACGCGTCCAGGCTGGGTGATGCGTTGGTGTCGCGTCGGGGGTGCCCGACGCGAAAGTCATCTGTGTCGCGGAGAGCTTGTGGGTCGCGTGTTGGTTGCGCTCTGGTTCTCCATCACGTCTTGCTGTCGTGCCCGGTCAATGGGCCGCGACAGTATTTTGTCGTGTTGCACTGTCCGGTCGTCTGATGCCTGTCAGGGTGGCAGGTGTGTCAGTACAGCTTGTCGCATTGTCGTGGCGCCCGTGGGGGGCGCGTTCTTATCGCAGTCTGTTGACCCGTCGCGTTAAGGTTGTTGACACAACGGTGCAGTCCGTCGCGTTCTGGGTGCCGGGTGCTTAAGGCGCAAGCCGGCTACCCCTTCCCCCTCTCTCTCCTCTTCTTCCCTTTCCACTCTTCTCCGGCGGTGGGGAGGCTCCTCTCCGGCGATCGGAGTGTGGTGGCACCGGCGGGCTCGTGGCGGCGTCGTGGCACGTGCGTGGAGCGAGGAGGAGGTGGCCAACCGACGTGAAGGGCCCCTCGTGGGTTCGTTCTTCGTGAAAGGTAGGGATTTCTTGTGCCCTTCCCAATCTGGGTGGATAGGAACTCCTCGGGGTTTTGTAGTTAGCTTTACAGCTTTCCCCATGCTCCCCTCCCTGTGTGTGCATGTTTGTATGGTTCTGGCCGGCTCGAGATGGAGCATCCCGTGGTCTGCCTCCCGACTGATGTCGCGGCCACGGTGCGCGTCGCGACATCAGTAGAGGCATCACCCCGGTTGGGCGTGACCTTATCGCGGTGTGGTTGGCGGTCGTGATAAGGGTCGCTGTCGCGACCAGGTTTCCCGTCGCGATAGGGAGGCGATGGCATCGCAACGGCCTGTGGGGGCGGGACAGTGCCTGTGCTGCCTCGGGTAGTTTTCGTGGCCAGTTTGTGTGTCGGCGTGTGCCCCAGGGCAGGCTTTTCCCTTAGAACCATCCGGTAAGGAACATGGCTGGTTGCCTCTCTGCATTCGGTGATCGAAGGTGACACCTTCGTGGCCGTGTCCTGGCAGTGGTGCCAGGAGGGTTGCGTCTGTCTAACAATCGATTGACTGGTGGTCAATCGATTGTTAGCAAAGCGACGAGATTTCTGTACTTCTGGTAATGCTCCGAGGTTTTGGCTTGCTCATGCATGTTTGCTTGGCCGACGACCCTTTTGAGGGTCCGTGCGTGCCTCACGCTTGCTGGGCTTGTCGTGTGCTACAAGCCAGTGGTTCGGCGTGGTTCTTGTTGTGTTGCCCCGCCTATTCGCCCAGTGCTTGGCACTTGAGGGCTTGTCCCGTTCAGAGGTTGACTCTGTTACCTAGGACCCCCATCCTCGGGAGCCCATTGAGGGAGGTATCCAGGCTACGAGCGTGCTCGAGTTGGCAGCCCACGTGAGCGGACTCTGGAGCTGAGGGGAAAATGAGGTTTGGACAGCGGCGCTGAGTCATTTTGTAGAGCTCTCTTGTCTAGGTCTGGGACGCCGAGGGGTTCAGAGTGCTTTCCTGGAATAGACCAGACAGTCCCTTGTCTCACTGCCTCTCTCAGCGTTTGTTTCAGAGCCACGTAGTGGTGTCAAGCTTGAAGCCGCAGCTTGGCTAGGCTGCGGTGTTGCGTGTGTTGTGTGTTCTATGGCGGCTCTGTCTCACCCTTGCGCGGGGGTGGAGGCAGGAGCTAGGCTAGCGAGCAGAGCGTGTGGAATACGGGTCCCCCTCTTGGCTGCTAGCGGCAGTGGCTTGGTTGCTGTTCTTGTGACGGCGTTTTCCTCACGACGTTTCCAAGTGTTCCTCGTTGCCCGAGCTTGCATGGTGGTTATAGCCCGGCTGTGCCTAGTTTCCGTGGGCGTCGTTGGTCTGGCCTTGGGTAGATCTGTGCTTCTGGTGGTTCCCACTTCGGTGTTCTCTTAGTTTCATGGTCCCGTTCTTGGGTGCCAGCCCTTGATGGCACCAGCGTGTGTAGCTTCCCGACCTAGCGGTGTGTCTGGGGTCCGGGGTGGTTCTTCTTGTGGGCCCTCGACCTTGTAGAGGTCTGAGGTGGCCGTGCTTGCGGTGAGACGTCATTCTCACTTGGTTGTTCCGTGGTCTCGACAGATGTACTGAGCACTGCTTCCGCTTTGTGCCAGACTCCATTGGTTTCTACGGGAGTCGTGTGTGTGCCACGACCTTGGTTGGTGGTCGTGGCATTGTACTGTTCTCTTCCGCTGCTTAGTGGTACCATGCTGTGGGTGTTCCTTACTTTACAGCTTTCTAGTGTAGTTTCCTATTTTCAGAGTTCCTGCTGCTCTGGCCAGTAAGGGACTGGTAATCCCTACTGGGCCTTGTTCACGAGGCTCACCCCCCTACTTCCTTCAGCTAGGGGCTCGTCGTCGCAGGAGCTCGGTGTTGGACGGGTTGCAGAGGCGTCTGTGGCGCCGTGTTGTTGTCAACAACAGTGAGAGCGAGTGTTGTGAGCTCTTGTAGCCGAGTGAGCTGAGAGTTGTGTTTTGCAAGTCCTCGGGGTATGCCCCTTAAGGACTGCACCTTTCTTCTTGTACCTGTGCTTTTACTTGGGACCCGTTGTACAAACCTTTTTTATATTGTACATATTGTTATAGTTATTTAAATTCAGTACATATCTCACTAGACTATTTCTTCTAACCCTTCCAGATCTTCGGATCCGTGGGTGGCGGCGTGACCCTCGGGACCCCTGGCGAGGGTCCGGGAGGTCGGTCGTTACATTACTTGCAGCAGATAAGTAGCCAAAGTCACCCTCTCCTCTTCTACGCATCGGATGGCACGAAAGATCTTCTCCGTCTCCTGGAGCCAACTCTCCGCTAGAATAGGATCACTCTCCCCCTTAAAGAAGGGTGGGGTCATCCTCCTGAACCTCTCCATCATAAGCACTCCTCCAAAGACTGCCTCATGAGCAGGTGCCTACGCCTACAATCCAAAACAAGATCTTAGCTAATAATTCTTCCAATTAACACCTTGAATAACTCTTGCATCTACCAACCTGAACCTGCGCCTGCAATGGTGCTGTAGTCTGAGCCTGAGTCTGCATCGCATGCACCAATCCTTGCATCAATGCCCCATAGTCCACAGGTGGTGGTGGGGGTGGCAAAGGTACTCCAGTCTGCTCCTGAGCCTGTTGAGCTGGAGCCTGCGAACCTCCCGCTGACTCATCACCCCTAGACGGGCCAACGCCTCTACGCCCACGAGTCGCCATAGTCTGCAAAACAAGCATCAATTATCATAACCTATTATTCTACATAATTTTGGACTAATTCTTTATGCAGACTTAGAACATGAATACAATGTTGATATTTCATTTATGTACATGCTCAACCTGGAACTCTCTGATACCAATCTCTGTAACGCCCCTCATAGACCCAGTACAGTTCACCAACTCACATTGGATCTAACAGAGGTATTACAGTGGAATAAATCCAACATTTAATGGTACAGGTTGAGATATACACAAATGATAATTTGATTTCAATAATAAGAAATAGAATATGGAACTAAATGATGGAAATCAACATTATACTCAATTATAAAGTCTAGTGCATAAAAGAGAAATGACAATAGCTCCGAATTTATTACAATACATAGTCCAAATGCATAAAGGAAAATACATATAGTCCTCACATACAAGAGTCACTCTAAAATCTCTCAACCAATCTAAGTCTCCACGTCCTCTCGCTCTGAGTCAGAGTGTACTAACTCCTGAGTATCCTCTGGTTCTCCTGAAAATTTTAAGCAAGTATGAGTCTACAAGACTCAGCAAATCACATGAAAGACAATTTACGATATTATAAATATAATAGGTTTAAAACATGGTAACATATTATAATTCATTTCATTGATATCATATACTCTTCCTACTAACATGGTTCTAGATCAGTTGGCAATCCTTCATTCATTGCATTCTAATTATTATGAAAATAAACCATGTCATGCAATGCATAAAATCCACATCTTATTTACTAACAATTGAAGTAACATGTTCTTACATATAACATGCTATCATTTTTATCATGGTTTCTACTTATTGTCATGTAATCATGTAAACTATTTCAATGAAAACCTTATGCTACATTATGCAATATGTAACAGTTGTCATGTAATAATTCTTTCATACATCAATTTGCATGTAATTCGTGTAACATTTAACACATAGACATGTAGCATGAAATCATGTAAACAATGTTCATGTAGGCATGTAGCATGTAACATGTAGCATATAGCATGTAAGTCATGTAGCCATGTAGACATTTTCAATTAATTGCCAAGACATAGCCCTCACTATAATAGAGATCAATAGTTATTTAACATTCACTTATCACCTAGGCAATGCAGTGATTAAGTCATGATATTTGCGCCAAACCGAGGAAAGTCCTTTCCACCTTAACCAGTAGAACTTGTCTACTTCTAAGATTTCAATCCGTTGCCCACGAATTTAATAGATCATTTACATGTAGGTGAACCATTACCATAGGAGCATCTACGGTGTAGTTCCTTGTAGGAATATCTAATATAGCAATGTCTTATTGGCATTCATTTCAATGCATATTCTAATATATATATAGTATCCTTTCATTACATGCAATTCTAATATATGAAAATGAAACGATCTATAATATGTTTATTTTTAGTTTTGCAATTACATTTTCTGTTTATCAGCCCCCTAACATGGTACTAAATGTAACACATTCTTTCATGCACATATTCTCATATTTATTCAATTCTACATGATATCTACTATTTAGAAATTTATTACAGTAGGTACACATGTCCAAAAATTCCAAAATTTTGATAGAAATTCCGAATATACTATGCGCATGCAAAATTTTACATTTTTCTGAGCTCCGTAACTATTTTTCATAATTAAATTTCTCTAATTTAACCTAACTAGAATGATACATTCAGTGAGAAAACTATATGATTCTGTGCAGGAACTGGTATATCACCATATTGCAATCTCAACTATAACTTACTAACATGAATGACGTTGACAATCAGTTTACTTTTCATTTTATTTATCTCATTAACATAACAAAATGATTATTCACATGTTCATGCGGTCTAAACATCATTACAACAACCTGTCCATAATATAACAGTAATAAAACTCACAATTCATAACCTGGCCGAAACCCCATATCATCATGGATCATAGATAGCAATTAAAATCAGCTTTCAGGCTAAACATGGTACTGACAAACTTAACGGCGGGGTATATGGCGTTTACTGAAGTTGACATCCACACACACTGTCGTTAAGCCTCGCTAGACGGCAGCACATAGCGCCCTTAACATATACTGATGGCGGCACATAGCGCCGTTTACATATAGTAAGGGTCGAAAAAACGAATGCTGTTTACATGAAGTAGACGGCCGTCGTTGCCGTCGTTAATAAGAAATAGACGGCAAGCGATCTGGACGTCTAGTTCTTATGCGCAGAAAACACAGAAAACCCCACATGAAATAACACGATTTCTACCCCTTCCCGTAGGTTATTTTCATTCTTTAAAAATACAGAAAAATGGTAATTACATAGTGTATGATATCCAAAACTGAACCCCCATGTAACTTGTCACTTTCCCTCCTACAGGAGTGATGATTCTAAGCTCGAAGATGCCTGCCTCGTCTGTAAGGCAGTCCCTTTTCTTCGACTTACAACAGCTCCAATCCGCCTCCAATCGTGGCTCGTCCACTTGGATGAGCTCCTGATCACGAAGTTGGATGAACCACCTTCGTCTAGAAGCCTCAAGAACGCATCAACCAACACTGCAACCCCTTTCCCCGGCCCTCTTTCTCTCTTCCAAAAACCAGCATGAAGAACCCTTATCTAGATGCGAAATCCGGTCTTATAAAGACCTCTCCTGCGATGGCCACCCCAAATCCTGACCCTAGGATGCGAAACGCTCAGATCTGCACATTAAAACCCCCCAGAAACAGCCGATCTCTCTTTCCCCGAATGGAAATATCAAAAACAGGCAAGTCAGCTTAACGTCAACATAAGATGCCGTCAGCCTCCACGTAAACGTCCATCGATGATGTCGTTTACAGGCTTGCCCACAAACTTAAGAAATTCGGAAAATAATTAACGACACAAGAGTATGTCGTTAACAGAAAATAAACGACAGACAATCTTGCTGCTAATAGGACTTAATGCCAAGAGATGTTGACGCCAAGTTCCTCGTAAACTAACATTCAAATTCATGCAGAAATAAACATATAATTTGCAAAATAACTTAAGAAAATTTTCTAGGGCACTACAAAGATCGCGCCGATCCAGTTGACGCCCAACACGTGGAGGACGATATTGATCTTCTGCATGATGTGCCAGAAGTGGAAGATCCAGACAACGGTGGACATCTTCCGAAATCATTTAAGCCTGGCGTCCTCACCGCAGTCTGGGAATGGTGTCATGTACACCAAGCATCGGACGAACAGGATGCAAGTTCATTTCTCTGGTCGCCTCTCGAACAACAAGGGATGGATGGTTCACGTCTTCTTCGTTGGTCAGAGGAAGGGGGCCGGAGCTCCAGAGTGGGGATTCCTGACTCGGGTGTGTGAACTAATGAGGATATCACACCCTTCCTGATCCAGGACACAGTGAAGGTGTCCATGGAATTGTCCTCGGTGCTCGTGAACCACGCCGAGCTATATCTGACGGAGTACAAACTTGTCAAGTACAAGCTCAGCCGAGTATGGGGTGAGTTTCCTTCTTTCTATGGTCTTGTATTTGGGCCACTACACATCTTCTAACTCTTCCCCTTATTTTTCTTTACAGATGCTGCCGAACTTGTAGCACCCCGTAAAATTTAAAAAGTAAAAATCTGAATAAATGGAAATAAATAATTTCCATAATATCATATTATTTAAAACATACGTACCTCTATCGTAGGTGCTAAAACGCATCGGAAAAATCCGTACAAATTATAAATCAACCCCAAACATTTTTACTAAATGTTTCACAAAGAAATTTGTGCCAAGAAAAATTGGATTAGTCATGTTTAAAGTGTTTTGTGACTTATTATCGTAATTCATGAATAAGTCGAAAAATCATTATCACACGTACTCGGATGAGTCAGAAAATTAAATAAAAACCATATACGGACTTCAAAAAATATCCTCTAATGTCCCATTAAGGAATTTGGGTCAATAAAAAGCATTTGGGCTTGGTTTAAGAGTTATTATGACCGATTATCTAAATTAGGAAACAAGTCAGAAAACCGTTAACACGGAAATACGACGCAACCATAAATTAAATAAAAATGTTGGAGAGACTTTCAACATTATATATTAATGACCCAATATCATAATTGGGCCAATGGACCATATATGACCCAAAAATCAAATGAAGCAAGAAAATACATAGAAATTCGTAGCTTAAATAAGCTGAAATTAGAAAGAGACAATTAGAGTTGAATTGGGATGAGAACATGCATTCTTGGCAACCCAAATTCATGCTTAACTATGGGGGGAGGTTTCCTAAAGCCTCACACACTCTAATGGAGGAAGAAATCCTCAAAATAGGAAACTAGTATGTCAAAACCGCAACTCTTCTTTCCTTGTCACAATAGGACTCCTAAAACCCATAGATGCTTAAATACTCTCCACCAAACCCTTGGGGTCGAGTTTACATCTTTTTGGGGTCGCGTGGAGGAGTTCTTGGTGGCTGGGGAGTAGGAGATCACCCACACCGAGCCGTTCTTCTTCCCCATTGCGTCTGCTGCGACCTGCACAGATGGTCCACTTGAAGTCGACCAAAGGTGAGTCAAACCATAACCAAACCTTGCAAGGCCTATACCCCTGGTCAAGGGGTCAAGTCTACATTCTAACCCAAGTGGAATGCCCAAATTTCATGTAGTATACACGGAGTATTAAGCATTTTCCTCCAAGTGGTCTGAACACGAGTTTTCTGGAAAAACGGGACTTCTTCTACCCAAAAGGTAGGTTTTCTCGGACCTTAACATATCCTATACCAATGTGTAGAGCATCAAGTTAACATTCGTTTCCCACTAGTTTCATCGAATTTCAATGAGTAGATTTTGAATTATAAGCGTTTTGCCAAAGTCGCGCACTATTAGGGCTTTTCCCGTTCTTTATATGTTGCATGTGATTCAAGACCGAATTAAAGAAAACCCACAACATGAAAGTTTGGCTACTAGTTGTCCTAGTCATGTCTTGTGTTGAACATTTTGTCTAAATATCAATAGTTAGAGAGTTATAAGCATGGCAAGAGGGTCACTGCATGATACTATGTTTCAGGTCGCACTTGGTTTTACGTTTGTGTTTGAGTTGATTAAGGCCTATCGAAACCATCCTTGTTTTCTAATTCCGATTTAATGGAAGCACCCTTGCATGTCTAGGTTGGTTTAAAACTAGTTTCATGATTTTTCATGCACTATACAATTTGTTCTTAATTTTAGAACAACCCTGTGTCAAAATAGGGAAAGTCTGGTCCGTAATCTAAAGCATTGTCCTTTCTCTATCGGATTGTGCGCGACGAGATAGGCCGTGTTCTGAGATGTTTTCGTGACAGAACATGACGAGCACCCCGTCGCTATCTCTCTGCCTGTTCTGACTGCCTTGTCCCGTTCTTCACATTCCCTTGTCGCGTTCTGATCTGACCCCGTCACGACCTTTACAAGTGTCCATCGCGATCTCAGGATTTTTTACATGAAACCACTTAATTTCTTTCAAATATTACCGCTATACCTAAGGTCTATTTAAATATGATATTTAGTGTGTAATTCACATGTCTTAGGTCTGATCATTGCATCATGGTTATTTTAATGGCTTAAAAGTGGTAAACCCATTTAAAAAGCTTTAATTACACGAATACTATTCTAATTACTTTCGTAATGACGTGATCATTCATGCTACTTATGAATTAATCTTCCTACTGGTCTACCGTGTTTAAATGATAATTGTTATCTTAAAATCTTGCAAACCATGATTAGTTAAAGCACATAGTTTTATTCCATGTCATATTGTTAAGTGTTTTCCGCGAGTTTAAAACCGATGGTTTGTGGATTGAGACACGCATACATCACTACACACTTGCATTTCTAGGCAGCCCTTTCTTGGGGATTTTGAAGCTCTCTACCGATCACTTTGAATCGGTAGACTAGTGACTTTTTCTATAAGGCCTCCGTAAATCTCCCCTGACCATGGATTCCCATATGGCCGACGAGTTGGTTGTACCATTGAAGTTTCCAAGAGATAGCATGCACTTCCTTTCTCTTCTTGTTCTCGTGAGTGTGATTGACACTCTAGACTAAAGTCATTAATGTAAAGATTGAACTAAAGTATAAATCGTACCGTTATGGTGCCAATTTTATCTCTTGACCATTGTTATCATGAAATCATGTTCAATTACTTATTACTAGTTCTCATCATCATCATGAACATGACATTACACATGCTTACTTATTGAAACTCTCACTGGCCATTATTAATGACTGTGGGTATCTACATTTAAAATTTAAGTGAGATGCTGACCGGGCACGGTGAGTGTCCAAGGGCTCCAGTCTAGCCCCAATGACGGAGAGTCATAAATATATTGTTAACCATGGGGTATAATGATTCCTGGCATTACATCTGCACTGAGAGTCGTGCGTGTCGTGTTGAATGATAGATACAATAACCACATACATGTGTCCTAGTGTACATTCTTGATGGATCTTTTCTTGGTGTACATTAGTGTCTACGTGCCTGATTAGTGTTACATTATCGTGCTCGTGCGTGCTTGCTTACTTGCGTGATATTGCCATCCTGCATTTAATGCAATTAGTGATATCTTGCATTCTTGAAAGCTATTGACATCAATTGAAATCTTGCGTGCTTGTACAAAGTGATCTATTGCTAGTTCTACCTTGTCATCTTGTTCAAAAATCTTGTTCTATTGTGATCACTCTATCTAGCTTGTCTATGTATCATGTTTTAATGAGTTTTATCCGTACATGCATATCATGACATTCATCGTACTTACCCAGTTCTAAATTGCTAATCATTATATCATTGCCCGCACATTGAGATATAAATCCTACTTGGCTAGTTTGCTCATCCCCTACTTTTACCCAATCTAGGTGACTATGAAGTTCAAGAGGAGGAGCAAGTCGAGGATGGGAATGCGTCCGAGTGATGAGCGTCCCAACTAGGAGTCTAGTTACAGTAGTTTGCTTTGAGTGTTAGATTCATGTAGTAGGAAGTGAGGAATAAATGTACTTTTCCTTTTTATTGAGTCTTAGTCCTGTATTAGTTTCCATTTGGAATACAATGAGTTGAGATTTGAATACAAGATTAGTTGAGTTAAATATTTGCGCCCTATGATGATGTATGTTGTTATACATCTAGCACGTGCAAGCTAGAGGCTTATTAGCCGACTGTTCACGTCTCGGGATATCGTCTCGAATTATATTTTCAAATAATTTATATCCGTTGCGTAATTCTCGGGACGTGACAGAACTGGCCGCTGGTCGAGACCAGAAGGAACATGCCCTGTTCATCGAATAGATCACTGTCAGGTCATACCTGATGTTTCTGGGCAAGGATGTGTCGGCAACTACTACCGGGGCTGATCGGCCCCTTTTCAGCAGACGGCCCGCCGAGCAGAGGCCCCTGTGCATCAGTCTTCAGAAAGAGACTGTAGCCCTAAAGAGGGTGGTGCGGGCCCTGAGGCAGGAGGCCGAGGAAGAAGAAGACGCTGCCCCCTAGCTCCGACTTCGCAACAAGAGGAAGCTAGTGAAAGCGGTCGAACAGGTGAGGGATGCGGAGCTGATCATTGCGTTGGTCATGGCAGAGCCCCCTACCATGGAAGGCCTGCTCTCTATAATGGGCCTTGATGGCGAAGATGTGGTCATCATGGACGACCAATCCGACCAGGATTCTGTAGGGTCGGCCGAAACCCCGACACCCTCGACACCAGGCAAGAGGGGAATGTCTTCAGCTGTCATGGCGACAACGACCATCACCGAGGGAGCGCCGGTGGGGATTCTTGGTTGTGATGTGCCAATGGTTTTTGCGGAGTTGGTGCCTGCTATCGAGCAGGCAACCACGGCTCCCGTCGGGCAGGCGATGGATCATGACAAGGCATCGACCCATCAAGAGGCGCCCACAGATGATGTCGCGGACCTAGAGGTCTCAACGGTAAGGACGGCTGTAGAGGTCGTGGCCGAAGAGCCGATGGTCCTCACCGAGCAGGCTGTGGTCGGGGGGTCGGTAGCTCCTCCTCGAGCAAGCGACTGGGGCGGCTGTCGTGGAGGAGGAGCCGGACGAGGATCACGCGACCCTGGCGCGGGTGTTTGCGGCGAAGATCCCCGCGCCACCTTCAGCGGTGAGTATGGAGGCTGCACTGGTGTGACTCCAAGAGGGTCCCCCCGCGAGGGGCTTGCCCCCCTACCCCGCCACCGAGCAGCTAGAGGTGCTCATGCGGTGTCAATGGGCGAGCTCAAACGAGACCCTGGAGAGGACGGAATAGAGGGGCCATCAGGAGAGGAGACGCTCGGAGGACGATGCCGACCTCGACGCCGACAAGCTGGCTGGTAGCATCTCACGGTCGGTGGAGGTTCTCCGAAAGCTGGCGTCATGGGCGCAGGACTAATGACATCTGTGGGACGCCGAGATTGTGTTCTCGGCGGAGTGCGAGGAGTAGCACCACTCCCAGGAAGCCAAGCAGCGGAAGGAGAATGACGATCTCTGAACTGCCCTGAAGGCCAACGAGTGGGAGCTCGCTATTGCCAAGACGGAGAAGGTTGCCCTGGTGGGTGTCCTTCAAGAGGCCGTAGCTCGAGGGGTTTCCGAGTACACGGCCCGGCTAGAGTTCCCGGAGGATCTGGAACAGTACGACATGGCTTGTTACAAGGTTGGGATCGAGGTCAGCGACGAGCGGGGATGGCGACAGGCCACCTTGGAGTAAGCTCGTGAAGCCTTCAAGGCTGCCCTCCGAGAATGCCGCCGGCGAACCCAAGATCCTCGCCTGGACAAGGTTCGTTTCGCCAGCTTCCGGGCAGGATGGATGGGTTCTGGTGCCGACGATGCTGGCCTCTCTGACCAAGCTCTATGAGCCTTGTGTATTTTTTGCTTTTTTGGTATGTAACTTGCCTTGATAAGCTATGTACATTCTTGTGAATGAAATAGAAAGTTGTCCTTTATCTATCCTTTTCCTTCTTGTCAAGTTCTTTTCAAATCGGAATCCGTTGGTGTCTTTAAGACTTTTGGGTACCGTGCCAGCCTTCAGAGCTAAAGAGCTCCGGCCAGGGGTTGTACCGAGCGCCCTTGTGTATTTTAGGGTTTTTTTTAGGTACCGTGCAAGCCTTCCGAGCTGAAGAGCTCTGGCTAGGGGTTGTACCAAACACCCTTCCCACAAACCGATAGAACCAAAAATGGAGCAGCAAGATTTTGACCCAAAAAGGCCCTTCTTATAATAAATAAGCCTTTAGGTTTGACACATGCCAGGTCCTTGGTATGGTTTTACCGCTAAGGGTAGATAGCTTATGTAATGGCCGCAACGCCCGGACCCTCAGCTCCCACCAAGAATCCGAACATTGGCACCGCCGCCCACGGGTCCGGAGACCCAGAAGGGCTAACAGACCGGTCTAGAAGATATGTAATAGAGATAAATAACAACAACCGCAATAAAATGTATGACAGGTGAAGGAAAAGATTCCAACACTAAGGGTCTGTTTAGTTGTTTGTAAAATTAATTCATAGGGAAAATCTTTTCCAAAGATTAGCTTTTACATGGAAATGAAAATCACAATTGTCCATTTGGTTGTTAGGTAAATATAAAGTTGTATGGAGGGGTATGAGATCTTATGATCCACACAAATAAGGGAGAGCCATATACTTCTTGTGTATTAACACTATTCATCAATTTTTTATTTTATTTTATTTTTTATTTTTAATATTTTAAAAAATAAAAAATAATAAATAACTAATGAAAAATATGTAACTTTGACAAAGATAATTTAAAATAAGAGAAATAAAATAAAAACATAATTTGCATGAATATTGGTCTATATATATTTTAATAAAAAATGAAAAATTAAAACAACTAATGAAAAATAATTAAATTTGATAAAGATCGACTTAATTAAAGGGGAAAAAATAAAAAAATAATCTGCATGAATAGTGCAAAGAATATTAGCTGTGTAGTTGGAGCAATAGAAGATGGAGAAGCACGCACGCAGGCGGAAAACGGTTTCTGAGTATTCTCCGCGGATGCCGAAATCCGGATTTTATAGGATGAAGTTTTACGGATTTTACTTTTCAAAGGTAACAAATGACTAAAAAATATAGTTTTCCTTGAAAAGGTTTTGCAGGGAGGGGTTTTACGGTTAAACAAACGCACCCTACGTAACAGTCTAGTACAGTCCCAAAGTAAATAATGTACAAGTGCTGAAATAAAAGGGAAGAACACGTACCTTAGGGGCATACTACGAGGGTGAGGTATACAAACTGGGGGAACACTACTCACTGGGGACACCGTCTACTACGACCCCATCTCCTCAGTCTGCCATGGAAGGTGCTGCTGTGAAGTCTCACCTAAAAAGAAGGGCATGAGCTTCACGAAGAAGCCCAGTAGGGACTATCAATCTCCCACTGGTTCTAACAGCAGAATAGATTAAATGTGCAATAACTAAAGAAAGCAGTAAATCTATCCTACTAACAGAGTCAAGTGCGGAAGCGTGAAAGAGCTACACGGTCATCGGTCTAGGCTACACGCCGGGACCAGAAACCTGTGTAAAACACAACACCAAAAGAAACCCAAGGCTATAACACAGACAACTAAACACTACCTAGACAAACACACTAGCTGCAGTATGCTACACTAGTCAGTCGGTCAGGTGCACCACGCGCCTTACCCTCGACCAACGGTCCATGTCTAACATCTCCCGTCGGAGTGAGACGCGGAACTAAAGAACCACAACTGTCGTTGTCTGGCCGAACTACGGTCCCACGCCTAGCCCCTCTAAATGGTTCCGGAACGACATAGAGTGAGGCAGTGAGAAAGGACTAGCTGATCTACGCTACAAGAGCTTCCAACTACCACGGCGTCTCAGACTCAGCTAAGAGAGCTCTACAAATGACTCTGCGCTGCTGTCCCCACCGTTTTCTCCTCTACTACTAGAGTCCGTTGTAATCACGGGGTTGTGCACCCCTCAAAACACACAACACGTTTTAAAATTAAAATAAATAGCATGGAAGTATGGATGGATGTGATCGCCACCTAGCTAGTTGCCTTGATTAAGAATTAAATAGGCTAACTACACTAGGAAAAGGAATGAGAATAGAGGCACTTACTGTAGTCGTGACGGAGTTACCCATGGCGATGAAGCTGATGTCGCGACGTCCGAGCAGGGCGCGTCTCTGCTGTCACGACCCACGTGCCTATCACGTTCTCTGCAGTGTGAAAGAATGATGACTAGACCTTATTCTCCTCCTCCGACCGGCCAGAGAACAAGAGCTCCTCGTCGACTGATGCTTATGTACCTGTCAAGACAAAAAAAAAAAAGACAACATACCCTGTTAGACCATATTTGAGTGTAATATCTATCCAAAAATGAAGAGAAAGGTGGGAACATGACCCCTAGGGTGTATAAAAACAAGGGAAGGAAAGAGTGAATTTGTCTTATCTAAGAAAAGCAAATAACATGCAAGAAGGATGAGATGAGGGTGAAGAGAGGAAGAAAGAGCCCCATTGGGGGGCGACTCCCTAGCTTCAGATGATGCCCTTGGATGGTGTACGGGCCTCAGAGGTCGCCTCCTCCTCCCCAAGCTCCATGGATGAAGAAAGTATTATAGCTTGGTGAAGAAGATAGGTGGAAATGAGAGGGAATGGCAGGGCCACGAGCTAAGTATCAGGTAAGGGAAAATTTTGATAGCACTTTTGTGGCAGAAATGGGGCTCTCCTTTCTCTGAAGCAGAAGGGTTGCTTTTATAGAGCATGAGAGAGAAAATCTCGTCCATGGGAGATAATCACCAAAATGAAGAGATAAATCCAAGGGAAATTCGTGGGGAAGAGTCCTAGGGAGGCCCCAAGGTGCCCTACAACCCCAAACCACTGCCAAAGGGTTGGGAAGTTGCTTTGAGATGATGATAATGCCATAAGAGGATAAATAGGAGGTGGTTGAGGAGGCCAGCACATGCGGCTGTAGTCGTGACGAGTCGTAGGGGCACGACAAGGATAGTCGCGACGATAAGCAAGTTCGCAATCCTAAGGACACGTGCATGGATATGCATGGGCTATCGCGACGGCCATGGGGGGTGTGATAGAGGCTAACGCGGCGCTACGACCCGTCGCGTTAAAGAAAATCGATTATTCTTGAATTTTTGACCAATCATAAGGGAGAATAATCAATAATGGGGCATAAGAACACTTCAAGGGATAATTGGACGGGATTTGGGCTTTTAATGGGGTCAAAGCAAGGCTAATGAGTGGGCTCAAGGTAAGTGACCAACTGGGGGCTCATTAAGAGAACAATAATAATGGTTCGACTTATAGATCAGAATCGGGTGTCTACAGATTGCCCCTCCTCGGCTTCCACTTCGCAAGGGAGCGTAGCAAAAGTGTAGTGGAGGTGTCATGAAATGACAGCGAAGCGGAAATGACGTGGAGTGGACTGAAAAGATGGGAGCCAAGGTAAAGAGACACCTGATCTAACCAATAAGTAATTGGAATCTTCTTGAAAGCCCGAGTTAGCTGCTCGAGCAGAATGCAAGAAAGACACAAGTCTGGACGAGAAGGAGAAAGAAAAGGACGATCAACCCGTCGATTGAGAGGTACCCTAGCCGATTGACCTGCATGTTTCATTTTGGAGGGACATATGCGTGCTAGGCATGTAACACTGACTCTGTCATGGGAGCGGTTCGCAACCAAAACGGATCAAAAGGAACAATGATGAAAATTGTATAGAAAATCCAGACAGGGAAATTCTTGATAAACTGACAAAAGCAACTCGCTCAGAGGCAAACCTTCCGATTCGGAGTGGAATAGGATTTCTTGTTCTAATCATGAAGAATGATTGGGCACTCAACACGAGCTCACCATTAGCCAGGGATGAGTCATGATAGCTCAAAGTCCTACATGATGCATGCTGGGCTAAAAGAAAAGAAATCATTAAATCAAATGCAAAAGAAAGGAGAAAATAGAAAATCTATCAAGGATAATATTGCTAAATTGGACAAGAATGGGTCGAGAGTCTTCTTGCAACCGCTGTGCAAGACAGAGTCCGTCGTTCCCAAACTTACCCAACCAAATGGCCTATTCGACGATTAGCAACGCGCACCTAGATCATTAATGCAAGGGAGTAAGGGACAGATATACTTACCTGACTTACCAGTAGAACTCCATTCTTTTGTGACTTTCTGGTTTTCTGACTTTTTTTTGAGATTTTATGATAAACAATTAAAGCAACAACCATAATAACAAAGAAAATATATACACACAACAACAATAACACAAACAAACACCCAATTAGCACCAAACACATAAACGCAATGCTCCTGATTGATTGATGGAAGGCATGATAAGGTCGATGGATGTCGCGACCAACAAAGAGGCTGCCTTTATGTAGCGACGGGATGGTGCGCCGTGACATTGTCGCGGTGTACACGGCCGCCGCAACATTAAGGCAACGCATATAGGCGACGCGACACCACCTGAGGATTCAAAATGCAGAAAGCCTTTTGTTTTCCCTCTCACGCTCACAACCCTCTTCTTCTTGCTTCAGAGCTCTGGCGATCGCACCCTTCTTTGCTCTGGCTCTCTTTTCAGACTCTCTCCCTCACTTACTCACTCTCTCCCTCTCTTTCCCTCACACTTTCCGTCTATCCCTCTCTCACTCGAAAGCAATAGACGGTGGTGGTAATGGTGACAGTGGGGCCTCCCTCGGTGATGGAAAGAGGAAGAGGCCAGTGAGGAGGTCGACCCGGTGTGATGCAATAGCTCCAGCGATGGAGGAGCTCCCCGAGGTGGAGATGGATGAGGAGGAGGCGCCGACATCGGACATTGATGTAGGATCAAATAGGTGGGTGGATAAGATCTACAAGGGGGGGGGGTGAATAGATCTAACACAATTACTACGGAAGTTTAAGCAATTCAAAATTACTTCAAATAAGAGATCAATTCAGACAAACAATTTATTGATCTGAAGTGTGGGTGTGTGTAGATGATGTGTGAAGCAATTAAACACTTAGTGTGAAAGTGAAATCCTATACAAGCATCTAACGCAGACAAGCAGATCAAACCATTGCACAAAGGATTTTTAGGTGGTTCGGAAATCACACCAGTGATTCCTACATCCACCCCTCACACAGTGAGGCTCCACTACTCAAAAGAGTACAACTCACACCGGAGTACGACGACTCCAAACACCCTTGAGCTCGACGGCTCAAACACACAACCTGGAGCACAAGGACTCCAAAAAAAACTGAGCACACCGGCGCAAACCACAATAGGAGCACAATGACTCCAAATTGAGCACAACGGCCCAAACCACAAAGTGCGTGCGATGACTCACAAACAAGAGCTCGACGGCTCACAAACTAGAGCTAGATCAAAGACAAAAGAAATCAGATCCTCTAGCATTGATCTAATTCACAGACTCAATCGTACATAGAAATCTGCACAGAACTTCATACACAAATCTCACAGACAAAAGTGTGAAGAACACTCCGAGAAATGAGTAAAATAAATGTAAATTGGATGTTCTTTGGTGAAGAAGTCTTGCAGACGCTTGAATTGAAGAGCCTTGATGGAGTTCGATGGAGATTCTTTTTCAATTGGCAATACTCTGCTTTAATGGCATATGAATTGCCAGAAATTCTTCTTCTGATGCTGCTCTTCAGTTGGATCTTCTCCCTTTCTCAGCACATCAAACTTCTCTCTAGAGATTGGCCTTGACTCTCACGTCCTTCGTCTGGAAAGGATGGCCTGTAGCTTCTGGAGATGGAGCAAGACCTGGAAGATTTCCTTTTGTCGCCAAAAACATTTCTGGGAGTTGTATGGGCTTGGATCCCTTTGGGGTACGAGGATCATGGGTATTTATATCCCCATATGTCTATAAGGTGCCTTGGGGTGCATGGACACGGAAATCTAGGTCAAATCCCTTGATTCCTAAGCAGCCACGTGTCCAGAAAAATTCCCATTTTTGTGCTTCAGTCGAAGTTTATCGACACACTCAGGCAGACTGTGTCGACACTACTGGCTTCAACTGTTCTGACTGCTTCCTGGGACAGTCATCTAGTGTCGACACACAGGTGGACTGTGTCAACACCATTGGTTGCTTCTCTCAGAACATGCTTCTGGGACAGTCAGCCAGTGTCGACACACAGGTGGACTGTGTCGACACCACTGGTTGCTTCTCTCAGAACATGCTTCTGGGATAGTCAAAAACATCAAAAACATGTTGTTTAAGCATTGTTGTAATGTGTATAAAATGTATAACATTTTCAATATGACATCATCAAAATCAAGGTATGAGTGATGTTCATTGGTCATCATTAAAATACAACTTTAGGAAATTCCAAAACACATTCAACTCAACGTTCTCCCCCTTTTTGATGATGACAAAATATATGCACAATCTCTCAATAGCCTGACTCCCTTGACTGCAACAACTCCCCTTGACCATATTCACCCTTTGAACTTTCTCCTATAAGAAACATTATCCCCTTTAAAGAACTTTCTCCCCCTTTTTGACAGCATCAAAAAGATAGATAAGAGAGAGAAACAAATATTGCAGGAGATCAAGAAATGAAATGTAGGAAATGAATTGTCAGAAATAATCAAAATAATTGAGGCAAAGTGATATTGTCAAATGAGAGAAATTAATGTATTTTTTGTATTGTGCAATAAAGTTTAATCATAAAGACACACTCAAGACAAGGTATAGCAAGATATAATGATCTGAATGTAGTTAAAATAAAGATGCAAATGTGAAGTTAAGTGACCTATATGAGTGAGCAGAAGTATTTAACAAGGATGTTAGGAGCTTTAATTTTAGCACAATGTAGAATAATATGTCTAAACTCAGTATACATGAACTTTATTAAGGTCTTAAGCTTTTCCATCCTGCAAATTTGATTTTCTTTCATTCTTAACTAGGAAGGAATACAAGAATAAATTAGTTAAATCTCACTTTTCAGTGCAAGAGATCACATTGATCAGATGCAAGACCTCTTGATTACTCAGTGGTTTAACTTTCATTATCTTATAAAGAGTTGAAAACTTTGATTTCCACTTTTTGACGTGAAACAAATCACTTTTTAGGTGAAATGGCACGGTTACTCAGTGGTTCAAACATTTGCATTGCTCTGTTTGTATCTTTCCAGATTGTTGATCATTTTTTTTTTTATGTTTTGCAGGAATATGTTTGCTTTGACCAGAAAAGTCATGACTACGAATTTAGAAAAAGTATTCTTAATGTAACACCACGGAAATTTAGCAATTTAAAATTTCAAAAATATAGAGGGATAAAAATAAATAATCGTATTAGAGACTTCCAATACCATGTGTTAATGACCTATTAAATAAGATTGGGCCAATAGAGCATATTTGGCCCAAGGATACAAATAAACTAGGACAGGAAATTGCCCAAAAATTCGTGTATGTGTAATATGCAGTAATTAGTGAGGGTAATTTGGGGTTAAATTATGGATGAGTAGTCATGTAAGGTAAGCCAAAACCGAACTCAATCCCAATTGGTGGTTTCCTAAACCTTGGCTACCTCTTTTAAGTAAAGGAATCCCAGATTTTTTGGAAACTAGGAAACAGAGCTCGTAGCCCCTTTCCTAGCATCATTAGGACTCTTAACAACATCCTAAAACTATAAGAACTCGTCCCTAAACCTTTGGGGAAGGTTTAACAACGAAGTTGGAGTCGTTTGGAAGCAAGCAAGAACTTCTGAGGAACAGGAGAAAGGCTGGGAATCCGGAGCTTCATCCCCTATCATCCTCTGTTGTTTCCAGAACATCAACAGGTTTTAGATCTTCATAAAGGTAGGTGTTCTCGGGCCAAGATTAAAGAAAACCAATGCCAACATGTAGTGCTTTGAGTCTAGGATCATTTGCACTTGATTTGCCTAATTTTCATGGAGTATTCTTCGTGTATTGGTGATTTTCCCGAAGTCTTGCACAGTTAGGGCTTTTCTCGTTTGACATATTGTACACACGATTCAAGACAAAATTTGACTAATCTTTCTTCATGAAAGTTCTTCCAATTGAAGTCACAATCATCTTCTATGTTGGACGTTTTGTCCAAAAATCCTTCGTTAGAGAGTTAGGAGCATGATAAGAGAGTTTCTGCATGATACTACGATTTCGGGCTACACTTGACTTTCTGTTCTTGATATGTTTTCTTGGGATTGGAGACCGAATTAGATCAAATCCTCAACATAAAAGTTCTTCTACTAGTTGTCCTCTTCATCTTTCATGTTGAACATTTTATCTAAATGTCACTCATTAGAAAGTTATAAGAGTCGTAAGTGAATCACTGCATGAGATGTGTCATCGAGTTCCACATGACCATGTGTTTTGTTCTGGGAAAGCCACTCGTGTCGACACAGCCTGAGCTAGTGTCGACCTGCTGTCCCAAAACAGCCCAGATGGTGTTCTGGGAAAGCCTCTATTGTTGACACAGTCCCATCTAGTGTCGACACACTCCCCCAGTTTGACCCAAAAAGTGCTGGAAAGCTGATCTAGTGTCGACACCACCTGTGCTAGTGTCGACACACTGTCCCATATTGGTTAAGGGGTTTTCTGGAAGCTGTCTCTAGTGTTGACACTACCTGGACTCGTGTCGACACGACTTGACCTTTTTTCCTTGTATTTGATGCACTATGTCGACACCACCTGAACTAGTGTCGACACTACCTGACCAGTTTTGCATGATTTTGTCTTGTGTTTAGAGCATGGTGTCGACACCACCTGATCTAGTGTCGACACCACCTTACAAGATTTTTGTATAATTTGAGTCTAGTCATTTCATGATGTCTTCAAGCATGTACATGATGTTATATGGTATGCATGGACTTAAAATAAATCAAACCATTAAAGGAAATGGTAATGATATGAATATGATTCTAATGTGTAAATTTTGATTGTTCTTATGATCCTTGGATTATCTTGTGATCTTGCTTATTGTCAATTGATAAGATAATAATATGATATGAATGTGGGGATGAATACATGATTAGTATGGACATGTTATTGCTGTAAATGTTATGATTTGCATATAAGTTTCATGGTTTCATGTTTTCCGGTGTTCAATTGATTAATTGGCATATGCATACATGTTAGGAAAGTACATGTTCTACATATGATCTGTCTTTAGAAACACCCTCTTGTCAAGACATTAATGAATTATGAAATATAAGATACGATGTTATCCTGCCTTGTTCTTTTGAGCTGTTTGTCATTCCTTGACTCTATGAATGATCATGTCCTTTTTACTATGAGCTTGTCATTGAAACTCTCTGTGGCCATAATTTGAATATGTTTGTTCGGCACATAGTGGGACTCTGGTCCAAAACTTGATACAATGCCTGTGCAATAGGGCCCTGTCCGGTCCTGGGGAGGAGCGCCCCAACGTACTTATTAACCGAGGGAGTATGGACTCTTGGTGCTTGGCATAGCACACCTGACATGCAAGATTGTGAATATGTGCCTCCTGTTTGACTTGATAAGTTTGACTTGACATGATATGATACGTTTGTTCTTGTGAACACATGAACTCTGCTTGAATATGGCCAATCTCTTCTGACCTGATTTTATTCTTGAAATATCTGTCCATTGTATATGGAACTCGACATTTGATCTGACATGTATCCGTTCTACTTTGCTATTCAACTTGTTAGAAAAGCATGCATTGTCAGCATACTCATCAGCATATCTGCCTATATAAATGTTAATCATGTATACTAGTGCCCGCACGTGATTGAGATATAAATCCTACTGAGGTAGTTCGCTCACCCCTATCATCCTGCCCTTTTTCAGGTAGTGATGGAGAACCCGTGGAGTCAGATGGGACCGGGCAAGAGTGACGAGCACCCGTCCTAGAATAGATGACAGTTTAGAAATAGAAATTGAGTAGTCTATGTAATAGTGAAACTTTTCTCGAAGATTATTTGAATAATGGACCCTTTGGTAAATTCTTCTTATATGAGGTTGTATCTAGTTGAATGAAATGAATTAAAGTATACTATTGGTGACGATACTATAGTCTTGAATGTGTTGTTATATCTGAATGTGACTCTGCATTATTCAACTGTGATATGCCGATTTGTATCGTTCACGTCCCCCAGTATTTATTCCGCTGCTAAATATTCGGGGCGTGACACTTAACATGTGGTAAAAATGAAGCTTAAACATGCACATTGTAAATATTAAAGCCACTCATGTGCCTACAAGTATTTTGCAAGTCATTTTAAAGACATTCAGTATTACGATTGCTTAACCTTGAAATGATAATGAGTCTTTGAAATTAAACTAAATGCACAATGAGTTTAGTTTCAATGTCTTAATTATCTCATAAGAAAATAGCACAAGGACTCAAAAATTATGATGAGTTTGGGGTTCATGGTAAACAAGTAAGGTCAAGGAATGTGACATTGACTACCCCTTTCATGTATCTCCCCCTCACAAGGTGAATATGAAGATTATTGTGGGAATAAGAATGGAATGAAGTGAAAATAGAATGAACAAGAATGTTTTATTGAAAGAGAGAAGTTTTTCAAACACTTAAAATAAAGTTTTTGAGATTTTCATTTTTCATGATGACCTTTATGCAAGAAAAGACTATTGATACTTGGCAGAGAATTTTTCTCACGCATGGTGATAGTTTCCAGACAAGCCTAACTTATCCTTTCACATTTCACCATTTGATGTACCACATAGTCAGTGCAAAAAGGTCAATTATTCTTTAGTTTTTGCATGAAATTCATTGCATTTTCAAGAACATTTTTGCACTTTTTCAAATTTACTCCCCTTAATATGTGCATGGAATGAAAAAGCTAGCAAGCAATTCACACATGATTATGCACACAATTAGCTTTAAGCATAACATGACTTCTGGTACTTGGCAGAGTATTTTACTCATGCATAATGATAGCTTCCAAACAAGCATAACTTGTTTTTCCACATGTCATCATTTGATATACTAAAAAGTCAAAGCAGTTGATATGCACACAGAATCATGGGCACAGTTAAGCAAGCATGATAATACAAACATGATTCCAATTGTTATGACACAAAGTTATTGTTAGGAGCAACATCAAAACACATTTCTCATTGTTCAGATAAAAATTAAACATTCATTTCAATTCAGACAATTTACATTTGAAATGATAAAGAAATTTTACTTGAACAGACTTCAGTTCTTTTTCAAAGATTTTACCTGTGTTCTCCAATCATTTCTTGCCTTACACAGCCAATATCTTGAATCCATTTACAATGTATGGCTGCAAGACTCCTCAGCTTGTTGGTCAAGCTGGTTTTGGGACCCACACTTGCTTGGGTCCTACAATGAAATCAATGTTAGAGTGCAATAAAGATTTCTGAATCTAAATTAATTTTATTTTTGGTATAAATGCATTTCTTTCATTGATAGATCTATGAGTAGAATTAGTTCCAGATTTTCTTTTTGTCTTGCTCAATGCATCTATGTTTTCATGAAATTTTCTAATTTTTGGATTTTTAATATAAGCAAAAACAGAATTTGTGCAGCATTTCTATGCCTATACACATGGAATTTCTGAACATTTTCAGTATGAACATGATATTTATTCCTGTGTATGAGCATATGCATTAGACTGGAATTTCTGAGCATGCACAACAAATCATTTCTATACCAACGGTCCCTAGAAATATGACCAATTTTATGGCAATGAAAGCATTGGACTGATTTAGCATGTTTATTGAAATTTTGATTTCTAATCTTGCAATGTTTGGCAAGATGACAAGGTTTATTGCGGTTAAAGAAAATGAGAGCATTTCTTACCTAGTACTTACCATAGCATGTATGCATTTGCTAGAATCTCATTTTCCTGTGAGGAGACATACCATGAGGAGGAAGGAGGTACTTTCTGATGGCTCTTGGCATGATCTGAATTTGGAACTTGCCTTGGAGCTTTTTGGACTGATGGAGAAATTATATGAATCTTCTTGACAGTAGTATTTTTCTTTTTCTCTGTCTGTTTGTGAACAAGAACTTTCACTAGTTTTTCATTAAAATTATCAGAGTTCTTGTTCGCGGCAGCTTTAACAAATGTTAATTTTATTTTATTTTCATTTTTCTTATCTCTCACAGAAGCAAGACTTGTGTATTTAACATTCTTCAATTCATGTTGAAGCTTCTGTTTTTTAGTTTTTAATGCAACAACTTCTTTTTTTGAAATTTGAAGCTTGTTTAGCATGACATCCAAATCATTTTTCATCTTGTCTTTTCATTTTCCAATTGAGCAATTTGTTTTTCCATATCAGCAATTTTATTACTGAAATTGCTACAATCATTATCTAATGGTTTGTCATGTAACAAGCATTCAATCTTTCTCTTTAAGTGACAATTTTCTTCAACAAGTTGATTGCATCTTTCAGTTATTTGATGATCAAGAGCCATATTAGAAATCTGTTTGTTTAATTGATCATTGTCAGATTTAAAGTTTTCATTGACATCAATCAATTCTTCTTTTTCATTTTCTAGATTAATGACTTTTAATTTCAATAGCTCATAGTTATCTTTTAATCCATTCAGTTTATTTTCACAGATTTGGACTTCATCTTCCAAATTCTCTTTCTCAGAATTTAATTTTTCAACTTCATTTTTCAAATTCTCATTTGCTTCATGGCAATGTTTTAAAGTCTTTTTCAAGTTTTTATTTTTAGTGTTCAGCTGTACATTAAGATTTTGTATCTTCTCACAGAATTCAATCAATTTAACCTAAGACAATCCTTCATGTATATCAGAGTCAGAGTTAGAATACATAGATGAGTCTGGAGTGGATTTACCTGACCTTGTAGACCCATTTGATTTCTTATGTTTTGAAGAGGATGAAGAATGCTCTTAGCTCTTAGAATGTGTTGTGAGAGCCACCGTTTTTTGAATTGGTGATTTTCTGGATTCATTGAAGTTCTTCTTTGCCATTTAGCATTTGTGAATTCCTTTTGCTCCTTTTCTTTGTGCTTCCTCTGAAAAACTTGATGAAAGTGAGATTGGGGATTTCTCTGAAATTATAATAGGAAATTCATGCAGATTAAAGAAATTTGCCATTATACCAAAACTCAAAATACTATTAGATCTATTCACAGTGAAACAGTGCAACAAGGAATTAGATCTAACAGTTAGAGTGGTTAACACGCTTTGATACCAATTGTAGGATCGAATAGGTGGATGGATCAGATCTAGAAGGGGGGGGGGTGAATAGATCAGAGACCAATTACTGCGGAAGCTTAAGCAATTCAAAATTACTTCGAATCAGAGATCAATTTAGACAAACAATTTACTGATCTGAAGTGTGGGTGTGTGTAGATGATGTGTGAAGCAATTAAACACTTAGTGTGAAAGCGAAATCCTTTGCAAGCATCTATCATAGACAAGCAGATCAAACCATTGCACAAAGGATTTTTAGGTGGTTCGGAAATCACACCTGTGATTCCTACATCTACCCCTCACACAGTGAGGCTCCACTACTCAAAAGAGTACAACTCACACCGGAGTATGACGACTCCAAACACCCTTGAGCTCGACGGCTCAAACACACAACTTGGAGCACGACGACTCCAAAAAAAACTGAGCGCACCGGCTGAAACCACAACAAGAACACAACAACTCCAAATTGAGCAAGACGGCTCAAACCACATAGTGAGTGCGACGACTCAGAAATAAGAGCTCGACGGCTCATAAACTAGAGCTAGATCAAAGACAAAAGAAATCAGATCCTCTAGCAATGATCTGATTCACGGACTCAATCGTACATAGAAATCTGCATAGAACTTCATGCACAGATCTCACAGACGAAAGTGAGAAGAACACTCCTAGAAATGAGTAAAATAAATGTAAATTGGATGTTGTTTGATGAAGAAGTCTTGCAGACACTTGAATTGAAGAGCCTTGATGGAGTTCGATGGAGATTCTCTTCAATTGGCGATACTCTACTTTAATGGCATCTCAATTGCCAGAAATTCTTCTTCTAATGCTGCTCTTCAGTTGGATCTGCTCCCTTTCTCAGCACATCAAACCTCTCTCCAGAGATTGGCCTTGACTCCCACGTCCTTCCTCTGGAAAGGATGGCCTACAGCTTCTGGAGATGGAGCAATACCTGGAAGAGCCCCTTTTGCCGCCAAAAACGTTTCTGGGAGTTGTATGGGCTTGGTTCCCTTTGGGGTACGAGGATCATGGGTATTTATTGCCCCATGTGTCTATAAGGTGCCTTGGGGTGCATGCGCATGGAAATCTAGGTCAAATCTCTTGATTCCTAAGCAGCCACGTGTCCAGAAAAATTCCCATTTTTGAGCTTCAGTCGAAGTGTGTCGACACACTCAGGCAAGCTGTGTTGACACCACTAGCTTCAACTGTTCTGACTGCTTCCTGGGACAGTCATCTAGTGTCGACATCTGGATGGGCTATGTCGACACCACTAGTTGCTTCTCTCCGAACATGCTTCTGGGACAGTTAGCCAGTGTCGACACACATGTGGACTATCTCAACGCCACTGTGACAAATTTGTGTAAACCTGAAAGCATAAAGTGTAAACCATTAATACAAGATATTATCATTAAAATGTGAGATATTAAACATCAAAAATATGTTGTTTAAGCATTGTTGTAATATGTATAAAATGTATAACATGTTCAATATGTCATCATCAAAATCAAGGTATGAGTGATGTTCATTGGTCATCATTAAAATACAACTTTAGGAAATTCCAAAGCACACTCAACCCAACAATTGAGGCGGCGGCGATGGCACGAGAAGCGGTGATGAAAAAGGTAAACTCCCGCCTCGAAATCCTTTGAATTTGTGGTTTTGAATGGATGGTAGGGCCCAATAGGGGTAGAATGTACGGTGTGATACCCATAAAAATGACCCCCGAACAAGAAAAGTTCTGGTTGGTCGTCGCCAGAGAATGCGATGGGGCGCCCCATCGCGACACCAGTAGTCACGACGGGGTCAAGGGCTGCGACATTGTCGCGGTCACCCTTGGTGACGCGACCACGTCACGACGCATCAGAGCGTCGCGACAAGGTCGCGGCCCACTAGGCCGGCGCGACCTTAGCCGAGAGACCAACCAAGCATGCATAATCTGACCAATTGACCGAATTGTGCTTTGCAGGTCGAGATGAGGGCCAGTGTTTTGTGGCTCTTAGTGCTAGCTGTGTACTTAGCCCTTCCCAGATTCTAGTGAGGGAGATTGGATGAGATGGGGTTCGGGGAGGTACTAAGGATGGAGTGGATGAGGGCAGATGCCCCACTTACTCTGGCCCTGCGTAGCAGGTGGGATGCGGAGGCAACTGCCTTCGTGTTCCCATGGGGACATATGATCCCTAGCCTGGAGGATGTGAGCAGAATTACGGGGTTGAGAGTGTACGGGCGTCCGGTGAGCGGTTTCACCTACCCGTGCTACCAGGGATTAGAGCGTAGGCTCCTAGACTTGACTGTGGGTCCCAGGTCTTCTCTTATCTCTAGAGTGGAGCTTCCAGAGAGTCTAGGGCTTTTCTAGACAGGTAGGGAGGTGGCCGAGACAGCAGACGAGCAGCTGCAGAGGTTGGTGAGGGAATGCAGGGAAACTTTAGCCGATGAGCTTGGAGCACAGGCAGATTTGTACTTGCGGCGCTTCCTCACCTTCTTTCTGGGTAGACTCCTATTTGCCACGAGGGGTGACGCGGTCCACTGCCGGTTTCTGCTATTGTTGGAGAACCTAGGGCAGGTGGGGGACTATGCATGGGGAGTGGCATTCCTGGCGCATCAGTTTGAGAGCCTGGGATCTTCCGACTGGCAGACCTCCATCAGCAGATTCTTCTCCTTCCTTCAGGTACTCTTCTCTCTCCCTTGCCTCTTTACTTAAACAACCTTTGATATTATAATTGAAATCTGATTGTGGATTCATGTTCTTGGCAGGTCTGGACCTATCTTCACCTCCCCAGCCTGAGGAGGGGGACCCTGGAGTGACCAGGCCTCGTGCCCCTCGCTCGGCGCTGGGTGTCGTGCCGTGACACGCACTTGTTGGAGGAGCAGTTGGCATCCATCCAGGACGCGATTGATGTCTACCCTCAGCTAGATGTCAATATTCCACCCTCTCTTCTAATTTTAATTGATTTGAATTAATTGCTTGAATACTGATTAGATATGCTTTGATGTGCAGGTGGTGTGGCAGCCATATTTGAGGAGGGGGACGAGGGACAGCCCTGGTTGGAACAGCCCACCCCTATTTTGGTAGGACGGTGTGGGTGCAAGCTCTCAACCTTGTGCTACCTCTCCACCACTATCTGACTCAAGGGTCCCTTGGCCTCCGTCAGAGTGCAGTGGAGTTCCCAGCCGAGGTCGGACCCTAGGCTTGGCCGGAGCTTCCGGGGACTCCACGACACTACTGACTGGCGTGAGCGGGTCCGTGAGCAGATAGAGGACTGGGAGAACAGAGGCCGATGGGTCTGATCTGACGCCGACTCAGATGATGCGTACCTGCAAGCTTTCGCCTTGAAGTATGAGGCGAGGGTCTACAGGAGCTCGAGGCAACAGGTAAACTTCAAAACTCAGACCTTGTGAACTGTTCTTTATTGAATTGAGCTGACGGATTTGGATGAATTGCAGGTGGACATGGCCCGAGAGATCGCCTCACTCTGGGCCTTGCTGCATTAGGTGGTACAGGACCGGGAGGTAGCTCGGAGAGAGGTAGAGCAGCTGGTAAGTACCTACTCAGACTTCAGTAACTCACCAATTTCTTTTATCTGATTGAGAAACTAACAAGTGTTGCATGTGCAGCGTGCAGAGCTAGCAAGTGTAAGGAGGGCATAGGCCGGTGCATCCTCATCTAGGGTGGCAGCGGAGAGCTCCCAGTCGGATCTAGCAGACCAACTGGCAAGTGCATTGAGGAGGGCCAAGGAAGCGCATGCTGAGCTGGCAGAGAGGGTAAGTGAAATAGTGACCTAAACTTGATTTAATTGAATTCTGGCACTAACATGCTTCTCACAGGTAACAGAGCTGAGGACCGCCACCAACCGAGCAATCAAATTGTAGGAGAAGGTCGACGCAGCGATATTGTCGATCACTCAGTGGCGCCTCCAGGCAGAGAGGACGGTAGTAGAGAGGGACCAGCTGCATACGCAGGCGGGACCACCATCATCGGAGGCGACCCAGTGGCGTACGGAGGTGGAGATAGCGACAGTGGAGGCAACCCAGTGGCGCATCCAGGCGGAGGCAGCGGTGGTGCAAGTAGGCGAGCTGATGAGGGAGCTAGCGACCTTGCGTGTGCAAGGATCGCTGGTGGACCAAGGGGAGCTGGCTCGATTGTGCACCGACCTAGCCATGCAACAGTCCCTGGTTGCAGAGCTTCAGAGCTGCATGGTGATGGTGAGCCAGGCAGCTCGGAGCAGGAGCCAGAGCCAAGCTGGAGTGAGCGGGGCGAGTGGCACGTCGGTTAGAGGAATGAGGAGGAGGAGAGGCGCTTAACAAGGGAGACGAGCGCTCGAAGTGGTGGGGGTGGGGGTGAGATGCTACCCCCGCCCGAGAGACACGAGGGATTTGGGGAGTGTTGTGGCAGATAGTGAGGAGCTTGTGAGCCACTTCCCCCTCTATCTTTGAGCATGATGCTTTGTTTATTAGTAGATCCTTTATCTTTTGTGCCAATGTTTGTGATTAGAATAAATTGTTAATGACAAGAGTGTGACATGAGATCCGAGAGAGAGGAAACTAAGTACACAGTTGTGCTTGTTCAAAAGTTTTTTTTGTGTGGGGTTTTTTTTGGCAATATTTGATTTTTTTTTATATTTTTGGACAATATCCAATTTTTTGGGAGTTTTGAAAATATCTAAAATTTGGATTTTGAATAACGCCTAAAGCGAAAGACACATGAAACGGAAGATACTCACCCTTGTTATTACATCATTAAAGTAAGATCAAACTGCTGGCAAGGGGTCTCCATTCATTCCCTTGTCATTAAAGACCACCGAAAAGGTCAGATGTGCATTAAGATGGTGATGTCTTGTCATTGGTTGCCCCTAGCTTGCGGTGCCGCTACAAAGGCCATATCTGGAAAACGGTCCAGCCTTATAGGGAGAAAGAGAAGAAAGTTTGGGGATAAGTCTAGTGCAAGCTTTAAAAGATAAATCAGGTTTAGCTTCCTTCCACGACACACCTCTTAGAGATTCAGTCTGTTGTGCAGAGACTTTTTGTCATTTTGTATATATATTTTGCCTGTTTCTTGCTTGGGGAATGTGTACGACCTGGGCTCAAAGGCATCCCGCGGGTAACTGTACTACCACTCTTTTCCATGCCCCTATTCCTAGATTTTCTTTTGTTTGCTCTTCTTCTCTTCTTATTTTATTTTATAGGCTTGATTGACCGTCCCTATTTGAGACTTTCTCTCATTGAGATGTGTTTAGGTTGGTCACCTTTCCCAAATAGCCATTTTTCCTCTACACTTCGACTGAGTAAAGAAGAGAACAACTTTTGCATCTTTTAGCTATGGCCTAAGTAGCGACGGTGTTTGCTAGAGGAACCGACTAAGGTTGCCATGTAGGTGTGTGATGATCCTTGCTTAAAGTGACTTTTAATGACAGGGGAAGGAAAGTAGGACTCTTAGCGCAGAGTAAGTGCTGCAGAAGCAAAATAAACCTAAGACTGACTCGACCATTCTAGTTGTGAACTCAGATGACTCTTTTTAATGTTCAAATATTTACATGGTTATTTGGTGCACAATGCAACCCCTTTATTGAAAGAACGACCTACATTAGTTTTTGAACTTTGACTTTGGTTGATTTTAATTAGCTCATTTACAAGAAAAGGAAAAAAAGTAGGGGTGGCAAGAATTGGAGTCAGCTCAACACAAACAAGAGGAAGACATGACTCTACATGAATATGAGGGACAAGAACCCTCAAACAAAAGAATTTACAAAGAAGGGGAAGAATGTTAGTGAGGATTGAAACCTCGGAAATAATGAGAGAAAGGGTCGGGACCCTGTGTAGGTAGTGAAGGAGGAATCAGGTCAAACCCAAGATCAGGAGGGTTAAAGGAATGAATTGTAGAATGGAGGGTGGAGGATCTGGAGGATCAGAAGTGAAGTGGAAGGAGAGGAATTAAGACCATGATCAGATGTCCCTAGAGGATGGGGACCCAACCTACAGTTAGGCGATTCGGGTGGAAGAGGAAAAGGGGAATCCTGAGCACCAGAAAGAAGATCAGGTGACCCAGGTGGATGTGGAAAGAAACCTAGAGAACCCAGGGGATGATCAGGCAGCTCAGGTGGAGAGGATGAAAAGATACCTCAAGGACCAAATGAATGATCGGGCGACTCAGGTGGAGAGGATGAAAAGATACCCCGAGGACCGAATGGATGATCGGGCGGCTCGGGTGGAGAGGATGAAAAGATAGCCCGAGGACCAAACGGATGATCAGGCGGCTCAGGTGGAAGAGGTAAGTGAGGGTCCAGAGACCCTAGTGAAGTGGAGGAGGCAGGATGTAGAAATAGCCCATGAATGTGAGATCAGACGTCTCCTCGTGGAACAAGATTGACCAGAATGAGGAGCATTGAATGATTAGGGTCGGAAGATGACAAGACAGGGAGATCGACATTTCCTTGTAAAACTTCAATCTTGATCTCAGCCTCCTTCGCTTCTTGGCAGATGTCCTCTTGTGGTGCCGTGGTTTCTTCGCTCTTACATATAGATATGATTGCTTCATCTTGTAATACCTTCTTAAATAACAGGACCAAGCAGCAGATGGCCTCGCTCTTCTCCGTAGCCACATGGCTCTCTCATCTATTGACATTACTGCCATGTGTGTAGTTGCCCCTTGGCTATCATTCACATGCCCAACCTCTATGGATACTAGTGGGGGAATGTCATAAAGAGGCTCTTTTACTGAGAGGGTTTCCCCTAAAAAGTGGATGATGTAGATCCATTAAAGTTTGATGTGCGGCACCAGCAACTTTAGACTTGGCATCTTGGCCTGACAGTCAGACACAAAGGCCAACTCCCTTGATGGTTGAAGAGGGAAGGCTTCTGGGTGTATGATGGGTGGCCCTAGATGGCCAAACGACTAACAGATTGTGGAAAATTGCAAAGGACTTTTGGAAAAACCTTGAGTGTTCTTAGTGGCATAACAATGTGCTCCTTGTAGGGTTGAAATATGGCATGGAGGGCTTTGGATGCTCTGGGCAGCGTGACTTCTTGCCCTTTGAACAAAGACCGATTCATGACAGCTTTGGCAACAGCGTGAGATAGCACAACATTTGTAGAGAGCCCCTTCTTTTGACTAGCCATTAGCAATATAACTGAGCGAGGGGTGATGAGGGCATCAATGGTAGCATCTCCAATGAGCAGTGTAATGGATACAATCCTCACTTTGGAAGTGATTGGCACTAATGCTTGGGAACTCCTCTTTACAATCATCTCATTCTTCCCAAATGTTCTCGAGGCAAGGACATAGACTGGTATGCGACTTATGTAGTTGTGTAGGGAGAAATGCATGATCAAGTTCGGGTCATCCCTACCTGGTTTCTCTTGTTCATGATGAGCAGACCCGAGGCACGCTGCTGGTAGTGCACACTGGCTCCATTGGGATGTGGTGGCGATGGGATGTGTGGTGGTTATGGAGAGTTTATTGGATACGAAGGATTTAACATGGGGTGATTGGATGGTGGCAAGGATAAGCTCGTGCTGAGAGAGATCTTTTACCAACTCAGAGGCTAGGTCAGCCTTGAGCTCGGGAGTAGGAAGCTCTTGCCCTATCTCGGAGGTGAGTGGAGCTTGCTCGAGCCTTGGTGTGATGGTAATGGCTTGCTCAGGTGCAAGTGGTGGTGGTGTGGAGATGGTAGTGACGGGTAAGGATGGAGGGTTTGTGGAAGATGAGGGATCAATGGTTTGTGGCATTGGGGAAGATGACCAACGGCGCACTGACACAATATGTCGAGCCGACAGCTTGTCATCAGGGTGCAATGCAGTATCAAGGGTAGGTGTGGTGGTGATATCCTGAGCAGGGGTTGTTGGAGGAGGCTGTTGAGGTGGTGACGGAGCGGATGATGCACTTGGAGGGTAGGTAAATAAATGCCTCTGGCCTTGAGATACACGAAATGGCGACTGCCTCGATGCTTGTGCTTATTGTTTTGACTGTGGTGCTGGCTGCTTAGGCGGCTGTTCCGCTGCCTATAATGGAGAAGGCTACTGCCCCTGGCCTTGTGCTCTTTTCTTCTCTTGACAATGCAGGATGAGTCTGTGCATTTCAGTCCAATCTATCTTGTGCTCTAGATCATAGATCACATCCCGGAATTCGTAGCAGTTCGAGACTATATGCCCTGGATGGCAATGATATTGGCAATATTTTGATCGGTCCACTGTCATGTCCCAGCTTGGCTTTTCTGGAAAGAGTTGCAAAGCATTGATGAAATCATGGCCGTGAAGTCATCAAAGAGGGACTCAGGAAACGGATGATAATGGGCTCGCTTTGGGCCAAGTGGATGCCGCAATGGGTGAGTATTGGATGGTGTGGTACGGCGGCACGGGCAAGGTGGTTGTTCTTGTGGAAGTGGTGCGAGTTGGCTTGGTGGAAATGGTGAGGATGCGTAATGGTCAGTGGAGTGGGTAGGCATGGGACGGTGGATAACATCAACATGGGCATGGGTGTGGACTCCCTCATAAGTAGGCCCTTGAAATGTGCAACTGGGTTATTGGGCCTCAAACAAGGATGGCATAGGAGAGTCAATGAATTGGGTTTTAACAAAGCGAGCACAACTGTATAATTGTTGCATGGATGTGATGTTGTTCATAGCCAGGATGTGGCGGTACATAGGTGTTGCATTAGCAATAATGACCTTAATTTTCTCCTCTTCTGGGATGTGCATTTGGGCATGTGAGGACATTTGATGCCACCGGTCAGCATAAGTTGTAAATTCTTCATCAGGCTTCATCTGCTCAGCCGCTAGATCGGCCATTGAATACTTGGGCCTGACCCAGTCTTGATATTGTTGTATGAATCTAGCCTTGATAACTTCAAAATTCTCAACTTCATTGGGAGGTAGGGAATAAAACCACTCTAGAGCGGCCCCATCCAACGACTGTCTAAAAAGGTAAGCCAATAAGCGGCGATCATGTTGGTAGGACACCGAGTCATAGAGGAACTCCTTCAGATGGATGTAGGGGTCTCCGACTCCACTATATTTGCGATAAACGGGGAGCTGAGAGAGTGGAGGGATCCGGAAACCATGGAAATCAGGAAGTGTATCATTAATGGAGGGTTTGGGATTTAACTACCTCTGCAAGTCACTAAGCTCTCGCTTCATGGACTCAAACTCGGATTAGAAGTCCTGAGCCGAAATGAATTGTGGATAGTGAGAGCCAGCTTCGGCATGAAAGCATTGTCGAGAGTCAAGGTCCGAACCAGATTGAGCATAAAGGGCCGGTTGTAATGATGTGGGCTGAATAGAAGGATGGCCCGATCCAGGAGTGACAACGTGAGGGGATCTAGATTGAGTAGGATAATGTGGGCCTGTTGGGCCCATCCTAGAAGAAGACTGTAGAGCAAAGGTGGAAAACAATTCGCGGCCTTGGTCAAGGCCCATTTCATGTAGGAGGTGCTCCAATTCAGCGGCCTCATCAGAGGAGGATGGTGACGGGATTAGAGTGGGAAACAACACTCTCATCACCCAGATGGGCCCTAGACTGGGCCGAATTTGGAAGAGACTCATAAGACAAGGGGTCTGCATGAGGAGGAGAGGTTGGAGGATAGGTGAAGCAGAAGGGAGCCATGAGAGGATGAGAAATGGGGGAATTAAACGGATACTCTAAATAAGGGGGAATTAAACGGATACTCTAAAATACAAATAAGGGGTTACACAACATCAATATCACACAGAAGGGGATGAGAAAGGGAGTTCTCAAGCAAACACCCAAGTTAACATGATCTGTGTTAGGATTTTAGGGTTGTCACTTAGCCTTTTAATGGATTGATTTAATTGAATTGCACTCGGCTAAAGAAGGACCCTAATGGGTATGAACTCAAGTACTCCACTGACACTAAAGGGGACACACAACTCACTCGTGAGATGACCTGAACAATGGGTACAACGGGTACAACCCACCCGGCGAACCGCAACGTGCGTACGACCATGGGGACTTACGGAGGCCCTCGGTAGGTGGTCCTTGTCAGCCCACGAGTGCTCGCAGGTGAGAGGGTCTACTCTACCAAGGAGAAAAACCTAATCAACATGGATTAGAAGTGTATGCATGAGCCCTAGGTGCACCAACGTGCACACTACAAGAATAAGCGGTAATACCGACGGATATTTCTGACGAAAATATTCTGTCGGTATTACCGACGTCTATACCGACCAAAACATTTTAGTCGAAAATATCGGTCGGAAATTCCGACGGCTATAAATCCATCAAAAATTTCCATTGGTAACCTAACGTTCCGACGACCATTCTGACAAAAATATTTCCGTCGAAAATTTTCTGACGGATATTTCGACCAAAAAGCATCGATCGAAATATCCATCGGAAACTCTCATTTTCCTTCCCCCCCTCACCCCGTGAAACCAGTGTCTCGCGCGCGCGCGCTCTCTCTCTTTCTTTCTCTCTATCCCCTCCGACGACTCTGCTCTCTCTCTCTCTCTCTCCTCCGACGACTTTGCCGGCCGTCGTGACCTGCACCGCCCTTGGGAGTCGGTGTCGCCGTTCTTGGGAACCGCCGTCGCCGCTCCTGGGAACCTGCACTGCCTCCGCTCCTGGGATCCGCTACCACCGTCGCCGCCACTGCAGCAATAGGTAACTCGGCCCCTCCCCCTCCCATCCCCTACGCCGGCGGCCTCCTCCCCCTCCCGACTACCCCCAGCCCCTCCCCGCCCCCTCCCCCTCCCATCCCGGTGACCCCTTCCCCTCCTAGCTACCCCCCACACCCTCCCCCTCCCATCCTCCGGCTCTCACCCCTGCCGCCCCCTTCCCCTCCTATCCCTTCTATGCCCACCGCCACCCCCCTCCCCCTTATTCCGATGACCCCCTCCCCCTCCCCATTCTTTCTGCTCCCCCCCCCCCTTCCTGTGCAAGTCCCCCCCACCCCCACACCTCCCCCTCATCCCCGACCCCTGTCGCCCCACCCCTGCCAGCCCTCCCCCTTCTTGTGCAAGGCCCCCCCACCCCCACCCCCACACCCTCCCTCTCTCATCCCCAAGCGCCCCACCCTTACCGTCCCTCCCCCCTGGCGACCCCCTCCCAACTACACCCCACACCCTTCCCTTCCCATCCCCGGCGTCTCACCCCTACCGCCCCCCTCCCCCTCCTATCCCTTCTGCGCCCACCACCGCCACAACCTCCCCCTTATTCTGGCGACCCCCTCCCCCTCCCATCCTTTCTGCTCCCCCTCCCCCCTTCCTGTGCAATGCCCCCCCACACCCTCCCCCTCTCATCCCTACCCCTGTCGCCCCACCCCCTGCCAGCAGCTCCTCCCCCTCCCATCTTTAATGCTTGACAATGATATGCGTTTAAATGTGAATTGAGTTTGCGTTTAAATAGATTTATAGATGTAGAAATTTACTGCTTAAACAACTAAATTCAATGAAAAGTTAATGAAAACACCAAGAATGAGGGTACAAGAGAAGGATATCACATCATATTGATATCATGATTTGTAAGGTGGTTTAATCTCATGCAAGTGATATTTAACCTCTACCTAGCTACCATGATAAGTGAGGTTTAACACATTAATTTTTTTACATTAACTTTTTCAAAGGAGAGGAGATCCTCTCAATAATATGTTGGAGAGAAACTCCTCAGTATTAGAGGGATATTTTATGAAAAAACTTCTCGTGCTGAGGTGTGGTTGAGTGTGAGATTTTTCATAAAATACTCTTCTAATATTGAGGACTTCTCTCCGACTCGGTACTGAGAGGACTCCTCTCTTCTTGAAATTACAAACACATATCTACACACAATCCAAACACCCCATGGTGTCGTAACATTAAGCACACACATGCACACAGGATAAATAGATACAAAAAATTATGCTACATATGAACAGTGGTTGCCCCCTCTACCCAAAATGAGGGGAGACGCCGGAGGGTGCGAGTTCAAACCCCGCCCTCTCCTACTTTCCACTCTCTCTATACGAACTTATCTAAAAAGAAGATAAAAAAGACACAATAATCGTTCAGACACATTATCGCTCAGAGTTCAGATTTAATTTAACCATTTAAGCTCATACACAAAAATGGATTAGAAAACAAGGCCCGATCCAATTCTTTGCTCCCCCTGTCAAATGTGTCTTAAAACCCTCTTATCATCTTATGCACATCTACCTTCAGATATAGCTAAGACTCCTTTGAGAATTTCTTGCAAGACTTTAGGTTTAGCGTCCATCAACACATCATCTGCACAGAGATAGACATAGGAAAAAAAATGCAGAGACTATGGGAAATATATAAAGCCTTTAGGTTTAAACTTGCCCTAATATATAAAGTCATCATTTTAGATGTTGAAAGGGAGAAGGTGGTTCAAAAAATTCCTATGCATCTTGTTGAAGAACAATTCATAAATTGTTGCTACACCTTGCAATAATCTAAAGTTTCTGATCAACACATCTACAACATTTATTCTTCAAGTTTGTAATATCTTTTTTATAGAATCTTATTATTTTAATTATTTGATTTAGAACATGAGTGTGAGTTGTGCACCATTTATCAATATTTCTTGTACTTGTGTGCGTAGACTGTGGATAGAACATAAGCTAACACCTTGATGTTTGGTGTGCGTGTATTGTTAAAATGTCTAATAATTAGATCCGGACCTACAAGTTCCTTCTCCTAATTGCTTATATTCAAAGCTTTTGTTAACGAAGTTATTTTTTATCTTGCTCGCTGTTATTTTTTACGCTTTACATGAAAATAAACAATGTAATGACTTTCTTTGTTAAACATATTGTTTACTTTCACATATTTCACACTGCAAGTTAATCCTTCAACATTCGTATGTTTATTTGTAGCCATTTGATTGATTCTTTATATTTACCATATATGATTTAATTTCATATTTTAAATTACTTATGAATAAATTGTTATCAATTTTTTTTTCTAATTAGTGATGAGAGTTCGCTATTGGAAATTGGACTCAAAGAAGAACAAATGTCGAACGTATCAAAGTACGTGTTTGTTTGAACGAAAAATATTACCGATGGATATTCGAAGATTGCATGATGGTTTACTTTTGGTGTGAAGAGAAGATGATGAGAAAATCATAAAGATTATTCGGAAGAAGAAAGACAAAGTTTAGAAAACAAAAGTGGATTATATGTTATTGTTCAAGATGAAAAAGGACTGTGATATTCTGTAATCTTATGACGCAGTTGGTGTGGTAGTACGTACTGTTTAGTGGAAAAGACTGGTCAAAATTTATGGAACATAATTGTGTCAAAGAACTTGACATTCTTAAAGTTATGTCTTCCCTTATGTACGAAGAGATGTATTTGGCAAACTATATTTAGGGATATCAGTGGTTAGTCAAAACTAGGAAATCTAATGAGAAGCTGTGCTAAATAAAGAGCCGATCAAGTGTTGGTGGCCTAATATGAAGACATCACGGTTTGTGTTATTTTTAATGTTCAATACCATTAAGTATTTATGTAGTGCTCAAATTTATTTGATATTCATGTATGCTTACTCTTCATTTATCTTTACATCAACGCTTTGTTTCACCGATTAGCTATGGGACTCTCTATATAACGTATGTATCATATGTATGGTACTTGAATGATGTGAGGTTGTGTTGGATTTTAACTCGTGACATGACATTTAATCTGTGTAGGAAAAATGTCTTATGGGAATTGGTCATGGATGTACCGTGGAATAGTGAATGGAGTTGTGACCGAGGAGTTTAAAGACGGAGTTGACAGTTTTATTCAGTTTGCATTGAGTAATTCATCAGTAGCAGTTGATCCGATGGGTAACATCCGATGTCCGTGTTTGGCTTGTAAGAACAGAAAGTGGATATCGACATGGGATGTGCAGCATCATTTGTATACGAGAGGATTTGTTGCCCATTATGAGTTATGGTCGTCTCATGGTGAGTTGAATATTCAGTCGTCTGCACTAGCTAATTACTTTGCCTCCACAAGTACATACATAGACATGGTTGTCGATGTAGCGGGTCCGGAGTTCAATATTCATGAAGATCAAACAAATGAAGAAGTGCCGAATGATACAGCTGAAAGATTTTATCAATTACTTCGAGATGCTGATGAGCCATTATGGGATGGTTGTGAGAAGCATACACGGTTGTCTACAGTGTCGGAGCTACTGAATTTGACAACCGGGATCCTATGGCTTGGCTGGATTACGGCCATGTTTGGCTGAGGAGGGACTATGGGAGTCCCTTATGAGCGTTGGGCTACTGGAACATGGCAGGAGCGGTCACAGGCGACAAAATACAATTGATCAACTCATCCGGAGAAGAATGTGCATACTAGTGGGTCCGTATCTTATGCGACCCACAGTCAAAAATTGGTAAGCATATTATTGTTCAATTGCTTAATACATTGATTATTATTGTGAAACTAACTAATTTGTTTAATTGTAAGCATCACGAGCTCGAGCGGCCCCCCTATTTTCGCGAGTTATTTGATCAGACTCATAACGGAAGGGGACGGATGACTATGTCAGCGAGAGTGCTCGCACGATTGCTGTAAGTCAAGCTATAATTTTGAATTAAATTAAAATATTAAAATAATTTAGTTTTAATTTGTTCTGCAGGAGACCTATGACAGGACGAGGGTGGATCGCTATGCAGAGGGCACTCCCCAGCCAGACTTGGATCCTGAGGCTTGGGTCGACGCAGCGGGAGGGCCGAGAGAAGGGTCGAGTGTACGACTTTGAGGACAGCCTGCATACTACCCCAATGTTGTCCTCATATGCGAGTTCGGTCGCTCCTTTGGTGTAGAGGAGATTAGAACCCTCATTGGGAAGAGCTACAGGAAGAGATACGGACGCACTTCGGCGATATAGTTCAGCAGTTGATCTCAGCCATGCAAGGAGTACGCCCCTCACAGCCAGCCCCTCAGGTCAATATTACTATTAATTTCATATACTTTGAATGAAATGAAACCACTAAAGAATGTCAAAATGGAAAAAAGAAATCTAAATTAATTAACCTAACAGAAGTGTAATGGGCATTCAATGACGGATCTAAAAAAAAACCCAAGTCTAAAGGGTCAAAACACACAACCCGGGGGTCCAAAATCCCAAATAGGGATCTGATCGGCGTGTAGTTTGCTCCGACACGACCAGATGGGTTAAATTGACATGTGCGAACTGACGGAATCCGATTTGGATTCCCGGATTGGGTTGGGCGTTGAAATGACAGATCTGAAAAAAAACTCAAGTCTAAAGGGTCAAAACACACAACCCGGGGGTCCAAAATCCCAAATAGGGATCTGATCGGCGCGCCGTTCACTCCGACACGACCGGGTGGCTTAAATTGACGTGTGCGAACTGACGGAATCAGATTTGGATTCCCAGATTGGGTTGGGCGTTGAAATGACGGATCTAAAAAAACCTGTCTAATGGGTCAAAACACACAACCCGGGGGTCCAAATCCCAAATAGGGATCTGATCGGTGTGTCATTCACTCACGCCACACGACCGGGTGGATTAAATTGACGTATGCGAACTGACAGAATCCGATTTGGATTCCCGGATTGGGTGGGCATTGAAATGACGGATTGAAAAAAAACCCAAGTCTAAAGGGTCAAACACACACAACCCGGAGGTCCAAAATCCCAAATAGGATCTGATCGGCATGTTGTTCACTCCGACACGACCCGACAGGGGTGAAATGACGTGTGTGAAACTGACGAAATCCGATTTGGATTCCCGGATTGGTTTGGGCGTTGAAATGATGGATCTAAAAAAAACACGTCTAAAGGGTCAAAACACACAACCTGGGGGTCCAAAATCCCAAATAGGGATCTAATCGGCGTGCCGTTCGCTTCGACATGACCGGATGGGTTAAATTGACGTGTGTGAACTAACGGAATCCGATTTCGATTCCCAGATTGGGTTGGGCGTTGAAATGATGGATCTAAAAATACCCAAGTCTAAAGGGTCAAAACACACAACCCGAGGGTCCAAAATCCCAAATAGGGATCTGATCGGCGTGTCGTTCACTCCGACATAACCAGGTGGGTTAAATTGACGTGTTCAAACTGACGGAATCCGATTTGGATTTCCGGATTGGGTTGGGCGTTAAAATGATGGATCTACAAAAAACCCAAGTCTAAAGGGTCAAAACACACAACCCGGGGGTCCAAAATCCAAAATAGGGATATGATCGGCGTGTCGTTCGCTCAGACACGATCGGGTGGGTTAAATTGACGTGTGCGAACTGACGGAATCAGATTTGGATTCCCAGATTGGGTTGGGCGTTGAAATGATGGATCTAAAAAAAACCCGTCTAAAGGGTCAAAACACACAACCCGGAAGTCCAAAATCCCAAATAGGGATCTGATTGGTGTGTCGTTCACTCCGACACGACGGGGTGGGTTAAATTGACGTATGCGAACTGACAGAATCCGATTTGGATTCCCGGATTGGGTTGGGCATTGAAATGACGGATTGAAAAAAAACCCAAGTCTAAAAGGTCAAAACACACAACCCGGAGGTCAAAAATCCCAAATAGGGATCTGATCGACATGTTGTTCACTCCGACACGACCGGGTGGGTGAAATTGACGTGTGTGAACTGACGAAATCCGATTTGGATTCCCGGATTGGGTTGGGTGTTGAAATGACAGATCTAAAAAAAACCGGTCTAAAGGGTCAAAACACACAACTCGGGGGTCCAAAATCCCAAATAGGGATCTGATCGGGGAGTCGTTCGCTCCGACATGACCGGATGGGTTAAATTGACGTATGCAAACTAACGGAATCCGATTTCAATTCCCAGATTGGGTTGGCGTTGAAATGATGGATCTAAAAAATACCCAAGTCTAAAGGGTCAAAACACACAACCCGGTGGTCCAAAATCCCAAATAGGATCTGATCGGCGTGCCGTTCACTCCGACACGACCAGGTGGGTTAAATTGGCGTGTTCAAACTGACGGAATCTGATTTGGATTCCCAGATTGGGTTGGGCGTTGAAATGATGGATCTAAAAAAAACCCAAGTCTAAAGGGTCAAAACACACAACCCGGGGGTCCAAAATCCCAAATAGGGATCTGATCGGCATGTCGTTCGCTCAGACACGATCGGGTGGGTTAAATTGACGTGTGCGAACTGACGGAATATGATTTGGGCTGCCGGATTGGGTTGGTCATTGAAATGACGGATCTAAAAAAAACCGTCTAAAGAGTCAAACACACAACCCGGGGGTCCAAAATCCAAATAGGGATCTAATCGGCGTGTCGTTCGCTCCTACACAACTGGATTTGGGCTGCCGGATTGGGTTGGTCATTGAAATGACGTCTAAAAAACCCGTCTACAGAGTCACAACACACAACCCGTGGGTCCAAAATCTCAAATAGGGATCTAATCGGCGTGTCGTTCGCTCCTACACAACTGGGTATGGTCAAATTGACGTGTTTTGAACTGACGGAATCCGATTTGGATTACCGGATTGGGTTGGGCGTTGAAATGAAGGATCTAAAGAAAACCCAAGTCTAAAGGGTCAAAACACACAACCCGGGGGTCCAAAATCCCAAATAGGGATCTGATCAGCGTGTCGTTCACTCAGACACGACCTGGTGGGTTAAATTGACGTGTGCGAACTGACAGAATTTGATTTAGATTCCCGGATTGGGTTGGGCATTGAAATGACGGATCTAAAAAAAACCCTAGTCTAAAGGTCAAAACACACAACCGGGGGTCCAAAATCCAATAGGGATCTGATCGACGTGCCGTTTGCTCCGACACAATCGGGTGGGTTAAATTGACGTGTGTGAACTAACAGAATCCCATTTGGATTCCCGATTGGGTTGGGCGTTGAAAATGACGGATCTAAAAAAAACCCAAGTCTAAAGGGTCAAAACAAAAAACCTGGTGGTCCAAAATCCCAAAGAGGGATCTGATCGGTGTGCCGTTTGCTCCGACACGATCGGGTTGGTTAAATTGACGTGTGCGAACTAACGGAATCTGATTTGGATTCCCGAATTGGGTTGGGCGTTGAAATGATGGATCTAAAAAAACCCAGTCTACAGGGTCAAAACACACAACCCGTGGGGGGTCCAAAATCCCAAATAGGGATCTGATCGCGTGCCCGTTCTCCGACACGACCAGGTGGGTTAAATTGACGTGTGTGACTGACGGAATCCGATTTGGATTCCTGATTGGGTTGGGCGTTGAAATGACGGATGTAAAACAAAACCCAAGTCTAAAGGGTCAAAACACACAACCTGGGGGTCCAAAATCCCAAATAGAGATCTGATCGGCGTGTTGTTCGCTCCGACACGACCGGGTGGGTTAAATTGACGTGTGCGAACTGACGAAATCTGATTTGGATTTCTGGATTGGGTTCGGCACTCAAATCACTAATCTATAAAAAACCCAAGTATAAATTATCAAAAATAGTTTCTAATTAAACTTCAGAAATAATCACATATTATAATTTAATTTTTGAAAATAATGTATCTATATTAATTTTTTATTATGTTCTCATATTAATTTTTTTTAATATAGGATCCACCTCCGGCACCTGACGATCATGACGCGGGGACAGACGATCTAGCATACCTGTCTTGAATTTTAGTATTATTTTTTGTGTATGATTTTATATTTGTTATGTTTTTATGATTTTCTGTTGATGTGAGGTACTTGTTGTGAAATGTATGAATTTGTATTGTAGCAGGTTTGAAAAATCATTGTTATTTTTTTTAAAAAAAATTATAGGACTTTTTGACAGCATTTCGACAGATAGATGGCCGTCGGAAATGCAGTTTACCGACGAAAAAAACCGTCGGCATTTCTGTCTAAAGTGCCGACGGATAATGTTCCGACGGATTTTCCTGTTGGAATTTACCGACGGAAATTCCGACAGATTTTCCGACAGTGGTTGGTCGGCAAATACTGACCAAATTTCTGAAAAAATTTTCCTACGTTTTCTGTCGGAAATTACCGACACCATGTGCAACGGAATATTCGGTCGGTATTTTCCGATGGATTGCCAATGGATTTTATTACCGTTGGAAATTTTTGATCAAATATTTTTGACGGATCATTTCCGACGACCGCTCGACGGAAAGCTGTCGGAAGGCGGTGTTTCCTATGGATTGCCGTCGAATTTTCGACGGATTGTGTCCGTCGGAAATGCCACTTTTTCTTGTTGTGGCATGCAATTCTATCCTAAACTAACACAATGCAACTGGCATGCCTCTGCTAACGTCGCGTTGACTAGATCCGCCGTGACCTTATAGCGACTGCGAATACGGCCGCGATAATAACATGGCACAGAAACCCACACTTACACGCAACAATGAGCAAACAGACTAACCTAGGATGCAATACAATCATGGAGGGAAGTAATCATCACATCAAAACTAGCTAGATAGCCAAAAACCGATGCATGGAAGGAAACAGTAACATACACAACGTACCTGTCGTCGCGTCTCCGAAGCCCAACGCAACAAGAACGCAGTTGCCCGATCTGCCGCAACAATAACTAAAAATGTACATTGAGAATAAAAAGAAAAATCGAGCCCTACCAGGGATTCTAACAAGCAAAAGCACGAATATACATAGCATAACGGCATGGGGAAGACATGGATACACCCTTAGTGAAGGAATAGGGTGAACAGAAGAGGAAGAACGCATACCTGAAGTCGCGTCCACCCTTATGGATGCGATTATAGCACGGCGGCACGATGTGCAACGTTAACGACCGAGCACAGAAAGACAGAAAAATAGAAAAACATAGATATACCTAACAGGGTTCTAAAAAAGCACTTAAACAAATAAACATGGCAGGAAAACAAGCAACAATCACGAGGCTAGCACTGAAGGTCCCACCGTGATCGCCAAAAGGTGTAATCACGGGGTTGTGTACCTATCAAAACACACAACATGTTTTAAAATTAAAATAAATAGCATGGAAGTATGGATGGATGTGATCGCCACCTAGCTAGTTTCCTTGATTAAGAATTAAATAGGCTAACTACACTAGGAAAATGAATGAGAATAGAGGCACTTACTGTAGTCGCGATGGGGTTACCCGTCGCGATGAAGCTGATGTCGCGACGTCCGGATAGGGCACGTCTCTGCTGTCACGACCCGCATGCCTGTCACATTCTTTGCAGTGTGGGAGAATGATGACTGGACCTTCTTCCTGTCCTCCGACAGGCCAAAGGACAAGAGCTCCTCGTCGACCGATGCTTTATGTACCTTCCAGGACAAAGAAAACAAGACAACAAACCCTGTTAGACCATATTTGAGTGTAATATCTATCCAAAAATGAAGAGAAAGGTGGGAACATGGGGGAACGAACCTGGGGTGTCTTTTTAAACCCCTAGGGTGTATAAAACAAGGGAGGAAAGAGTGAATTCGTCCTATCTAAGAAAAGCAAATAACATGCATGAAGGATGAGATGAGGGTGAAGAGAGGAAGAAAGAGCCCCATTGGGGGGCGACTCCCTAGCTTCAAGATGCCCTTGGATGGTGTAGGAGCCTCAGAGGTCGCCTCCTCCTCGTCCAAGCTCCATGGATGAAGAAATATCATAGCTTGGTGAAGAAGATAAGTGGAAAGAAGGAATGAGAGAGCCACGAGCTAAGTATCAGTCAGGGAAATTTGACAGCACTTCATGGCAGAAATGGGGCTCTCCTTTCTCTGAAGCAGAAGGGTTGCTTTTATAGAGCATGAGAGAGAAAATCCTGTCCATGGGAGATAATCACCAAAATGAAGAGATAAATCCAAGGGAAATTCATGGGGACGAGTCCTAGGGAGGCCCCAAGGTGCCCTACAACCCCAAATTGCGGCCAAAGGTGCTTTGAGATAAGGATAATGCCATAAGAGGATAAATAGGAGGTGGTTGCACAGGCCAGCGCATGCGGCTGTAGTCGCGACGGGCTGTAGGGGCGCGACAAGGATAGTCATGATCGTCAGCAAGGTTGTGATCTAAGGACACGTGCATGGATATGCATGGGTTGTCGCGACGGCCATGGGGGGCGCAATAGAGGCTAACGTCGCGCTACGACCCGCCGCATTAAAGAAAATCGATTATTCTTGAATTTTTGACCAATCATAAGGGAGAATAATCAATAATGGGGCATGAGGACACTTTAAGGGATAATTGGACGGGATTTGGGCTTTTAATAGGCTCAAAGCAAGGCTAATGACAGGGCTCAAGGTGAGTGACCAACTAGGGACTCATTAAGAGAACATGAATAATGGTTCGACTTATAGGTCAGAATCGGGTGTCTACAGATTGCCCCTCTGGTGCCAAGAAATAGAGTCACAACGGAAGGAAAAACTCCGAACAGGTCGCCAAGTCCCTTCTCTGTCTGAGAAGGTGACGCACAGGCTGTCGCCACCTAAAGGCGACATCCTGTCTGTCGCTGAACGCGCAACATTGTTGACTGTACATTTTCGTTGTGCAGAGTTCCTCGCACAAGTCAATATGCGCACTTCCTCTAAACTGTCTCATAAAATTAAAATAACAAAGATGAACTCATACAGTGGTGAGAACATGTCATATCCATGGAGAGGCCAATAGAACTTGATTTAAACTACTTTAACTTGAATTCATTCTAACGACAATGCATTAAAAGTGAATGTGTAAACAACACCAATCAAATCCCGCACAATCTTGACAAATAAAATTTAATGAAAGAACAAGTGGAATTGAAATGAAAAGAAACTTGGTATCACTGTACACTCACAATTGAGGGATCAAACAGATAGATAGAAAGTTTAACTAGAAACTATCGAACCAATTTACCCCTACAGCTCAGGGGATGAACAAACAAGAAAACAATAAGAACGTAAACTGATTGTTGCTCAGTCGAAATTCTCATGCTAGGAAGAACAGAAACAAGAACAACATTAAAGACTCGAAAACACAATTAGAGAATCTCCAAAATCTGCACAAATGTAGATCTCTCTTCTGCTATAGAAAGGGCATGTACTCAAGAACTCAACTATCAATCTAAACTCAGTGATTTATGCTACAGAAGAAATAAAAATGTGATTCCCCTCAGCAGAAATGGACAAGCAAAACAAAGAAATTGGATAAAGCAATTGCCCTGGAATCCATTACAGTAGTCGAAATCCCCCAAATCTGAACAAAAAAAAAAAGAAATTAAGCTGGTCTGAAATCTGAAGCACAGAAGAAATGAGAATTAGATGGATAGAACTCCGCAACAACCCTCAATCTCTCACAGCTCTCACAACCAACAACTGAAGAAAAGGAAATTTAATGCATCTACTTCTCAATAGCTCTCACAACATAAAGAAGAAGTAAAGAAAATTTGATTCCCCCATAATACTGAACTAAAACCCCAAAATACCCAACACAAGAATAGAAGAAACAAGAGCCCGGATTCCCCTTATAGTAGCAGGAAGAGACCCCACAAAATTGCAGTCACCTTCCCGAATGAATAGAGGAAATCGCCTGGATCGCCCTTCTCCCCTCACGGATGCTGACAAACTCACAAATACCGAACTATACAGATCTACACAGAAGAGCACCCAAACATCTCTAACAATTGCTGAACAGACACAAAATCAAACTATCTCCTTCGAAAGAACAGAACAATCTCAGAGATCAGAACCATCTCTAAAATCCAAAAAAAAAAAAAAATACAGCAAAAGTAGAAAACACAAATGGCACTGGATCAAAGTTTAAACACAGTAGAAAATAGAAACTGAATGCAGCATAAACAGATAAAACAAGCTCCACTGGATCGAACCTTCAAATGCTCAAATTCCTCACAGATGAAAATGGAACAATAAAACTCAGAAAATCCCAAAAATCATAACCCGTCTACCTTCCCTAAATGCTGAATATAGAATAAAAGCTAAAAAAAAACAAAATCTCCAACTAGAGAACCCGTCTCCCCTCCCTTGCTCTGCTATGCTCAAAAAGCAAACTACAGAAGAAAATGCAAGGAATTAAACTAAAATCTGAACAAGAGAACCCTCAAACATCTCAACTCGTCTCCCTTACTGCTCTACTCAAAAGGAAAATACAGGAAAGAAAACTAAAAAAAATCTTACCAAATCTAACCAGAGAGACCCCCGAGAAGAGGACCTCGGTCTTTATATAGGCACAGATCTGCCTCAGCCCTGCTTCCCGCCTCCCAAGCACTCCTGCGCACGCCACCAGCTCAGCCTTTGCACGCCTTAGCCTCATGCACCATCTGCGCGCCATCTCAGCTACACACCGCCTGGGCTCAGCCTTCGCGCCCAAATCACCAGCGCCAGCCCACATGGAGATCCTCCAGCTCAGCAGGGGCTTCAACCGCCTCAACCCCTGGCGCCATGGCCCAGCACACCTCAGCTGGCCTGAACCGCCTAGCCACACAGCCTTGGCCAGCTTCCAACGCACACAGCCGCCTCAATCTCCATCGTTGCGCACCAGAGCCGCCCCGTCCCTGCATCTGCTTCTTCCAAATGGCCAGTGCACAGCTCTCCAGCCAGCTCCGGATGAACCACACAAACCCCATGCCCAGCCATCGCCTGCTTCCAGGTCCGCAGAGCACAAATCGCCAGCCGCCTCCACTGTTGGGCACCACAGCAAGCTGCCCCAATCGCCAGAATAGTCCTCCAGTGATTCTAGTGGTTCCTGGTGGGAAGTATAAGAAAGATTTAGTGAGGTATTTTATTTTTTTATTATTACATTTTTTAAACATTTATTTATTTAAAGGATTGATGGGGTAAGCGGTATGATGGTTTTTATTAAGTTGGATGAGAGATTGGTGTAATGGCACAATGGATTTATGAGGGGGGGGGTATGTGGTCATGATTTTGAGTATGGAGGGGTATTTATTAAAGTTTTTATTGATTGGGATTGGGTGGGTTAAAAAGAAAATATTATTTATTCCACAATTTATATCTATTACTATTAAAAAGAATATTTACAAAATATTATTACGACACAGCTTATTACAACATTTATTTACAAAAGATCTTTTATTTTTCAAAATGAACCTAATTAATCAATCTGTAAGAGATGATTCTTTAATGAAAAATCTAATCATGTGTATTCTTACCCCCTTATCAATTAACATGTTAAAATCTATTCTGTGGATGAAATGAATTAAAATCAAATTGCACATTATTTATGGACAAAGACTGTTTAAAATTAACTATATATGTGAACTTTTAACACGAAAAATTTTGTAGTTATCACTCCCCCCTACTTGAACATTGCTAGTCCCTTAGCAATGAAAATTACTCCAAATTAGATTAGAAGATGTAATGTCTCATGATAAACAACCATCATGTAAAAGAATAATGTGGGGTACATGCCTTTCCTAATTGTAAAGGTTTATGGAAGAAATTAGTACACAATTGATAGCTCACTTAAGATTTCACATCAGCCCTTCTGGAGCGCCTTTGTCTCAACTAGTATTTGAGATTAGATTAATTCGAGGGAGAAGAAAAGAATTGTGAATAAGATCCTTGCTCAATCAGATTGGGTTGTTCTCTCAGTTCCATTCTGCACATCTTCCTTGAGGATTATTTTGTTCTGAGCTGAGGTCTTTACCTCTTTATTTGCACTTTGTGCACTCAGATTTTTTTTCTTTCTTTTTCATCCATAATGCTGCACAACCCATCACTTTTCAAGATGAACGCGGCTTTGTTGATGTGCAGTTCCGTTGTCTAGAGTTCCTTGCATAGATCAACGAGCCCACCTTCTCTAACTGTCTCACAGATTTAAAATAGAAAAAGCAAACTAGCACAATGGTGAGAACAAGTCATTTCATAGGGAGGCTGAATAAAGTTCGACTTAAGAAACTATTTTCTGAATTCTGTAAACATCCCCAATCAATCCCTCACAACTCGACGAATCAACACAATGAAAGGATAAGCGGAATTGAAATTAAAAGAGAATTAGCATCATTGTACCTCTCAATTAAGGATCAAGCAAATGGACGAAATCTGAATAGAAATCAAACTAAGATTGCACAAAGATGGAACTCTAACTTTAAAGTGATCTAAAACTCAAGAAAATGAAAGGATGACAGAACAAAATCTCAACAGAAAACTTCTTAAGCCACTATACCCCTACAGCTTTGGGGAGGAACATTAAGCAACATTACTCTCTACAACCACCGGAGCACTTTCAGAGCTCACAAATCAATCATAATTTCCGAAAAGATTGAACAGAAAATTTCAGATACTCAAAATTTAATGTTGCTAAATCAAACGCAGAGTACACCTCCGGAAACCCCTCAACACACATAGCTCAGTGATCCTGCTCTCAGATGCCAGAACAGAAGAAAATAAAAGCTAAACTCTCATAACTCCCCAATCTATGAATCATCCAACAATCAACGCACAGAAGACATGGAAGAAAGAGTGATCCCTTCACAGAACCAGAAGAAATGAAATAACCACAGAGTCGAATTCTCCAACTCAACCCGTCCAATCTCACAAGAAAGAAAAAAATAATCACAACAACACTCCCACTGGATCGGTCCTCTTCTAAGCACAGAGGGAAATGGAAAGTAGCACAGACGCAAAGAACAAAGCAATTAGCAAGCTTCAGAAGAACAGAAGAAGACCAAAAATGGAACGCAAAGTACTAACTCGAATTCCCTCCAAATGCTGAACCAGAAAAAGGTAAGAACCAAAAGAAATTGCCACTGACTGAATTCAATCAATATCGAAGAAATGGAGCTCCCTGGATCGAACTCTCACAGCCCTCAACTCCCACAGCTCCCACAACTGCCACAGCTTTCACATTCACATAGAAGAAAGAATTCATATAACTGAATTAAACGACATTGGATTGCGGAAGAATAGAGAAGTTGAAATACTACATAGAATTAAGCTCTGTTAGCACAGAAAATGAAAGAACACAAAGAATGGAAATAGCATCCTCCTGGTTCGACTTCTGGAATAGAAAAAAATTCAAATGAAAATAGCAGATGTTCCTGGATTGATCTCACAACCGTTCTCAATCTCTCAACCATTTCCCCCGAAGAAAGGAAGAACCCTCCAAAGAACAGAAGAAACTCTCTATCTAAACTTCTTGCGGAAGAAAAGAAGAATAACAGAACCTCCCAAGAAGAGAGGAAGAATGAAAGATTGCAGTCGGCCTCCCAGCCCTGCCCCCTACAGAAGAAAAGAGAAAACTCAAGAAAACTCACAACTAAAAATTGTTGAAAAAAACCTCCCGGTGAGAGGACCTTGGGTCCCTTTATAGGTTCCCTGGAATCTTATAGGGCCCTCTGCTTCCAGCCCAAGCTGCAACGACCTAGCTCTGGCCGCCCAGTCTCCACCTCAGCAGCACACCTGGTCGCCACCGCACACCAGGAGACACCTCAGCTGGCCTCCATCGCGCCCATCCGCCGGATGCTCAGACCGCGCCATCACACCAGGTCCAGGAGTCAGTTTTTCCCTGGCCGCAGCCGCTCTGCACGAACAGCACACACCCACCTCGGCGCAGGCCGTCCAGGCCCTGCACTGCCCAGATCAGGCCGCCACCTCAGCACAGCCCCACCCAGATCTGCTTCAGCCATCCAAGCTCCGCCTGGGCTCAGCCGCACATGCGCCTCCATCAGCCCTACACGAGCCTGGCCAGCCTGCATCGCCATGGCCAGCAGACCCCAAAGCTCTAGCCGTCTGCGCCTCCACAGCACCAGCCATGCACGCCGTCAACACAGATGACCAGAGCAGAGTCCCGCTGCTTCCAGCAACTTCTGCTGGTTCCATTCGCTTGGGGGAAGACAAGAAAATGTTAAGTGGGGTATGTGTGGCCATGGGATGGTGAGTAATTTATTTGTTTTTATTTAATAAGGTGAGGTGGGTTATGCAAAATGTTGATTTATTAATGTTTGCAAGAATTAAAAGATACTTACAAGAATCAAAGATTTATGTACAATGTATTTACAAAGAAAACCCTTTATTAGTCAACTATTAAAAACAAGCATTGACTTTATTAAATGAACATTTTAACTATGTGTTCTACCAAAAACATTACTAAAGTGCTCAAAATTTTATTTTTGGATGACTGGAAATTAAAATCAAATTTTACGTTATTTACAGACAACTGAAGTCTAAAATTACTATATGTATGAAATTTAACCCTAATAATTGTGCAGTTATCACTCCCCCCTACTTAAACATTGCTAGTCACTTAGCATGAAAATTACTCCAAATGTAGGACTAGAAGATAAATGTCTCATGCTAACAACCATCATGTAAAAGATTAATGTAGAGATATGTCTTTCCTAATTGTAAAGGCTTATGGCAAGAAATTAGAGCACTAGTGGTAGCTCACTTAAGAGTTCACATCAGCCCTTCTGAAGCTTCTTTGTTTCAAACTAGTATTTGAGATTAGATTGATTCAATGGAGAAGAAAAGATTGTGGTAAGATCATTGCTATGTCAGATTGGGTTGTTTTCTCTCAGTTTCATTTTGCCCATCTTCCTTGAGGATTATTTTGTTCTGAGTTGAGGAATTTGCCTCTTTATTGCACTTTGTGCACTCAGAAATTTTTTTTTTCATCCATAATGCTGCACACCCTCACTTTTCAAGAGTAGTGAGTCCAACTTTACTACCAGATCCAGCATTTTTCATGGATTTTTTTTCTTTTGCTTTTTCTTTTCCTCTTTACAGAAGGATGAACAGTCAGGTTCCTTGATCACATGCCTTCACTTCCTTCGCAATTCACTTAAGGGGGAGGGAGAAAATCAATCACCTCTCTCCTACTAGCCTTGACAAATTTACTACATTCGGGTTCAGCTAGTCTAAATGGCTGTGAAGTGTGTGTATGAAAATTTCTTGCCATAAATCCTTACATAAGGTAGACAAAAGTACATGTAATCCCTACTAGAGGCTACCTAACATGGATACTTGCAAGGAATGTGACAACCACAAAATTTTAATGGTTAAGATCATACGCCTAGTCATGGGGTGCACAAAGCCACGCATTTTTATTCAAGATGAAACATTGTGAATTATTATTTGCATATGTACAAGCTCAAGAAAAAGAAATGAAGCAATGGTTGGGATGAGGATATGAATGCATGCTTATTCTACCTCTCCCCCCTACTTATTTACAGGAAAAAGAAGGTAAGACAGAGAATTACCTGATGAAGGAAATCTGTACACTTGGGTTGCCTCCCAAGAAGCGCTAAGTTTATTGTCTTCAGCCAGATCAATTAGGCTTCATTTTGCTCGGTAGCTTGGTAGAATCAATTTTTACAGAAGATGGGCTTTCAAAGAAATGTTTTAACCTCTGCCCATTAATAGTGAATGATTGTCCCGTTTGAGGGTCAAGAATGATGACAGTACCATTGTCATAAGCTTTGACAACAGTGTAAGGACCATCCCATCGAGACTTCAATTTTCCCGGAAACAGACGAAGTCTAGAATTACAACCAAACCTTATCATGCACTTGAAAAGTTTTCTATGATGTGTTTATCAAGGAATGCTTTGACCTTGGCTTTATAAATCTTGGAACTTTCATAGGCTTCGTTTCTGAGCTCTTCTAGTTCATTTAGATGCAGGGTCCTTTGTTGACCAGCTTGGGCTAAATCAAGATTTACCTGTTTGATAGCCCAATAGGCTCTATGCTCAAGTTCTACCAGAAGATGACAAGATTTTCCAAAGACAAGCCGGTAAGGGGACATTCCAATGGGAGTTTTGAAAGCAGTTCGATAGGCCCACAATGCATCATTTAACCTTTCTGACCAGTCTTTCCTATCAGGCCTAACCGACTTCTGAAGAATGTTCTTAATCTCCCTGTTTCAAATTCTACCTGGCCCCTGGTTTTGCGGATGGTAAGGTGTTGCCAGCTTATGGGTGATCCCATACTTCCTTAGGAGGGTCCTAAACTGAATGTTAATGAAATGAGGACCTCCATCACTAATGATTGCTTTGGGCCACCCAAATCTAGAAAAAGTTGTTTTTTTTCTGAACAAATTTGATAACCACCTTATGATCATTGGTCTTTGTGGCAATGGCCTCTATCCATTTGGACACATAATCAACAGCAACTAGAATGTACGTGTATCCAAAGGACGGTGGAAAAGGTCCCATAAAGTCTATTCCCCATACATCAAAATTTTCTACAACCAAAATGGGGTTAAGAGGCATCATGTCCCCCTTAGAAACATTTCCCATGGTTTGACATTTAGGACAGGACTTAAAAAATTGGTAGCATCCTTAAACAATGTGGGCCAGTAGAAACCAGAGTCTAAGACCTTAGCAGCTGTCTTCTTTCCTGAAAAATGCCCTCCATAAGCAAGAGAATGACAAAACTTGATGACACTTGATGCTCACTCTCAGGGATGCATCTTCTTATCACTTGGTCTGGTCCAATAAAAAATAGCTCTGGTCCTCCCAAATATAATACTTGTCCCTAGCAAGAATCTCTCTCTTTCATTTTGGTCCATCTGCAGGTACTCGTCCAATGACTTTGTAATTCACAATGTTGGCATACCATGGAGATGAAATATTGGAGACAGCTAAAATGTGCTCATCTGGGAAAGCATCTCTAATAGGCATGGAGTCTGGGGCAATTATTTGGACAAATGGTCAGCTACCACATTCTTGGACCCTTTCTTATCATGAATTTCCAGATCAAACTCCCGTAATAAAGGATCCATCTGATCAACCTAGGCTTGGCATCCTTTTGGCAAGCAAATGCCTCAGGGCAGCATGGTCAGTGAAAACAATGATTTTGGCTCCTAAAAGGTAAGATATGAACTTCTCTAAGGCAAAGACAACAGCTAGGAGCTCTTACTCTGTGGTTGTGTATCGAATCTGAGTGTCATTCAATGTTCTTCTTGCATAATAAATCACTACAGATCCTTTATCAGTTTTCTGACCCAAAATAGCACCTACTGCAAAATCTGAAGCATCACACATTATCTCAAATGGTAATGACCAGTCTGGAGATTGTAGAATTTGAGCTTTGGTCAAAATGTCTTTTAAGTCCTCAAAAGATTTATGACAAGCTTCGTCAAAATGAAAGGAGTGTCTTTCAACAAAGAAGTCAATGGCCTTGCAATTTTGGAAAAATCTTGATGAACCTCCTATAGAATCCAGCATGACCAAGAAGGATCTAATTTGTTTGACAGAGTTGGGAGGAGGCATTCGGAAATGAGATTTACCTTGGCTTTATCTACCTCTATCCCTCTCTCTAAGACAATATGTCCTAAGACAATCCCCTCCTTAACCATGAAGTTGCTCTTTTCCCAACTTAGGACAAGATTGACATTAATACATCTTTTGAGCACTTTAGTCAATGGTCGAGGCATGAATCAAAGTCATTTCCAACACAGAGAAAATCATCCATGAAGACTTCTAAGTAATCCCCAACCATGTCTGAGACATAGACAGCATGCAACGTTGAAAGGTTGCAGGGGCATTGCACAGCCTGAAGGGCATGCGTCTAAAGGCAAAGGTTCCAAATGGACATGTGAAAGTGGTCTTTTCTTGGTCCTCAGGGTGAATAGCCACTTGGTTATACCCTGAATATCCATCAAGGAAACAAAAGAATTTTTGGCCTACAAGCTTCTCTAAGATTTGGTCAATGAAAGGCAAGGGGAAATGGTCTTTCTTGGTCATCGCATTCAATTTGCGATAGTCAATGCACACTCTCCATCCTGTAGCCAGCCTAGTGGGAATAAGCTCACCCTTTTCAGTTTGAATTACAGTTAGTCCAACATTTTAGGCACAACTTGAATTGGACTAACCCACTAGCTATCAGAGATGGGATAAATAAGTCAGCATCAAGCCATTTGACAATCTCCTTCTTAACAACTTCTTTCATGTTGGGATTAAGCCTTCTTTGCATTTCTATTGAGCTTTTGACATTCTCTTCTAAGTATTACGATGTGTGCACACTGAAGGACTTATCCCTCTCAGATCATCAATTGTCCAACCTATAGCTTTCTTTTGACTCTTCAAATATCAATCAATTTCCTTTCCTGCCCTTCCTCAAGATCACTAGCGATTATGATGGGCCATGTCTCTTCTCTCCTAAAAAGATTACTTTAAATTAGCGGGAGTGGTTTTAGCTCAACCTTTGAGGACACTCTAAATGAATGATGGCTCATTATTATGCAACATGGAACTGAATTGTCCTTCCTCTCCCTCAGACCCTAGAGCAAGGGTTGGTCTACCATTTCTTCCACACAAGATTCTTCTAAGGTATCTACCACTAGACAACTTTCTCCTTGGTCATGGTGCCTAGATGCCCTAAAATGTTGATACTAACCCGCCTATCTTCAAATGATATATCCATCATCCTGGTAGCATAGTCAATATTGGCTCTAGCTGGGGCCAAAAAGGTCTACCAAGGATAATGGTGGACTGAGTTAAATCTTGGGGAGTGTTCATGTCCATAATGATGAAATCTCCAGGGAAGTAACAATCATTGATTTTTACAATCATGTCCTCAACTAAGCCCTTAGGAGTGGTGATAGAACGATCGGCTAGTTGAAGGACAACAGAAGTGGGTTTCAACTCTCCTAGCTTGAATTTCTCAAAAATGGTAGAAGGTAGGAGGTTGACACTGGCTCCCAAATCTAAAAGGCCGCTGTAACATCCCATGTTAGCCTGACCAGTCGCCCTCCTTCAGAAGGCGACATAAGCATGTCGTAACGGCCCCGAGGCCCGGGTCCCCAGCTCCCACCAAGGATCCGACCGTTGGCACCGCCGCCCACGGGTCCGGAGACCCGAAAGGGCTAACAGATCGGTCTAATGTGATATGTGACGGAAAGTAAGTAAAGACAAACGTACTAAAAATGTACCAACTATTGCAAGAAGAAGTCTAACACAACGTGCAAGTCTAGCACAAGTCCCAAAGTAGTAAAGTACAAGTGCAGAAAGGGAAAGGAATAACACGTCCTTAGGGGCATACCCCGAGGTGAAGTACAGACTGGGGAAACACTGCCACTAGAGACGCCAGCTACTGCGGGCCCGTCTCCTCGCTACGCCGCGGAGGGAACTGCTGTGAAGTCTCACCTACAAAACAGGGAGTGAGCTTCACGAAGAAGCCCAGTAGGGACTACCAATCTCCCACTGTTCCACAAGCAAGTATAGACTAGAGCAATAATTAAATAAAAGCAGTAAAGTCTAATCTACTAATAGAGTAAAGTGCGAGCGGAAAGAACTACACAGTCATCAGTCTAAGGCACTCGTGGGAACCGGAAACCCGTGTAAACCAAGGCACCACAAGAACCCAGCTGTAACACAGACAGCAAACTGCCTGGACAAGCACACTGGCTACAGTACACTACTCTAGTCAGCTTGTAACGACCCGAGAACCCGACCCTCGCCCACGCCGAGGACCCGATTTTCGCGGTCGCCGCCCACGGACCAGGGGGGGCCCGGAAGGGCTATACACGCGACTGACAGGATATGTAACGGAGGTAAACGTCAACTGCTAAGCTAGAAGCGCACAAGCGGAAACATGAAAGTAAAGCGAGACCGCTGCGTACTGCTCTAAGTACAGTCCCAACACACGCACACTAGTACAAGTAAGGAAAGGGGAGAGACAAGTGCCTTAGGGGCATACCCCGAGGGTGACGTACACTGAGAGGGGGAACCACTGCTATCTATGGGGACCAAGACTACCGCCCCGTCTCCTCCGCCCGACGCGCGCCCCTGCCGCTGCTGGGAAGACTCACCTGGAAAACAGAGGATGAGCTTCACAACAGAAGCTCAGTAGGGACTACCAATCTCCTACTGGCTCTAAATAGGCAGAGGAACATACAACTATTGATAAAGAAAGACGGCAGTTTATATCTTTCTACTACAAAAGGAAGTGCAGAAGCGAAGCTAAAGCTAACACGGTACGGAAAGTACTCTTGGTCGAACTCCGTACGACTGCTCGTCGTGACCACCACACGGCTAGTAAACACAGACGGAGGGGACTCCGCTGGACAGAGAACACTAGCTACGGAAAGCACCACCACTAGTCAAACGGTCAGGCGCGTCCACCGACGTCTTATCCTCGACCTAGGTCCTGGCCCTCGCATCTCGTCAGAGCGAGGTAGGACACAAGCAACACAACAGTAACCGCCGTAGTCTGGCCGGACTACGGTCCCACGCCTGACCTCTCCAAACGGTTCCGGGGCCGTAGGAGCGAGGCAGTGAGAAGAAGGACTGGCTGGCCTGCGCCGGGTAGAACTCCAAACTTCCTCGTGTCCCAGACCAACCACGAGAGCTCCGCAAGAGACTCCACGCCACTGTCCTAACCACCGTTTTCCCCTCAGCTCCAGAGTCCGCCTAGGTGGCCGCCAACTCGAGCACACTCGTAGCCCGAGTACTCCCTCAACAGCTCCTGAGGACGGGGTCCCAGGTAACGTTAACAACCTCTCGCACGAGACAAGCCCTCAAGTGCTGCGCACTGGCGAACGACTATGTGAGACCGTACTAGGGAACTAGCACAGGTGCCACGGGTACAGTAAAGCGAAAACGGAAGCGACGGAAGCACAACCTGCCTCAGGACTGAGAAGGCGACATAGGCCCTGTCGCCTTCAAGAAGGCGACATAGGGGTTGTCGCTTTACCAGTAGAAGGCGGCATAGGGTATGTCGCCTTCAGGCCAGTCGGGGGTTCCGGAGATTCTTCTTCCGGGAACCTCCCCGAAACGGGAAAACATTACACACGGGGGAGGGGAGCATGCTTATCATGCTAGAAAGCCATTACATACAACCCACCCTCGAACACCCATGCTAGAAAGCCATTAAACATACAAACCACCCTCGAACACCCCCAAGAGCTGGATTCTACGCTCGGAGGAAACCTCACTCACACGAGCATGGAGTTCTCACACTCCCAACCCCGAACCACAGAGAAAACTACGCACGAAGGGGAAGGGGATCATGCTTAGGGCGAGAAGATCGGGGTCCCTACCTCCACGCGAAGAACGCACCGTTGGGGCATTCTCGTAGGTTGAAACGTCTCCTCCTCGCACCGCACGGCACGAACGCGACCCTGCACGGACGGAGAGACACCCTCCTCAGCACAGCCGCCTCAACAGGGGGAGGCCCCCCCAACACCGCCGGAAACTCCGAGAGGGTGAAGAGGGGGAAAGGGAAACGCGAGAGAGGGGAAGGGCTCGGGCGCCCGGGCTTTAAGCCCGGATCCTGTGAAGGCGACATACCATCCTGTCGCCAAGGAACAAGAAGGCGACAGTGGGTGTGTCGCCTTCAAGGAAGGCGACATACCCCTGTCGCAATTCCACTGACAAACGGTCAAATCTCGGAATTCGAAAAAAGTGAAGGCGACAGCCATCTTGTCGCGTTCACCCACCCGACACCGCCAGAGCCGTATTGACACAAAGGACGCCTGTCACGTCTGTCAGACTGCGTCTGGGCGACGCGATGGAAGGAGACATAGGCCATGTCGCCTTCAAGAAGTGACACACCCCTGTCGCAATCCATCAAACCGGAAGGCGACAAGGGTATGTCGCCCCTGTCGCAATCCCAAGCAGAACGAACATTGCTCACGATCAGAACCACGTCGCGACAGTCGCCCTGCCGCGACCCAGAGGACGGGGCAAGGGCCCAAGGGGGCCGGGGTGTTACAACCCTCCCTCCTTAAGACATTTCATCGAAATGAAAACAACTCGGTCTCAACCCGGAAGACGACAAAAGGAGAGATCACCACATACCGATCAATCAAACAAATAAGGAAACTGCTCCAGCATCTCATCCTCACGCTCCCAGGTGGCCCCGCCACCGACGCGGTTCTGCCAAACAACCTTAACCAGCAGAATCTGCTTCCTGTGCAACTGCTGAACTCTGCGGTCGATCACTCTAACTGGGTACTCTGGCACTGACAAGTCTGGCGCCACCTCTAGCTGCGAGTAGTCCAACACGTGCGAAGGATCTGCGACGTACCTCCTGAGCTGTGAAACGTGGAACACACTGTGCACACCTGCTAGCTCTGCGGGAAGACTCAGCCTGTACGCCACCTCGCCGACCCTCTCAGAAATGGGGAAGGGCCCAATATATCGGGGACTGAGCTTTCCCTTCCTACCAAACCTCATGACCCTTTGGTCGGCGAGACCCGCAGGAAGACCAGGTCACCGACGCTGAACTCTAGCGGTCTCCTGCGGACATCGCATAACTCTTCTGCCTGCTCTGTGCTGCCCGAAGCCTCTGCCTGACCAAACTGACTGTCTCTGCACACTGCTGCACTAACTCTGGCCCCAAAGCTGCCTCTCACCAACCTCGAACCAGTGAAGCGGAGTCCTGCACGGGCGACCATACAAAGCCTCGTATGGCGCCATTCCGATGCTCGAGTGATAACTGTTGTTATACGCGAACTCTACCATCGGAAGGTGGGACTCCCAAGTGCCGCTCCAGTCTAAACAGCACGCTCTCAGCATATCCTCCAGTGTCCGTATGGTCCGCTCTGACTGACCGTCTGTCTGCGGGTGGTACGCTGTGCTGAACCTCAACTCTGTACCCAGTGCTCTCTGAAGACTGCGCCAAAACCCTGACGTGAACCTCAGATCTCTGTCTGAACGACTGAAACTGGGATCCCGTGCAACGAAACAACTCTGTCCACGTACAGCCTGGCTAACTGTCCACTGACCATGACATTCTGATCGGAAGGAAGTGCGCTGCCTTGGTCAAACGGTCCACGATCACCCAAATACCATCGTGCCTCTGCGGGGTACGGGGAAACCAACCACAAAGTCCATGGTGATGTCGTCCCACTTCCACTCAGGAATGGGCAACGGCTGCAACTCACCACCAGGACGCTGGTGCTCAGCCTTCACCTGTTGACAGGTAAGGCACCGAGCAAAAACTCTGCCACGCCCCTCTTCATCCCCCCCACCACAGAAGAACCTCCTCAAACAATGGTACATCTTGGTGGAGCCGGGATGAACGACTACCTCGACCTGTGAGCCTCTGACAACACTGCCTCACGAACCTCCTCTGGAACGTACAACGGCCTCTGAATCTGACCCCACTATGTCCTCGCTGAGCTCAACGTCCGGCATCCGCAAAATGTCTGCTAACTCTGCATCTGCTCGCTGCGCCTGCAACACCTGCCTGAACAGTGACGGTCGAACTGACAAACTGGAAGCCACGACACGATCTCTGGTCCTCGACGGAAAAACACTCCCTGGGACAGCTCCTCAAACAACCTCCACTCTCTGACCATCAGCGAACTCAAGCGCACGCGCCTACTCAACGCATCGGCTACAACGTTAGCCCTTCCTGGATGATAGGAAAGGGTTAGGTCATAGTCCTTCAATACTCCATCCACGGCGCTGCCTCAAGTTCAAATCCCTCTGGGTGAAGATGTACTGCAAACTCTGGTGATCGGTGAAGATCTGAAAAGCCTCGCCATACAGTAGTGCCTCCACAACTTGAGAGCGTACACCACTGCTGCTAGCTCCAAGTCGTGGGTGGGATAGTTCTCCTCATGCTTCTTGAGCTGGAGAAGCATAGGCAACGACCCCACCATGCTGCATCAGCACGGCACCCAAACCTGACCTCGACGCATCGGTGTAAACCACGAACCACCGGTGCCCAACGGCAAGACCAACACTGGCGCCGAAGTCAACCTCGTCTTCAGCTCCAGAAACTCTGCTCACAGTCCTCTGACCAAACAAACCTGGTGTCCTGCCTCGTCAACCGAGTCAACGGTGCTGCAATCTTGGCGAAATCCTGAATGAACCTCCGGTAGTAACCTGCCAGACCCAGAAAACTGCGGACCTCTGCAACTGATGTGGGCTGCTCCCAAGACAACACTGCCTCAACCTTGGCCGGATCCACCGCCACACCAAAACCCGAGATCACGTGCCGAGGAAGTGCACCTCGCTCAGCCAAAATTCGCACTTGTCGAACTTGGCGTAAAGACGGTGACTCCGCAGGGTCTCTAGCACGATCCTCAGGTGCTCCTCGTGCTCCTCTTCAGAAGACGAGTAGACCAGAATATCATCAACAAAAACAACAACAAAGCGGTCTAGGTACTCTGAACACCCTATGCATCAGATCCATGAATGCTGCAGGTGCGTTCGTCAGCCCAAACGGCATCACGACGAACTCAAAGTGACCGTACCTGGAACGGAAAGCCGTCAAACCAACATCTGACTCTCTGATCCGCAGCTGGTAGTAGCCGGATCTCAAGTCGATCTTCGAGAAAACTCGGGCCGATTGCAACTGATCAAACAAATCATCAATTCTCGGCAACGGGTACCGTTCTTCACAGTGACCTGGTTCAACTGCCGATAATCGATGCACAAACGAAGACTACCATCCTTCTTCCTCACGAACAAAACAGGCGCGCCCCACGGCGAACGGCTCGGACGAATGAAGCCCAACTCAAGCAACTTGCAGCTGGCGCTTCAACTCACGCAGCTCCGCCGGGGCCATCCGGTAAGGTGCCTTGGACAAAGGCATCGTACCAGGCAAAAGCTCGATGGAGAACTCTACCTCTCGCTCAGGCGGCAACCCAGGTAGATCCTCCGAAAACACGTCAGAAAACTCAGAAACAACTGGCACATCAAAAACTGAAGACCCGCTAGGCTCCAAGGAACAAACCGAAGCAAGGTAAGCAACGCAGCCATCACGGATCAAACGACGAGCCTTACAGAAAGAAATAAACGGCCGACGGGTAGACCGGATACCTCGAAAGAAGAGAACAGGCGCTCCAGGTATCTCGAACCGAACGGTCTTCCTCTGACAATCAACCACGGCTGAGTGAGCCTCCAACCAGTCCATGCCCAGGATGACGTCGAAGTCGCAAAGCTGCAGCGCGTACAACCTGGCGGCAACTGGTGACCCTCAACCTCGAAGTCACACACCCTCCAGGTAACCAAAGGAACGCATGATAGTCACCAGACGGGAGATCGACCATCACGTCACACTGCCTCTCGGGTGTGTGACAAGCAAGAGACTCGTAAAACTCCTCGGAAGCAAAACACAAGGAAGCACCGGGATCAACCAAAACACGAGCAGCTCTGCCAAGGATAGGTAGAGTACCTATCACCAGGTTCGATGCCTCTGCCTGCTCCCGAATGAGCGCCATCACACGACCACGCCTACGCTGCGGCGCCTGCTGGGGCTGCTGCTGCGGCGACTGCTGCTGAGGAAACTGCTGCTGCTGCTGGTACGGCTGGTACTGCTGCGGCTGCGGGAACTGCTGACCTGCTGCTGGTACTGCCCTCTCTGCTGCTGACGCGGTGCCTGCTGCTGGGGAGGGTACTGGTACTGAGGTGGCTGCTGCGCGTACTGCACTGGCTGCTGCTGCTGGGGCTTGCCCCCTAGGGCAATCCCTCCTAAAGTGGCCTGGCAAGCCACAAGTGTAGCACACTGGCTCCTGACTGCCCTGCTCAGCACCCTGTGTGTACTGACTGCTCTGCAAACCTGGACTGACGCCTCTGCTGACGGCTCCGTCCACCCCCGCGAGTAGACAACTTCCTGAACTGCGAGCGAATTCCAGAGCTACCGGAAACACTAGCGGCTGCCTGCTGGACGCTGGTACGGCGAGGACCTGGAAGAGGCTCCTCCCTGCTGCTTGCTGCTGAGGCTGCCAAGCCTCCCTATCCAAGGCGGTGGCCTTCGCCACGGCCTCCCAAGGTGGTACACATGTGTGCCGTCACACCCCACCTTAGGTCTGGTCTCAGCCCTGCTATAAACCTCTTGCACAAGCCTGGTCACTGCCTGCTATATGAGGCACATGCCTCAACAACCGGACAAACCTCTGGTGGTACTGAGAAACTGTGAGGTCGCCCTGCACCAACTCGTGGAATTGGTCCCGTCTCTCACGTCGAGCGTAGTCGGGGAAGTACTCGCCGTGGAAGACTCCAAAAACCGCTGCCAAGAGATCTGGTCCAACCGCTGCCCCTGGAAGTGAGTCTGCCTCGAAACTCTCCACCACTCATGGGCTGCTCCCTTGAGCTGGTATACTGCCAAACGAACCTGGTCCTCCTCAGCGCACCCATAGTCTCGAAGATGCGCTCCAACTCATGGGTCCAGCTCTCTGCCTTATCTGGATCATACTCACCGTGGAACATCGGTGGGCGAAGATGCAGGAACCTCTCAAGGAGAGCGGTCCTTGCCTCCGACACCGCTGCCCTCCGCTGACGGACCGGGTACCCCAGTACCTGACCGCTACTGGCGGACTGGCTGCCACCTCTAGCTCCACCTCCGCTGCTCTGGGATGGCTGGGGGAGGTACTGGAAACTGACTACCTGCTGCTGCCTGCCCGGGCTGCCACGCTCCCTGGTACATAGCTCGAAGAACTGCTCGGCGATGGGAAACCAGTCTGCATACTGCTGAGGCTGAGGGTGGTACTCCTGCTGCTGCTGCCCACTGCTGCTGCTGCCGCTGCTGCTACTGCCTGTGCACCCTGAGGCTGTGCCACTGACTCCTCCACGGACACCTCCTCCTAAATGCCCCTGAGCGGGCATGTCGGACTCATCCTGCTGCTCAACCATCTGCCTAGCCTGACTGCGCCTACGCGGAGCCATGACCTACACGGCAACACAACTGACAAGGTTACAAATACCTCTCGGGCGGCTAGCAGTGTACTTGTACTATTGTTGGGACTTACTGTTGCAGTTTAGATCCACTACAAGTCCTGTCAGACCAAGCTCTGATACCAACTGTAACGACCCGAGAACCCGACCCTCGGCCCACGCCGAGGACCCGATTTTCGCGGTCGCCGCCCACGGACCGGGGGGCCCGGAAGGGCTATAACACGCGTCTGACAGGATATGTAACGGAGGTAAACGTCAACTGAAGCTAGAAGCGCACAAGCGGAAACAGGAAAGTAAAGCGAGACCGCTGCGTACCGCTCTAAGTACAGTCTCAACGCGCACGCACTAGTACAAGTAAGGAAAGGGGAAAGACAAGTCCCTTAGGGCAAACCCTGAGGGTGACGTACACTGAGAGGGGGAACCACTGCTAGCTACGGGGACCAAGACTACCGCCCCGTCTCCTCCGCCCGACGCGCGCCCTGCCGCTGCTGAAGACTCACCTGGAAAACAGAGGATGAGCTTCACAACAGAAGCTCAGTAGGGACTAACAATCTCTACTGGCTCTAAACAGGCAGAGGAACATATACAACTATTGATAAGGAAAGACGGCAGTTATATATTTCTACCTACAAAAGGAAGTGCGGAAGCGAAGCTAAAGCTAACATGGTACGGAAAGTACTCTTGGTCGGAAACTCCGTAAGACTGCTCGTCGTGACCACCACAGGCTAGTAAAACACAGACGGAGGGGACTCCGCCTGGACAGAGAACACTAGCTACGGAAAGCACCACCACTAGTCAAATGGTCAGGCGCGTCCACGACGTCTATCCTCGACCTAGGTCCTAGCCCTCGCATCTCGTCAGAGCGAGGTAGGACACAAGCAACACAACAGTAACCGCCGTAGTCTGGCCGTACTATGGTCCACGCCTGGTCCACGCCTGACTCTCCAAACGGTTCTGGGGCCGTAAGGAGCGAGGCAGTGAGAAGAAGGACTGGCTGGCCTACGCGGCGGGTAGAACTCCAAACTGTCCTCGGCGTCCCAGACCAACCACGAGAGCTTTGCAAGCGACTCACACGCCACTGTCCTAACCACGTTTTCCCCCAGCTCCAGAGTCCGCCTAGGTGGCTGCCAACTCGAGCACACTCGTAGCCCGGAGTACTCCCTCAACAGGCTCCCGAGGACGGGGGTCCCAGGTAACGGTAACAACCTCTCGCACGGGACAAGCCCTCAAGTACCGCGCACCGCCGGGCGAAGACTAGTGTGAGACCGTACTAGGGAACTAGCACAGGTGCCACGGGTACAGTAAAGCGAAAACGGAAGCGGCGGAAGCACAACCTGCCTCAGGAATGAGAAGGCGACATAGGCCCTATCGCCTTCAAGAAGGCGACATAAGTTTCGCTTTACCAGTCAGAAGGCGACACAGGGTAGTCGCCTTCAGCCAGTCGGGGGTTCCAGAGATTCTCTTCCGGGAACCTCCCCGAAACGGGGGAAAAAATTACATACGGGGGGGGGAGCATGCTTATCATGCTAGAAAGCCATTAAACATACAAACCACCCTCGAACACCCCAAGAGCATGGATTCTACGCTCGGAGGAAACCTCACTCACACGAGCATGGAGTTCTCACACTCCCAACCCCGAACCACAGAGAAAACTACGCCACGAAGGGGAAGGGGAGCATGCTTAGGGCGAGAAGATCGGGCGTCCCTACCTCCACGCGAAGCACGCACCCGTTGGGGCCTTCTCGTAGGTTGAAACGTCTCCTCCTCGCACCGCACGGCACGAATGCGACCCCTGCACGGACGGAGCGACACCCTCCTCAGCACAACTGCCTCAACACGGGGGAGGCACCCCCAACACCGCAGGAACTCCGAGAGGGTGAGAGGGAGAGAGGGGGAAGGGGAAAATGCGAGAGAGGGGAAAGGGCTCGAGCGCCCGGGCTTTATGCCCGGATCATGTGAAGGAGACATACCATCCTGTCGCCATAGGAACAAGAAGGCGACAGTGGGTGTGTCGCCTTCAAGGAAGGCGACATACCCCCTGTCGCAATTCCACTAACAACGGTCAAATCTCGGAATTCGAAAAAGTGAAGGCGACAGCCATCTTGTCACGTTCAGCCGACACCGCCAGAGCCGTACTGACACAAAGGACATCTGTCACGTCTGTCAGACTGCGTCTGGGGCGACGCAATGGGAAGGCGACATAGGCCATGCCGCCTTCAAGAAGGTGACACACCCCCTGTCGCAATCCATCAAATCGGAAGGAGACAATGGGTATGTCGCCTTCAAGAAGGCGACATACCCCTTGTCGCAATATCAAGCAGAACCGGACATTGCTCACGATCGGAACCACGTCGCGACAGTCGCCCTGCCGCGACCCAGAGGACGGGGCTAAGGGCCCAAGGGGGCCGGGGTGTTACACAGCTGGTCAGGAGCCCCACGCGTCTTACCCTCGACCAACGGTCCATGTCTGACACCTCCCGTCGGATTGAGATGCGGAACCACAAGTAACCACAACTGTCGTAGCCTGGCTGGACTACGGTACCACGCCTGACACCTCTAGGCGGTACGGAACCACGTAGAGTGAGGCAGTGAGAAACGGACTAGCTGAACTGCGTCGTACGAGTCACACACTACCGACATCCCAGTCTTAGCTAAGAGAGCTCCACAAACGACCACGTCGCTGTCCCACCGTTTTCCCCTACTGCTACCAGAGTCAACGACTTGAGCAAACCCCGCCGTCTGGAGCAACACCCTCTAACAGACGCGCGGGAACCGGGGGTCCCAGGTAACAGTAACAACCTGTCTCACGGACAAGCCCTCAAGTGCCTAGCACCAGGCGAAAAGAGAACGACTAGCAGTAGCACTGTACTAGGAAATAGCACAGGTGCCGAGAAAACCGAGTCGCAGCGGAAGCAAGACACTGAGCAGGTTGCCAAGTCCCTTCTCTGACTGAGAAGGCGACAGGCCTGGTGTCGCCTTCAGGAAGGCGACACCCAGGCCGGCGCAACCTTATTGATCTGGTTGCGACGTAGCCCATGTCACAACCAGGTCAGTGCTCCAGGACAGACCCCGGAACTCGGAACAGGAAAAACAGGCAGAAGGCGACGGCCTCCATGTCGCCACCAAGAAGGCGACATAGATGCTGTCGCCTTCAGGAGTTCCTGAAGGCGACGCATCGATGTGTCGCCACCTGATGGCGACACCAAAGGTGTCGCCTTCACAGTGCACAACACACCGAGGCTCCCTTCTTCAGGGCCTCAACCACACCACAACCACAACCGTGGGGAGGGGAGCATGTAGGCTAGAAAACATGGCTCTAATGAGCTCAAACCACCCTCAAAGGAACCCCAACAAGCATGCAAAAAGGCTACACTCACATGCATCTCACTCATCATGGAGAACAACCCTCTATCCTCAAGACAAACCCATTGCATGCAAGGGAAACCACCAACCACCACATTCACACAAAGCATGAAAACAACCTAGCATGGTAGATCTAGGCTTGGAAGGGGGGGTGAGAATCCTAGCAAGTGGATCTAGGGAGAGGGTTTGGGTTCCCTACCTCGAGATGAAGATCCAACCTCAAGGGCCCTTCTCGTAGGCTAGCAACCCTCCACCTCCGAGCTCCGACGATCCACGAGCCTCCTCCCACGAACCGAGTACCTCCTCTCCCTTGCAAGAGAGCCAAGAAGGCTCCTCCCAAGCTCCACGGAGCTCCCAAGCTCCAGTTCGCCGGAGAAGAAGAGTTTTCTCGGAGAGAAGGCCGAACTGGGGCTTGTGCTCACGGCTTGGGCACTTAACCCTCTGAAATTGAGAAGGCAACATAGGCCCCGTCGCCTTCACTCAACCTGAAGGCGACCTAGGCCATGTCGCTATCCCCTGTTCAACGGTCAAGTCGGCCTGCGACATCGCCACGTGTCAGCCATGCAAGCCTGACACCAGAAGGAGACAAGGGATCTGTCGCCTCCTTACTGCCAGATGCAGACACCTGTCACCTCTCTTCAGACAGCAAAACGACAAAGTGCATGCGGCTGGCAGCACAACAGAAGGCGACATAGGGCCCGTCGCCTCCCCAACTGGAAGGCGACATGCTTCATGTCGTCTTCAGAAGGCGACATACCCTATGTCGCCATCCTTGAAGGAGGGCGACTGGTCAGGGTAACATGGGATGTTACAGCCGCTCTCAAAAGTATCTCCACCGATGGTGCAAGGAATTAGTGGAGTGCCTGGATCTTTGAGCTTTTTAGGAAGTTGATTCAAGACAATGGTACTCAGAATTTCTAGAAGAATGACGGTTTTAGTTTTATTTCTCACTTCTCGTTTTGGAGTACACATTTCTTTTAGAAATTTGGCATAGGCAGGCACATGCTTGATGGCATCAAGGAGAGGAATGTTGATGTGAACTTGCTTAAACAGTTCCAAGAGTTCTTCATTACCAGTTGGTTTATTTTTGAATTTTGGCTTTAAAGCTTCAGGAAAAGGGACCCTTGGAATGTAACAGCTTGGGTCTTCACTCATCTTGGTTTTTTCTAGAGGTTCTTCAATTATTTTCTCTTTTCCCTTGGATTTTTCTTTTTCAACATTTTCTTCAATCTTTTCCTCAATTTCAATTTCATTTTCATTTTCTTTATCCTCATTTGACATGTGTGGGTGAGGATTTGTTCTAATTTTTCCACTTCTTAAGGTAGACACAGTTTTTGCATTTTCTACTTGAGGGCCCCTAGCTTGGGCAGGAGGATGATCCTGTTGTATAGGTTGATTTTGATTTTGTGGAGCAGGAATGTTCTGGACAAAAGCTTGTTGTGGGTTTTGTAGTGGAGGGGCATTTGGTCTTGCAGATGGTCTATACCCCTGAGCTTGATGGTATTGTTGGTTCTGATAGAATCCGGGAGGGTTGTTCCTTGGGTTTGCTACAGCTTGACTTGGCAATTGCCCTGCTTCCCTCCTTTGACATACATCAGCAATTTGAGACTCTATCCTTGCCAAATTTTGTTGAAAATTTTGGTTTTGAGTTTGATATCGAGTTTGTTGTTCTTGCACAGTTTGGCATAGAGTCGCCATCATGTTTTGGAGTTGGTTCATTTTATCTTCCCAAATAGGTTGAGGAGGTGGTGGTTGATATGAAGGTTGCTGGAAATTGGTATGAGCAAATTGATTTGAGTTTTGATTTCCTTGGACGTGTGAAGGTTTAGAGTAAGAAGATTGGCCAAATCCCGAATTCTGATTGGGATAGGATTGACCGTAAATAGATTGCTTAAAGGCAAGCTGAGAAACTTGTTCAGATTGATTTTTCCAAGAAAAGTTCAGATGGTTCCTCCAACCAGGGTTGTATGTGTTAGAGTATGGATCATAGGATGGTTTGTAGAAGCCTTGAGCAGCTTGAACTTGTTCTTGAATAAAAGGGGGCAATTGGGCAGTAGTGGGACAAACATTGGTAGGATGGGCTGGACTGGCACACATAGAACAAGTTTCATGTGGTTGAGAAAATTTAGGTGTGGCTTGCCCAGTTAGAGATAACAATTGGTCGAATTTTTGTTCCAACTTCTGCTCCAATCTCTGATCAAGTTTAGCTATCAGATCTTCTACCCTAGAATCCGATTCTCCTCTCTCCCTTAGTTCATACAACCCTGCCTTTTTTATAGGTCCTAGAGCTCTCTCATAAGAGTGGAGTGAGGCATGATTGATAGAGTTCTCACTCAATGTCTCAAATAGATTATATGCCTCATCCTCGCTCTTCGTCATGAATGCTCCTCCATATGAGGCATCAACCATCTGCCTATTTGATTCTGTTAATCCTTCATAAAAAGCTTGAACAATTTGCCACCTTGACAGACCATGATGAGGACATTTTCTAAGCAACTCTTTTAGTCTTTCCCATGATTCATGCATTAATTCTCCCGGGTGTTGGGAGAATCCAATTATTGCCCTTCTCATGGTGTTGGTCCGGCCAATGGGGTAGAACTTCTTCAAAAACTACTTCTGCATTTCTGGCCATGTTGTGATGGTTCTCCCTATGGTTCCCAATCAATGTTTGGCCTTGTCTTTTAAGGAGAATGGAAATAGGGTCAACCATAAGGCATTTTCAGTGAAATTTTGGATCCTAACAGTGGAACAAATCTCTAGGAACTCATCTATATGCCTATAAGGATCTTCATTGGGATTGCCATAGGTGAATGGTAACATTTGAATGGTTCCTGGCTTGATTTCAAAGAGATTTGCAGGAATTTCTAGCCTGATGCAAGTGGCAGGTTGATAATTAGAAGGAATAAAGTATTCCTTCATCTGTCTGGGTGCAACCTCTTCTAAATTTCTAACAACCTGGTTCTGGTTTTGGTTGGACATCCTATGAAAGAATCTTTCAATCTCGTCTATAGGTTGAGCCAAATCTAAGTTCTGGGAGCGTCTACCAAGCATGCACAGATGAAAAGCCTTCTATTTATGATTTTTGAAATTTTTTAGATTTTTATTGATTTTTGAATTTTTATGACAAACACAAACAATCAAACACTTTCAAAACAAATTATCATAAACTCTAAGTGTTCCTTGGACTTATGTTATTTTTCACAAATCAGATTTATGCTTGCTTAAATCCAATCCTAACTCTTCTTGTACCAGTCAGGTAAGAGGTGGAGTAAAGGGAGGCCCCCCTTGCTTTCGCAAGGACCCAATTAAAAACCTCTAACTCACTTAAGCGTAAGCTTTTTAACCTCTAATCCTAGACACAGACTAAAAGAGAAGTTTTGAATTTGAGAAAGGATAAATCTAATTATGAACCTAAGGCCAAGTCTACTGATTTTTATTGAAAGTTTAGGACAATGCAAAAATGTGAAAAATTTTTGGGCAAAGGAAAGGGTGATTAAATCCCTCACCTTATCTTTTTTTATTTTCTAATGGGTGGTGCCCTTAAGCAGTCCCATTTTCAAATGTGAAGTGCATAGATCGTGTTTCAAACAAGAGGTTATCTAATGCTAAGTCTAATGCATGAATCAAGCGATGGACATCTTACCTTTCCCCCGCACTCTTCAATGCAAGAAAGAAATGGAATTCAAATGACAAGAAGATATGAATGTCCTAAAACTGATATTCAATTGAGAAATGAAATTTTTATTTACAAACAAACGGCTAACATGAAAGAGCGATTTGAAAATTTTTTAGATTTTAGATATTTTTTTTTATTTGGTTTTTGAACTAAATAAATGAAACTAAGAAAATATAAGGTGCTACTATAAACTAAATCTCAAACCACACCAAACCACAAAAGGCCATTATTACATGCCAACTGAAAAGAATCTCTGTACATGCACAGAGAGTACATCAAAACCTCACTACAAATTCTCTCACACTCCCCTATCTAAAACTTCTGAATTAAAAACAATTGTAAAACCAGAAATCAGCAAGCTCCTCCAATGGGCTTCAAATGTCAAGCCCAATCTCCAAGCTCCTCCTTATGTGCAATTCTGAAATAAAATCCCAATAACAGTCAATGAAAGCAAGTGCAAATGAAACCAAATGAAAGCAGATCTAAATCAAACTCTATGCCTCCCCAGCAACGGCGCCAAGATGAACGCGGCTTTGTTGATTGTGCACTTCCGTTGTCTAGAGTTCCTTGCACAGATCAACGAGCCCACCTTCTCTAACTATCTCACAGATTTAAAATAGAAAAAAAGAAAACTAGCACAATGGTGAGAACAAGTCATTTCCATAGGGAGGCTGAATAAAGTTCGACTTAAGAAACTGTTTCTGAATTAATTCCGTAAACATCCCCAATCAAATCCCTCACAACTCGACGAATCAAACACAATGAAAGGATAAGCTGAATTGAAATTAAAAGAGAATTAGCATCATTGTACCCTCTCAATTGAGGGATCAAGCAAATGGATAGAAATCTAAAATAGAAATCAAACTAAGATTGCACAAAGATGCAACTCTAACTTTAAAGTGATCTAAAACTCTAGAAAATGAAAGGATGACAGAACAAAATCTCAACATAAAACTTCTCAAGCCATTGTACCCCTACAGCTTAGGGGAGGAACATTAAGCAACATTAACTCTCTACAACCACCCGAGCACTTTCACAGCTCACAAATCAATCAGAAATTTCCGAAAAGATCGAACAGAAAATTTTAGATACTCAAAATTTAATGTTGCTAAATCAAACGCATAGTACTACCTCCGGAAACCCCTCAACACACACAGCTCAGGTGATCCTACTCTCAGACGCCATAACAGAAGAAAAGAGAAGCTAAACTCTCATAACTCTCCTGCAATCTCTGAATCATCCAACAATCAACGCACAGAAGACAGGGAAGAAAGAGTGATCCCTTCACAGAACACAGAAGAAATGAAATAACCACAGGGTCGAATTCTCCAACTCAACCAGTCCAATCTGACAGAAGAAAAAAATAAACAACAACACTCCCACTGGATCGGTCTCTTCTAAGCACAGAAGGAAATGGAAAGTAGCACAGACGCAAAGAACAAAGCAATTAGCAAGCTTCAGAAGAATAGAAGAAGACCAAAAATGGAATGCAAAGTACTAAACTTGAATTCCCTCCAAATGCTGAACCAGAGAAAGGAAAGAACCAAAAGAAATTGCCACTGAACTGAATTCAATCAATACCGAAGAAATGGAGCTCCCTGGATCGAACTCTCACAGCCCTCAAACTCCCACAGCTCCCACAACTGCCACAACTTTCACATTCACATAGAAGAAAGAAAATTCATATAAATTAAATTAAACGACATTGGATTGCGGAAGAATAGAAGAAGTTGAAATAAACTACATAGAATTAAGCTCTTTTAGCACAGATGAAATGAAAGAACACAAAGAAATGGAAATAGCATCCTCCTGGTTTGACTTCTGGAACAGAAAAAAAAATCAAATGAAAATAACAGATGTTCCTGGATTGATCTCACAACCGTTCTCAATCTCTCAACAATTTCCTCCCAAAGAAAGGAAGAACCCTCCAAAGAACAGAAGAAACTCTCTATCTAAACTTCTTGCGGAAGAAAAGAAGAAGAACAGAACCTCCCAAAGAAGAGAGGAAGAAACGAAAGATTGCAGTCGGCCTCCCAGCCGCTGCCCCCTACAGAAGAAAAGAGAATAACTCAAGAAAACTCACAACTAAAAAAATTATTGAAAAAAACCTCCTGGTGAAGAGGACCTTGGGGTCCCATTATAGGTTCCCTGGAATCTTCCAGGGCCCTCTGCTTCCCGCCAAGCTGCGCACGAACCCGCTTTAGCCGCCCCAGCCTCCATCGCGCCCACCTCATCGCACACCAGGAGCCACCTCCTGGCCTCCATCGCGCCCAGCCGCTCTGCACGAACGCCCCACCTGGGCGCTGGCCGTCCAGGCCCTGCACTGCCCAGATCAGTCCGCCACCTCAGCACAGCCCCGCCCAGATCTGCTTCAGCCATCTAAGCTCCGCCTGGGCTCAACCGCACAAGAGCCTCCATCAAGCCCTGCACGAGCCTGGCCAGCCTGCATCGCCATGGCCAGCAGACCCCAGAGCTCCAGCCGCCTGCGCCTCCACAGCACCAGCCGTGCACGCCATCAACACACATGACTAGAGCAGCGTCCTGCTGCTTCCAACAACTTCTGCTGGTTCCATTCGCCTGGGGGAAGACAAGAAAATGTTAAGTTGGGTATGTGGCTAATGGGATGGTGAGTAATTTATTTGTTTATTTAATAAGGTGAGGTGGGTTATGTAAAATGTTGATTTATTAATGTTTGTAGGAATTAAAAGATACTTACAAGAATCAAAGATTTATGTACAATGTATTTACAAAGAAAACCCTTTATTAGTCAAACTATTAAAAACAAACATTGACTTTATTAAATGAACATTTTAACTATGTGTTCTACCCAAAACTTTAACTAAAGTGCTCCAAATTTTATTTTTGGATGACATGGAAATTAAAATCAAATTGTACGTTATTTACAGACAACTGAAGTCTAAAATGACTATATGTATGAAATTTAACCCGAATAATTATGCAGTTATCAGTCGCGACCTGAGTCCAAAAGATGATAGGCTACTTGTCGCGATCAGGTCGCAACAAGGGTGACCACAACCAGGGGCCCAGGTGAACACCTGAGGCCTCTCACAATACACGGAGGAAAAACCCGAGGAGAAGGCGATAGCCACCCTGTCGCGACCATAACGCGACAGGGTGGGCGTCGCTTCCTCAAACCTGAAGGCGACGTATCATGGTGTCGTGACCTGGGTCGCGACACTAAGTGTGTCGCGTTCACAGGACATGCACACCCGAGGGTATCACCTTCAGGCCAAACACCACCCAACAAACAAGAAAAGGGGAGGGAAGCATGAAAAGTGATGTAAACAGCTTGCATGGTAAGAAACCACCCTTGTGATCACCCAATGCATGTTAAGGAGAAGATCTACTCTCAAGAAACTCACATGCAATCATGGAACCCTCAACATGCACATCCCAAGCCAAGTATAGACCACAAGATCTATGCAGTCATTCCACATGAAATATGGTGTACAATGCACAACCTAGCATGGTTTTCTAGGCTTGGAGGAAGGGTTTTGGAGTCCTATCACGTTAGAACTAAGGGGAAGAGCATGGAATCCCTACCTCAAATAGAAGATCCACCCCAAAGGGGCCTTCTCGTAGGCTTGTACTCCTCCTCCTCCGAGCTCCAAAGCCCACGCTCATGCCGTCCACGAGCTGAGAACAACCTCCTTCATGAGCCGATGGAGAGGAGCATGCACCATACAAGAAGAAGGGGGAAATGCACAGTGAGGAAAGGAGAAGGAGAAAGAAGTACACAACCAATCCAATCCACACTTACCACACAAGGTAACAACACCTCAAGCCGCAACAAGGTCCACCCAAGCTCCTTACGGAGCCACCAAGCATAGAGGAATTTTCAGAGAGGGGAAAGCACATAGAATAGGAGAAATGGGGCTTTTGCTCTCAGGCTTGGGCACTTAAACACAAACGATGAGAACGTGACGGACCTGGTCATCACGTTAGCAAAGCTAACGCGACACCCACCTCTGTCACGATTTGGAAATGCCTGCGACCCTGACGGTCAAAGCCACCACGTGGCATGCATGCAATGCTGACATCTGGTCGCGACGCGCAAGTATGTCGCGTTCATGCATGCATGACGACATGTGTCTCCACCATCTAGACAACAAAAAGACAAAACAACCGTCTGCTGTCAGAGCCCTGTCGCGACAGGGTCGGCCGGCGCGTTCTCATTCAGAACGTGACGGTCACCTATGTCGCCTTCAGAATGCGACGGGTCGACATGTCGCGACCACAGCCGAGAGAGCCGACCCTCAAAGGAAACAAAGATGTTACAATCTAACCAACAAAAAAACCAATTTCGTCCTTGAAATTAAGGGCAAAACTAGGGAAAGTGGGTAAACAAAGTACAGGTCACTCGAACAAGTAAGGAAACTGCTCCCGCATCTGGTCCTCATGCTCCCAAGTGGCCTCGCCACCGACGCAGTGCTCCCAAACCACCTTGACGAGTGGGATCTACCTCCTGCAAAGTTGCTGCACCCTGCGGTCCACGACGCTGATGAGGTACTCTGGTATGGACAGGTCTAGAGCGACCTCTAGCTGCAAGTAGTCGAGTACGTGCGACAGATTTGGCATGTACTTCCTCAGCTGTGAGACGTGGAAGACGTCGTGAACACCTGCCAACTCAGACGAAAGAGCCAACATGTAAGTGACCTCGCCAACCCGCTCCAGGATGGGAAAGGGGCCAACAAACCTCGGGCTGAGCTTTCCCCTCTTCCCAAACCTGAGAACGCCCTTGGTGGGCGAGATCCGAAGAAACACACTGTCGCCTGCCTTGAACTAGAGTGGCCTCTTGCGAATGTCGGCGTAGCACTTCTGTCTACTCTGGATTGTCTTCAACCTCAGTCTGATCAGCCTCACAGTGTCTGCGCACTGCTGCACCAACTGTGGACCCAGTAACTACCTCTCGGCAACCTCATTCCAGTGCAACGATGTCTTGCTTGGTCGACCATACATAGCCTCGTAGGGTGCCATCCCGATGCTAGAGTGAAAGCTATTATTATACGAAAACTCCACCATGGGAAGGTGCGACTCCCACGTGCCACCCCAGTCTAGGAAACACGTTCTCAACAAGTCCTCGAGGGTCTGTATGGTCCTTTCTGACTACCCGTCTGTCTGTGGTAGTAGGCTGAACTCAACCTCAACTCGGTGCCAAGGGCCCGCTAAATGCTGCGCCAGAAACGAGAAGTGAACCTTGGATCTCTATCTGAGACAATAGAGACCGGGGTTCCGTGTAAAGGCACCACTCTGTCCACAAACAACCGAGCCAGTTTGTCCACTGCCCACGCTGCTCTGACCGGTAGGAAGCGAGCTATCTTCGGCAGCCTGTCGACGATGACCTAAACGCTGTCGTGCCCCTGTGAAGTGCGAGGTAAGCCAGAAACAAAGTCCATGTTGATGTGCTCCCATTTCCACACGGGAATGGGAAGCGACTGCATCTCACCACCAGGACGTTGGTGCTCTGCCTTCACCTGTTGACAAGTAAGGTAGCGCGAAACAAACTCAGTGATTTCTCTCTTCATCCCAGGCCACCAAAAGAGCGCCCTCATGTCGTGGTACATCTTGGTGGATCCAGGATGAATAAAGTATCGCGACCTGTGTGCCTCATCCAGTACCTCCTCCCTGACGTCCTCTGGAACGTAGAGTCTGTCTCAAAACCTGACCTCACTATCTTCGTCCAGCACCACCTTGGGCAACTGCAATACGTCTACCAAGTCTGCGTCTGCACTCTGTGCCTCAATCTCTTGCTGATAAATCATCGGGCGAACTGTCATTCTGGTCAACATTGCTCTCTCCCTGAGGCTCGACGGTGTGAACACACTCTGAGTGGCATCCTCCAGGAGTCTCTAGTGTCTAACCAACAAAGAACTCAAGTGGGCTCTCCTACTCAAAGCGTCTGCTACGACATTAGCCTTTCCCGGGTGATAGGAAAGGGTAAAGTCGTAGTACTTCAAGTACTCTACCCACCTGCGCTGCCTGAGGTTCAGATCTCTCTGGGTGAAGACATAGTGTATGCTCCGGTGTTCTGTGAAAACCTCGAACACCTCACCATAGAAGTAGTGCCTCCACAACCTCAAGGCGAACACGACCGTTGCAAGCTTCAGGTCGTGTGTCTGGTAGTGTTGCTCATGCTTCTTCAATTGACGAGAAGCATAAGCAACTACTCGACCGTGCTGCATCAATACAACATCCAAACTAGTCCCTGACGCATCGGTGTAGACAATAAAGCCGCCACTGCCAGAAGGTACAACAAGGATCGGAGTTGAAGTCAGCCGGCTCTTCAGTTCCTAAAAACTGCACTCACACTCTGTTGTCCACACAAACCGGGTCTCCCACCTGGTCAACCTGGTCAAGGGCTCAGAAACTCTAGTGAAGTCCTAGATGAACCTCTTGTAGTATCCTGCCAGCCAAAGAAAACTGCGAACCTCTGCAACGGTAGTGGGCTAGCTCAAAGAAACCTTGGAGGGATCAACTGCCGCAGCTGCACCAGAAACAACGTGACCCAAGAAGTGCACCTCCTTTAGCCAAAATTCACACTTGCTGAATTTGGCATAAAGTTGGTGACTCCTCAAAGCCTGCAACACCAGCCTCAAGTGAACCTCGTGCTCCTCTGTCGTCGCTGAGTACACCAGGATGTCGTCGACGAACACCACCACGAACCGGTCCAGGTACTCTCGGAACACGCTGTGCATCAGCTCCTTGAACGCTGCAGGTGCATTCGTGAGCCCAAAAGGCATCATGACAAACTCGAAGTGGCCGTAGCGGGTATGAAAAGCTGATCTGGCGATGTCTGACTCGCGGATCTACAACCGGTAGTAGCCCGACCTCAAGTCGATCTTCGAGAACACTGAAGCTGACTGCAACTGGTCGAACAAGTCATCGATCCTGGGAAAAGGGTACTTGTTCTTCACGGTCACCTGATTCAGCTGTCGATAATCAATACACATCCTGAGGCTGCCATCTTTCTTTCTCACAATCAAAATAGGTGCTCCCCACTGCGAACGGCTAGGATGAATGAAGCCCAACGCAAGCAACTCCTCTAGTTGGTGCTTCAACTCCCGCAGCTCCGTCGGTGCCTTCCGGTACGGTGCCTTGGATGTATGCATCGTCCCCAGAAGCAACTCAATGGAGAAATCTACCTCCCGCTCCGGCAGCAAGCCAGGTAGATCCTTCGGAAACACATTGGCAAACTCGTAGACTACAGGCACATCCGAAACAGAACTCTCACCAGAATCCGAGACACACATGGAGGCCAAGAAAGCAACACCACCGTCTCGGATAAGACGTCGAGCACTACAAAAAGAGACAAAAGGTCTGTGGGTAGACCGGGTACCTCGGAAGCAAAGCACAGGTGCTCAAGGTAGCTCAAACCTCATTGTCTTCCGCTGACAATCCACTAGTGCAGAGTGTGCCTCTAACCAGTCCATGCCAAGGATGGCATCAATGTCATGGAGCTGCAAGGCAAACAGTCTGGCTGGTAGCTGGTGGCCGTGTACCTTGACGGTGACACCCTCTAGGTAGCCCATGGTAGCACAAAGTCACCCACCGGCAGCTCAATATCTAGGTCATAGGCTCGCTCCGGAGCAAACTCAGACAAAGTAGCAAAGAACTCCTCAGAAGCAAAACAGTGTGTGGCACCTGGATCAATCAATACTCTAGCAGCCCGACCAAGGATAGGAACCGTACCGACGACCAGATTAGAGGCCTCTTCCTCCTCTCGGGTGATGTTCATCACCCGACCACGTCCACGTCCTCGCTGAGGCTGCTGCTGCTGGCACTGCTGTGGCTGCTGGAACTGACCCTGGCGCTGCTACTGGCCATGCGCCAGCTGGGGTGGAGGAAACTGTGCATGAGGTGCCTGCTGCTACTACTGCTGCCTCAACAACAGACACTCTCACCTGTAGTGACCTGGCTGCCCGCATTGGAAACAACATGTGTCCTGCTGGCCTTGCCCTACTCCCTGCTGCACATACTGCTCCACTGGCTGCTCCTGCTACTGACGCAACTGCTGAGACTGCCTGTACTGACGCCTGCCTCCACGAGTGAAAAGCTTCTTCAACTTCGAGGTCAGGCCAGCACCGTCTGTCCCAGAAGAAGAAGAAGAGGAAACACTCCCACGACTACCCAAGGGGTGCTGGTACGGAGAAGACCTCCCTGAGCGTCCACTCTGCTGCGGCTGAAACCGACACTCCTGCTCCAAGGCGGTGGCCCTCGCCACTGCTACCGTCAAGGAATCACAGAGGTGACCAACCATGGCCCACCTCAACTTCATGCATAGGCCACTAATGAACCGCTCGGTACGAGCCTGCTCACTGGCAGCCACGTGGGGAACATGTCGAAGTAGCTGCACGAACCTCTGGTGGTACTGTGCCACTGTCAAGTCTCCCTGCACCAACTCATGGAACTGGTCCCTCCTCTCAAGGCAAGTGTAGTCGGGGAAGAACTCGCCATGAAAGGCCACTAGGAACTCCTACCAAGTGATCTGGTTCAGTCTCCTGCCCTGAAGACTGGTCTGCCTCACTGCCCTCCACCACTCGTGGGCAGACCCCTTTAGCTGATATACTGCCAACCTGACCTGATCTAGCTCTGCACAGTCCATGGTCTCGAAGGTGCGCTTGAGGTCATGGACCTAACTCTCTGCCCTGTCTATATCACGGTCACCAGAAAACGTTGGAGGCCGAAGATGAAGAAACCTCTCCAAAAGTGTCGTACGGCCCTCAGGTGCTGCCGCTGCAACTGGAGTCTGCTGCCGTACCACTGGTGGTACCTCTGGCTGAACTGGTACTTCCTGCGGGGTCGGTGGTGGCTGTTCCTCTGCTGCCTTCTCTGCAAACTGCTGACCTCCTAGCGGCATTTGCTCGTACGTCTGGTATTGAGGGTACTGCAGGTACTACTGGTAAGGCTGGTACTGCAGGTACTGCGAAGGATGGAACATCGCTCCCACCACTGCTCCATGACGGCCGGTGGGGGCGAGGGCGGAGACCACTGCTCCTGCTGCTGCTGTGGCCCTCCCTGCGGAAACAGAACACCCTACGGCAACGGGTCCCTAGGCTGCTCGCACTGTTAGGGCCGAGCATCAATCGGCACGTGCTCGGCTGCAACCGACCCGTCTGACTCAAACTCCTGATGCTCCACCAGCTCACGAGCCTACCTGCAAGTGCGTGGAGGCATGTTCTGCAAAACAGCCACAATAATAGGTTAGCAGATAAAACTCCAGCGGTAAGTAGTGTCACTTGTACTTCATAAGGACTTTACGTTATTACTTATTTCCATTACAAGTCTTGATAGACCCCTTGCTCTGATACCACTGTAACGGCCCTGATGCCTGGACCCTCAGCTCCCACCAAGAATCCGAACATCGGCACCACCACCCACGGGTCCGGAGACTCGGAAGGGCTAATGGATCGGTCTACAAGATATGTAATAGAGATAAATAACAACAACCGCACTAAAATGTACGACAGGTGAAGGAAAAGAGTCCAACACTAAGTAATAGTCTAGTACAGTCCCAAAGTAAATAAAGTACAAGTACTGAAATAAAAGGGATGAACACGTCCCTTAGGGGCATACCCCGAGAGGTGAAGTACACAAACTGGGGGAACACTATTCACTGAGGACGCCATCTACTATGGCCCCGTCCCCTCAGTCCGCCGCGGAGGGTGCTTCTGTGAAGTCTCACCTAAAAGAAGGGCATGAGCTTCACGAAGAAGCCCAGTAGGGACTACCAATCTCCCACTGGTTCTAACAACATAATAGATTAAATGTGCAATAACTAAGAAAATAGTAAATCTATCTTACTAACAGAGTCAAGTGCGGAAGCGTGAAAGAGATACACGGTCATCGGTCTAGGTTACATGTCGGGACCAGAAACCTGTGTAAAACACGGCACCAAAAGAAACCCAAGGTTAACGTAGACAGCTAAACACTGCCTGGACAAACACACTAGTTGTAGTACGCTACACTAGTCAGCCGGTCAGGTGCGCCACGTGCCTTACCCTGGACCAACGGTCCATGTCTAACATCACCCGTCGGAGTGAGATGTAGAACTAAAGAACCACAACTGCCGTAGTCTGGCCGGACCATAGTCCCACGCCTAGCCACTCTAAATGGTTCCCGAACCATGTAGAGTGAGGCAGTGAGAAAGGACTAGCTGATCTACGCCGCAAGAGCTACCAACTACCACGACGTCCCAGACATAATTAAGAGAGCTCTACAAATGACTGTATGCTGCTGTCCACACCGTTTTCCCCTCTGCTACCAGAGTCTGTGACTCTAGCAAAACCCGCCGCCCGGAGAACTCCCTCTAACAGGCGCACGGGGACCGGGGGTCCCAGGTAACGGTAACAACCTGTCTCGTGGACAAGCCCTCAAGTGCCTAGCACCGGGTGAACAGACTAGAGTAGCACTGCACTAGGAATAACACTGGCGCCAAGAAACAGAGTCGCAGTGGAAGGAAAAACTCCGAACAGGTCACCAAGTCCCTTCTTTGTCTGAGAAGGCGACGCACAGGCTATCGTGTGACATTCCGGTTGTTCGGATCGCCTTCCTGTGTGTATGGAGGCCAGTGTGTGGCCAATGACGCGTGTAGCAAGTGTTTTCCGCAGGTGGTGTGGCTCTGTGGGCTGGAGATTTGGGCTCAAAGTGCTCACTCATTCACTGTCTGTGAACGCGAAAGTGAAGGGCGTCGCATTTTGAATGCGACATCCCAGGGCATCGCATTCATGAAAACGCTATTTTTAGTCTTCGTTTGCTTGCGCGCCACGTGTTGCGCATAGGGCGAGCTTGCTGACGTCGACTTATTGAAGGCGACGGACTAGTGTGTCGCGTTCAGGTCGCGACATAGTGTGGCGTCGCGTTCTTAACTGTGAAGTGTTTTTATGGAACCCCGGCAGAACAGAGCTCACATGAGCTCTGCTCGGCCAGGGGGTTATGTTGGAGGATTTCTGGGCGACTCGACTTGTTGGAGCTTGGTTTGACATGTTCTCGCCGCAATGACGCTGTGTGGAGCGGGGGGAAACGTCGTGTGGACTCCGTACTTCGCCTGCTTCGTGAAGGTAGGGAGATTTCCTGTGTTTGATCCGTGGATTGCTCGTGTGTTGTGAATGATGTGTTTCTAGTTCTTTAAACAGTAGATGGCATGTGTAGGAACACATTAAAGCATGTAAATGGAATGGAAACCATATATTATAGGGGTTTTGGGGGTGATCCGGATGATGGATTCCAGATTAGGGTTTGCGCTTGTGAAGGCGACAGACTTGAGCATCGCGACAGTGTCGCGACAGAACGATACGTCGCGTTCTTATTTTTAAAGGCGACATATCGGGCTGCCGCATTCTGAAGGCGACACTAAACCCCGTCGCGATCACAACCGAGGCTTGTTCTATGCATGGGTTTGTTAGTGTGATATTATCGGATTATCGTGTGTGTATTGTGTGGTAATGGTGAGAGGTGCATTGGCACTCTCAACGCTCAGGGAGCATGTGGTGTGTGTGGTTGGCGTGGTGTTCACGTGGTTTACGTGGAGGTTTTACATGGCTAGTGCGTTGTGCACGTGGTTTCCGTGGACGTGGCGTGTAGTTTGACGCCTACCGTGGATACCTCTTCCGTTAGGAGCCCCAGGTTTGGTGTGAGCTAGGCACATGTGTGCTCGGGGCTTGTCCCAGTACTGAGTACCGTCAAGGTTTTGTCATCTTCCTGGACACCCTCACTCTTGTGCTTAGTAGTATGTCTAGCTGAGGGAAAGACGGCAGTGGGACAGCGAATAGAGAGAGTTTGTTGTATTGTCGCTTGTAGCGCGCTCGTAGTTGGGGGAGACAGACACCAGTAGACGTACTGGGCCCCAGCTAGTCCTGTTTTCCAGTGCCTCACTTTAGGGAGCTTTGGCTAGAGTCCGTAAAGGTGTTAGGCATGGGCCTGCGGGGTGTGTGACCTGCAGGTTGTGGTGGTTTAGTTGGACTCCACAGTTCTTTGTACTATTTTAGTGGAGCGGCATCTGGACCTTCCGTCTGTGGCTGCAAGACTGAGAGGTAGTCCTGTGTTGTTTGTCCGGGTCAGTAGCTGGTGTCGCGAGCCAGTCCACGTGGCCCGAGTGAGGCATTTTTCTACTGTAGCTCGTACACTTGTTTGGGTTTGCCGTATATTTATCATTACTTGTTTCTGTTAAGCGGCAAGTGGTAAGTGGTATTTATAGTTTTTATATCCTGCTATGTAGTTCTATGAATTGTTAGTGTAATCTCCTGCTTTACTATTTGTGTTGGTTTGCTCGGTTTCTAGGGAGTTTCCCTACTGAGCCAGTGACTCGAGAGGCTCACCCCCCTACTCTTTCAGGTGAGGGAGAGCAGGAGACCTCACACCTGTCGTCTAGTTCTGAGCCGCACCGTAGCAGAGGGTATGCACCACCGGCAGTGAAATTTACTTTTCTGTAGTACACCTCGGGGTATGCCCCAGGTTGTTGTTGTAGTTTGGTTGCAGTTATGCTATGGCTATGTACATTTCTAGTAAATATTTGTGAGATTGGCAAATCTTATATATATTTGAGCTGGTTCCTTTACATTCCTACATACTAGTAGTTTGATATCCCTTGTGAGGCTTCGGCCTGGTCGTGGGAGGCGGACTCGTATTAGGCACGTTATTGGGTTAACGAGTCTGAATAACGAGGGCCGTCACATGTCGCCACTTGATGGCGACATCCTGTCTATCGCGACCTGAGTCCAGAAGACGACAGGCTACCTGTCGCGATCAGGTCGCAACAAAGGTGACCACAACCAGGGGCCTAGGTGACCACCTTGTTAAGTGTAGAATGAATATCTAGAGGGGGGGTGAATAGAGAATCTTCAGAATTATATGCCAATTTAAAAATTAACAACAGTGAGATTTGGATGGTAATTTGACAAACAACTCACGATGCAGGGAAAACACAAACCACACACAAGAGGGCAGAATTTTAAGGTGGTTCTACTCCAATGAGGAGACCTACATCCACCCCTCACCAAACCAGTGAGGTACCACTACAAGAACCACTGTGTGAGACTCTCACACAACTTCTAATTCACAACTTCTTCACATCTGCTGACTCACAGCTTGAGCAATCTGTTGATTCATAGATTCAAATCCCATGATCCAATCACAACACGTGAAGGATCAACTCAATCTACTTCACAAAGAAGCAGACAACACAACTTTGTAGTATTCAAAAGTAATTGAAAAGAATTAAGTAGACGGATGCCAGGAGGTGTTCAGAAGCAATCAAACTCTCTGCTCAGAAGCCCAATCTAGATTGAGAAATTCCATAGCTCCAATTCCGACTCCTCCTCAGATGAATTCCTCTTCTAATTGCAGTGCAAGGATCACACATATTAGAGTTGAAGAAGTGTTCTGATCCTCTGTTCTGAAAGTTCACCAGCAATTCTTCGAGGTAGCAAATTGGCTTGATCTAGCAGCACATTCTTTGCATCTTAGCTCCAAGTTGAGGTCACCTTTTCTTGCAAAATCCAGAGCTCTATTTTCTTCTTCTTTTCACGCTCTCCAATCCCTCTTTCAAGCTATGCGCGATTCCCTTAATGAACTGGGACACTATTCCACTTTTTGATCTGATTGTGCGCAGTCTACTGTAGTGGGCCCCTCAATAGATTCCCAATAGTTGGGCAGATTTTTTTTGCCGCCAAGAGATGGTATCTTCCAGAAACGATGACATGTACCCAAAGTCCCAATGAATAGACCTTGGATCACGTGCCCATTACTTATGTGCTAGAGGCTAAGCTGTTAAAAGATTCCAAGTGTGGTAGTGTTGACACTTCTAAGATGTAGTGTCGACACACATAACCTTTAAGTACAGCATAAGTCCCAGAACACTAAGCCACAGTGTTAGCCTGACCATTTTATAGTGTTAATCTGCTCTTTCTTCTGAATCAACCTGATAGTTAGATAGAGTCGACCTTATTTAGAAGGAGCGTCGACCTCATCCTCACTTCTCTTCACAGAACACTTTGAAATCTGACTAGTGTCGACCTTACCATGCTTGGTGTCGACCTTATCAGCTTGCTTCTTTCCAGTGCAGAACCGAGAAACACTTGTGTTGACCTGCACTCAGAGTAGTGTCGACCTGATCTGATCACTTTTTCTCAGAGCAACACAAAAGAACCACTAGTGTCGACCTTATCTGATTATTTCTTCTCAGCACAAGCCAGAAACACCATTAGTGTCGACCTGATCCTTGAATAGTGTCAACCTTATAGATGGTATCAAATTTTTCACTTGATGCAAATAAGTTGTTCCTGTGAAACAAATGACATGTGTCAAATATCTATGGTTTTTTACTTAATTTATGACATCATCAAAACCAGGGACACAATAATCTCCCCCTTTTTGATGATGGAAACATTTATTCATAGAGGTTTGGACTTGAAAATGATGTTCATAAGCAAAATTATTGGTCCACTCAACCATTCACATAAGTAAACAAGCCATCCACACAAAGTCATTGCAAGTAAACATACTTTGATAATTTCATTTCATGAAACATTGATGCTTACAAAAAAACATCAACTATTACACATGTCATGTATAGACAATCATCAAGATACTCATCAAGCAACACCAGCAAACATCCTCAAAAATAACACAAACATCTATGATTATTAAATCTTCTCCCCCTTTGACATAATCAAAAAGAGAAAATCAATGAGGGGTGGAGGAGGCTCCTGAGGGAACAATTGGTGCTCAATCCTGGACAACCAGTAATGGATATCGCTGTAATGATCCCTCAAAAAGTGATCAATTACATTAATCATGAGACCCACAAATTCCTTCAAATTGGCAAATTGCTGATCAATCACAACTGGCAAATGATCCACCCCATGAGGCATAGTAGGGGCTACTTCAGATGAAGTGGCTTGATTACTATCTATAGAGTCATGAGTGTCATGCAATTTCTAAACATGGCTGAACTCATCTCCCACCAGTTGAAGTTTGTTAGAGATATCCTTATTATAACCCCACAAAGTATTCATCTGTTGAGAGATTTGTTGAACAATGTGAATCAGATTAGGAATTTCAGTAACCTTGTCAACCCCTCTCTGTAGAGCTTCTTCAATTGACTGGATCTTATCATATATTTCTGCCTGTGTATTCAGCTTTATTGATCACAAACCCAATGGTTTGTACTAACTGATCTGATCGTACAACTGTGAATCTAAGAATCTGTTCCTATCTTTCCACATTTTCAGAAAGTCTCTGCTTAATAGTTTCCATTCAACTTTCAAACTGCAAAGCATGTTGCTCCATCTTGGTATTCAAGGTATCAAGGGAACTGTGAACTGATGCAAATTGCTCTTCCAGAAAATTACGAAGACTAGATGGAATTTGAGCTTCTACGGAGGATGAGGAAGGAATATCATGTATAGAAGGAAGGTTTCCAGAAGGAGGAAAATGAGGAGGTGAAAAATGAGGAGGATCTGATTCTACATCACCAGCTGTAGGGAAATGAATAGGAGAGGGAATAGGCAAATTCTCTTCCAACTAAGCATCCTTATGAACAATATCCCTCTGAATTCTTTGCCCTTCTACATCTTTCTGCCCTTCTTCATCTTACTGCACTTCTTCATCTTGCTGTGGCTGGTCTATAACCACATTCCCATCAACATGTACACGGGGTGTCAAATTAAGCTTCATGAATTTCTCAATATGAGCCAAGTCATATGTATGAAACTTGGCAATCTTGTGAACCATTGTTCCTGCCACAGGAACCTCTAACAACTAAAAGATAGTGAATAAATGAGCTGCATAGGGCATGCTTCTTCTCAATTTAGGCATTGTTACTTCGTGAAGCAATTAACAGATAATGGATGCTAGATTGACCTTTTCTCTTTTAATCATGCAAAACATGAAAATCTCTGTAGACTGGTGACTCTTTGCCTCCCTCCTCCTTGAGGAGTTAGAATTGTAGTGCACTAATGATGCAATAGACGATGTGCATGAGGAAATCTGTTTGCATTCAACGTTGACACTTTTGACTGATTAATATCATGAACATTATGTGGCAGTCCAGTTAATACTAAATATGATTCATGAGCACAGAACTGAAAGTCCTGAGGATTATGACCCTCATTTGGAATATTAAGCAACTGACTCACAATATCATTTGTGAGTATAATTGGAACTCCCCTCACACTGGACTCAAGAGAATACTTTTTACTGACCAAATTACTAAAAACTTCTTGGACCAAAATAGGATAGTATGTCCTATGCTCACTCACAAATTCTATCCAGCCCTAGAAGTTTAGCATACCAAGAAGATCTGCTAGAGAGTTAATCATACCTTCATCAAGTACTTTGATGATTCTGGGATGCAGAATAGGCTTATTCCTAGTTATTATCCTTTTTGTCTTCATCAGATTCATCATCACCACATTCAGATTCTTCTTCTTCTTGGTCTTCAGTATTATCTTGAATGTCAACCTCATCATCAACATTTTCTTCCTCTCCATCACGCTTAGGAAATTGAAAGGTTGCGGAATTATACTATATGGTAATCTACAAGGGGGGTTGAATAGATTACTACCAATTAAAAGTTACTACCTACCACCTTCTTTTGATGAAAAACACACACTTCTGAGACTTGCAACAGAGTGTAAACTATACTTAGATGTGTTAGTTATAGATAGATAGAGTAGAAATTTATCTAGCGTGTGTGAAAATAAAGTGCCTACCAAACATCTAACGTAAAGACGTGCAAACCATAGGACACGAAGTTTTAAGGTGGTTCGGAGTACACAACTTGTGTATCCTACGTCCACCGTCCACACACACACACAGAAACACTACTTATGAGCTAGTTCAACACTACAACTCACACACACGAGTTGTCTGATGTGAAACCACGACCAAATCAACACAGACCATGTAGATCAAGTACAAGGATCACTTGATCCACAACCACACACGCAGAAGTGAAAACAGAGACTTAGAAGGGTTATGAGTTGGAGAATCAAATCCTTATGTAGAACTCTTCTACAGGTCGTCTGGATGATCTTCAAACTTCATCTTGACAGGTTCAGATTGATGTAGAAGCTTGAATGACCGACGAGCTGACTTCACCTACGCTTGGAAGATGGATCTTCTTATTTTCTGGGCGGCAAGTTGAAGTAGAGCAGCAGAGAGACTTCTTCTCTTGGATTTCCTTAGGGTATTGGATGGTGGCTGCTTGTGTACGAAATTAACTTCAAAGAGTTCCTTTTATATGGGTGTTCAAGTATAGAGAGTCGTGGAACAAGGAAACACCCACGTAGGAAACATATGGAGATCTCGTATTGAGATTTTGTTTACGTCTATCGACAGGCCTTAGATCATCTGTCGACAGCTAGAGACAGATTTGCATTTGACAGATCTCTGAACTTCCGGGAAGGGTTCTGTAGGTAGTTGTCGACAGTCGACTAGGATCTGTCGACAGATGGCTATGTTCAGAACCTGGTGTTTTCTGTCTGTAGTCTGTCGATAGGCAGCTGAGGAGTTGTCGACAGGTGCATGTCTTTTGAGCTTTTCTTGATCTTTTTGCTCTTGTTTTAACACACTGTCTTTTATGCAATCTCACCTAAATGTAAGACCATTGTTAGTGAGATAACGTGAACATTTAATGATCAAGTTGAACAAGTGTTTGCATGGTTCATGAAGTGTTCATCAAGTACTCATATATTTTTTATCAATTGTTCATCATAAAAAACAATCAACAAATATAAATTCTTGTAAACCTAGCATAGGACTCACATTTACTTTTTCAAACAATAGTTGCTCATAGTTGACGCTTTCTGACTTCTCTGCTTCACTGGCACCATATTTTTGAGATTGAGAAGACTGTTGCTCCTGCACAACCTGTCTGCTAGAACCACCATCGGAACCCTAGGGATTAGAGCTTTCGTCAGACGACATTTGTGACCCTTACTGGCTGGCGACACCCTCATCTGAACTGCTCAACTCCACAAACTCCAGCTTCTTCTTGCCCTTGGAGAAGCTCTTTTCTTTTGTTGTGCGAGGGTGAGTAAATCTTCGGCTTGAAAAAGCTGGGACTGTGGACTTCTTTTCTCGAAATTTCAACTCCCTTGGCATGATAATTTTGCGCCTTTATTCGCCTTTTTGTTACAGAGGGTTCAACCTCCTTCCTTTTCCCACCACGGCGAGATTGCAGCTTCGGAGCCATGGACAGATGGTCAGAGTATCGAAGAAGGAAGAGGATATGGTTGCGGAGGAAGAGGGTTTTCATAAAGAGTTTGAGAGGGATGAAGCAGAGAATTCAAAACGTCTTTTAGGAAAAGAGAGGTCCGAAGGGACGCGACTCTTGATGCGACAACAATACAGAGATCCTGCAGAGCAACAAAAGCATATCAGGTTCCAACAACAGAAGACGTAGTAGTGTCGACTCTAATGTGAAGAGTGTCGACACTAATAAGTTAAGATCACTGCCAAATTTGGTAAAAACTTCTGAGGAGATGACAAATCACCATGATACACTAAACCTCTAGGAAAATTTTGAGAATGTTAACAATTGCATTTATGCCTTTTCTCTCCTTTTCTCATTATTTGCTAGATTAATGGTTTGAAAATTATGAATTTTAATTTAACCATAAAAATTGAAATATTCAAGAGAATACATAACAGATGTGAAAATCACCCTTCAAGTAGAAAAATGCAATATTATGAAATCTCTTACTTAGGACATGTAGCAAGGTATTCTTGGAAGGATAACAATGCAAGCTAAGATATCTTGAATTTAAAATATCTAGCTCGAAAATCTTTTCAAACTTTTGGAATATGTTCATTTTCATTTTGTTTTGTTTCTTTTCATTTTCACATATGAAGAATCTGATTTCCCCTTCTATTTCATGCAAGAGCCCATGTTTTTTACACACCAGAGCTCCTGATTACTTACGTAGGGGATCATTTTGTTTCAGGAATAGTGTGCATCTTTTCATGTGAGGATACATGTTTATCAGGCATCAGAATCCCCAGTTACTCACAATACACAAGCAAAATTTTAACAGTCCTGAATAGAATTAACTAGCTCATCATGACATACAATAAATTCATTGATTTTATCAATGATTTGCAGTTTCTCAGAGCATAGTCAGTGTTCTGCCATTTAAAAAAAAACTTTTGACTATTGAAAGTTCATGAGAGATTTTCTGACTCAAGAAGATTTTTCATGTCAAAATATTTCAGATGCTTTGAAAGCCTAACAAGAGAAACCAAATTACATGAAGAATTTCAGAGTTTAATAAAAATGCAATTCTTACATGATGAATTATTTTATGCACTGTTATTTAACCTTTTGAATTTTTCAGATATTTTAAAGGTTAAATTAGAAATTAATAAATCACAAACCACAATCTTTTTATTTTTGAGATAAAGGAGTTTAGAAAAGAGAATAAATGAATTTTACTCCCCTTGAGAAATTGCCTAGAAATTCAGCTTTTCATAATGAAATTACTCCCCCTCAGGAAGTGACTTCTTAAAACAAGGAGGAGAGCAAGCAGATAAAGACTCCCCCTCAACAAATGCATAAAGACCCTTGGTACTTGGCGGAGACATATACTCACGCATAGTGAAAGAGTCTAGACAAGCTTAACCTGCCTTTCTTCAAGTCACCATTTTATATACCAAGAAGACTAATGCAATGTGAGAGACAAGAATATATTTGATGAAACAGGAAGAAATTCATTTACAAGAAGAAGATGAAGGTGTAGAGATTGAAGAGGAATGGAAAACAACTCGGAGTGAAAAGAATAGTGTCGACGCTCTTTCCAAAAGAGTCGACCTAAGTCTGAACAGTCAACACAGAAAGGCTGAGATGCTTCTTCTTCACAACCTACTCAAGAACTGAGCATATTCCATCCAACTCATCTGACCATCTGAACCAAAAGCTTTCAACCAATTTTTCATCCCAATATCTTATCAGAATTTATCAAGAAGATTTATCAACTAGCAATCAGAAATCTATCACATCATAGACAATTGCACAAACATGCATTCACAACAATTTTCCAAAAACAATCACTCATGAATCAAATAAGCAAAGTCCAAGCTCTCTTCTCAAACAAGAATATCTTTCATTGCACAAAGGTTTAGTAAAGATATCAGCAATTAGTTTTGAAGTTTCAACAAAATGCAATTCAAAATAATTTTTGCTTACTTCATCTCTTAAGAAGTGATGCCTGATTTTAATGTGCTTTGTCCTAGAATGCTAGATTGGATTTTTAGCCAAGCTAATTGCACTAGTGTTATCACACAAAATTAGAACACACCCAAGATGTACTTAGTAGTCTTGGAGTTGATGTTTAATCCATAACACTTGAGTGCCACAACTCCTTGCAACAACATACTCTGCTTCTGCAGTAAAGAGAGCAACCGAGTGTTGTTTCTTGGAAGCCCAAGAAACTAAACATCCTCCCAAAAATTGGCAATAGCCACTAGTACTTTTTCTATCCAACATACATCCAGCATAATCCGCATCTGAGTAAGATATCAAATTAAACTCACTAGATGCAGGATACCACAATCCCAACTCATGAGTTCCTGCAAGGTATCTTAAAATTCTTTTTTTGTAGCACTCATGTTAGATTCTCTAGGATTTGAGATTCTAGCAATTTCTGAAGGTGACTATCTCTCTCTAGTTTTATAGATTCTAGAGAGAGAAGCTCTGGGTTTTTGCGCAGGTTGTCTACTGGGAGTTTCTGTCCCGTCTGCCGGCGGCCCTTGGGTTGCCGGCAGGCCGTGTTCTTCATGGACGTTGAGGAGTCGTCTGGGCCAGAGGGCCTCACCTTCGCGCGTGCCTTGGTTTCATCCCTACGCCCTACTAAAGTTGATCTGGCCTTGAAGCCCCCCGCCTTCACCGATGATGGATTCCCTGTGGTCTTCTTCACCAAGGAAGAAGCCAGAAAATCAGAAGAGCCTCTCAAGCTCGCTATTGTAGCTAAGTGTTCCTATGGAAGGCCCTCAATTCCAGATATCAAGAGTTGTCTATCTCAAAGGCTTGCGCTTAAGGGAGACTGCATTGTTAGTGTTCTGAATCCAGGAGACTGCATTGTTAGTGTTCTGAATCCAAGGCACCTTCTATTTCATTTTTTTGAAGAGGAGTACTTTCTTAAGGTGTTGGTTCGTAAGAGTTTATATATCAAAGGTTTTTCTCTTCCAGTTCTTCCACTGGGCAAATGACTTTGATTTCTCAGCAGATCCTACCCTTTTTCCCATCTGAGTGGGTTTCCCCAACCTCCCAGTTAACCTGTACAATCAGGACTACCTTAAATGTATTGCTGGTAACTTTGGGGAGATCCTTCGGATTCATGACTCCACCCTTGCTTGGACGCAAACTACTGAAGCCCTCGTATGTGTTGATGTGGACATTGCAAAGCCCCTGCCAGATCGTATATGGATTGGTTTGGGTGAGAAAGGCTTCTGGCAACCATTCAGATTTCACAGGGTACTGCCTATATGTAATCTCTGTCGAAAGCTGGGTCATACACATGATGTGTGTAAGAGAAAGTTCAAAGAGAGCGCTCAGTCTCATCCTCCTCAACAGCCTTCGATTGCTCCTCTGGTTGCTAATGGGAGAAAGATTGATCAGGAGTGGCGTGTGGTGCATAAGAAAGGTGAGGCTTCAAAGCATGACAGTTCTAAGCTTCTGAACCTCCCCATCCTGGTAAGTAATGCCTTCGAACCGTTAGCTAGCAACTTTGGTTTGAATGATGAGCCAGATGTGGGCCTTAATGAAATCGATGAGCCAGTTGTGGGTCTTCATGAAACTATGCGAGCATCTTCTTCTATTCCTGTTGATCCCTCTATTGTTGACATGATGGCTACTATCCCGGTTTATCCAACAACGCTCATGCATGTAACCAGTCAGGGTGAGAATTTACTTCTGGCACCTATTAACGTCGTGCATGGCACTGATGTTGAGCCTGGAGTCAATGATATTGTTATTCAGGTGCCGGTGGATGACATGCATGGCCCTGGTATTGTGCATGCATGTTCTACTATCGTTAAACCGATTCGGTCCCCTGGAGGTATTGTCATTCTTCCGGAGGTGTTGCCGGTGAACAACATGTCGGTGACGACCACGGCAGTGACGACTTCGACAGTTTTTGGAAAGGAATCTGTTGTTCTGGTGAACAATAATACACAGGATTCTCAAGGAAGGTCCCAGAACCCTCAATTCAAGTCTATCAAAGTGGATTCTACGTTGGATCCTAAATCAGATCCTGTGAAGATCCCGGCCTCGCTACTTGCTTCCCCAGAAAACATTCTTATGGCAAGTGTTCAAATGTATAAGGAAGGTATTGTTGCTCCTAAAGCGGGTGTTCTTACCAGGTCCAAAGCTAAAGTGGTGGAGTCCTCCCCAGGATACCATTCATCATGGATTTCTCAGCTTTATTCTGGAACATTAGGGGCATGTCTAATTTGGCCTCTAAGAGATCTCTGAAGCATCACATTAAGAAGTATAACATGCAGGTTGTTGCTGTGTTTGAGCCTAAAATCCCTTTCTCTAGGGCTGCCAGAATATGTCGCTACCTTAATATGGATGCTCATGCCGGAAATGAGGGTGAAAATTCAAAAATCTGGCTTTTCTGGTCCAGTTCTGTTTCCCTGAATGTTACTAACAGCTCAGATCAATCTATCACTTCATGTATTCTCAATGGTGACCAGCAGGTGTGTATGTTTTCAGTTGTCTATGCTGCGTGTGATGTGGGGATTCGCCTTGTCCTTTTTTACAATCTCCTAGACTTGAGCTCTACCTTTTCCTTGCCATGGATGGTGGGGGGTGACTTTAATTGTGTGTGCAACCCCTCCGAGAAGGTAGGTGGGGCTACACCTAGCCACTTGTCCATGATTAATTTCAACTCCTTCTATTCTGCGGCTGGTCTCCTAGACGCTGGGTACAGTGGGCAAGATTTCACGTGGTCGAACTATAGAACTGGCCATGCAGCTATCAAAGCAAGATTGGATCATGTTTTAATCACTCCTCAGTGGAACCTATCCTTTCCGGGCTTTAGTGTCAAGCATTTTTCTAGAGGGCCATCTGATCATGCCCCACTTCTTATGAATATTGTTCATCAGTCTCCTTTTGCTTCCCGCTTTGTCTTCCAGAAGATGTGGACTACCCATGCAACATTCCCTCAAACTATGGCAGACGTGGGGAACAATGTCAATGCTACATCTCATAATCCTTTTGTGAATTTGCAAATAAGCTTAAGGCGCTTAAAAACTCCCTGCGAATTTGGAATTCTAGTGTTTTTGGCAATCTGGAGGACTCCATTCGGCAGGCTGAAGCCAAGGTTGAGGTGATGCAAGATTTATTTGACAATAACCCTTCTGCTATGAATAGAGCTGAGCTGAATAATGCAAATGCCACTCTTCATCGTGCTCTTCACTGTAAAGATATATTCTGGGCTCAGAAGACCATAATTCAATGGTTGAATGATGGGGATAAGAATACAGTGTTTTAGCATGCTGTGATCCTTGGGAACAGAAGGAAGAACTTTATCCATCATTTGAAAATAAATGATGTTTGGTGTCATGATCAAAATACCCTTTCCTCTGAGGCTGTTTCTTTCTTTCAATCCTTGCTTACCTCTGAAAGTCACGATGTGGATCCTTCTTTGCTTCATAACATTCCACTCTTGATTAATGATGAGCAGAATACTACTTTAGCTAAGGTCCCCTCAGATGATGATGTTAAGCAAGCTATGTGGAATATGAATGAAAATGGCGCGCCTGGGCCGGATGGCTTCACTGGTTCCTTTTTTAAGTCCGGTTGGGATATTGTCTCTAAGGATGTCATTGCAGCTGTTAAAGGTTTTTTCATGGGGTTTCCCCTTCCTAGGGGTGTTTGTTCCTCTCTGATTGCTATTATCCCGAAGGGCTTACACCCATCCTCTTTTGGTGACTTTAGGCCGATTAGCCTATGTAATTTCTGCTCAGAGAAGCAGGGAGCCTTTGTGAAAGGAAGAAATATTGTGGACAATATCTCTTTCTCCAACCAACTTATTCAGGATCTTAGCAGGAAGGTTCGGGGTCATAATGTTATTCTCAAGCTTGACATGATTATAGCCTATGACAGAGTTGAATGGGATTTCATGTTTGCTGTGCTCCGCAAGTTTGGCTTTTCGAATCGGTTTATCTCTAATATTGGCATGTTGGTTTCTAACTGTTGGTTCTCTGTTCTTTTCAATGGTTCCACTGTGGGCTATTTTAAATCCACCAGAGGCCTTCGTCAGGGGACCCGCTCGCACCAGCTCTATTCATAATCATGGAGGAGGCGCTTAGTAGGGGACTTCGGCATCTCTTTGTTGTCAACCATCTTCGCCCATTTTCTGGTCCCAAGAGATGTCCGCTTGTTTCACATTTGCTGTTTGCAGATGATATTTTAGTGTTTCTTAATGGTCAGAGGTCCAACATCCTAAAACTGCTCAAGTTTATCCAGATGTATGAGCTCGGTTCTGGTCAAAAAATAAATGTAAAGAAAAGTACGTTCATCTTATCTTGCAAGGCGCCTCCATCCTTGGCTCGTAAAATTTCTCTTATCAATGGTTTTAAACATCTTATTGGTGTTGTTCGTTATCTGGGGGTGCCTCTTAGGCAAGACAGGCCTAGAGTCGCTGATTTCAAGTACCTCATCGACAATATAAATCTCAAGATGAACTCTTGGAAATCCAAGTTCCTTTCACAGGCGGGCAGAGCTACTCTTATTAATGTTGTTCTTCATTCTATTCCCATCTACACTGCTGCTGCTATATCTATCCCCAAGACCATGATTACCTATGTTGAGAAGGCTTGTGCTAATTTCTTTTGGAGTGGGATGGATGGTGTTCATCGTCGGCATTGGATTTCTTGGGACACTATCCATCACCCTAACATTGAAGGTGGTCTTAATATCAAATCCCTTTGGCATACTCAGTTAGCATTAGCTTCAAAAATTATTTTGGAACATCTACCATGGTTCTTCTATGTGGGCTTCATACGCCAGGGCCAGATTTATGGTGGATGAGGGCAAACCATTTATGACCTCCATTCCTCATGGTATGTCTAGAGTGGTGTTCCGGACTGCTCACTGTACAGTTATAAACAATTCTAGATGAATTATTGGTGATGGGTAGTCTATTGATTTCCTTAAAGATGTTTGGCTTGGCCAGTACTGTCTTAATGACATTCTCACTGCCCCCTATGCTGGGCCTGCTCTTACTGTCCGTGAGTTTCTTCTGAATGTTCATCACCCTGTACGCAGTCTTCTCCCTAGTCCTTCTCTCCTCAGAGATCTTCAGTTGCTTAACTAGGATGATCGTTGTGTCTGGACTGCTTCTCCTGATGGCATGTTCACCACCTCGTCTGCCTATGGTTTGCTCTCTATGCGTGGTGTGAGGAGAACACCGCTGATGCACCTGTGGCACCCAACTTTCTATAAACGGGCAGCTATTTTTTGTTGGAAGCTTTTATATAGAGCAATCCCAGTTGATTCTCACATTTCTGATCATGGAATCGCTATGGTGTTCCGGTGCTCTTGCTGCTCTGAGCCTTCCCTTAAAGACCTGAATCACTTATTTATATCTAGTGACCTTGCATCTAAGCTTTGGCAGTGGGCTGTTTCTACTCTTAATTTTCAGTTGAGTCATCAGGCTAACATCACCAATCGGCTTTGCCATGTTATGTGCCAGAGCAATCCTAATACTCCTCAAGGTTTTATCTGTCTTTATTCCACTATGCTCATTCTTTGGGAGATCTTGAAATCTAGATGCTCTTTGCGGTAAGGGAAATAAGATCTCTTTTGGAAGGACAACTCACAACATTCGTTATATGCTTTCTCAGTCTCTTGAAGCTACCACTTTCAAAGTGAGCTCTTCTGACCAGTACTTGCAAGATATTTACTCTATAGGCTTCTCTCCAAAAGATAAACATATTTCGTTCAAGCTTATTCGGTGGATCCCACCTTCAAAAGGACTGGTCCTTAATGTTGATGGAGCTTGTAAAGGTAATCCAGGAGCTTGAGGGGGAGGCGGTTGTGTGAGGGATAGCAATGGTAACTTATTGCTAGCTTTTGCCCATTCTTATGGGTTCGGTTCCAGTCTTGTTGCAGAGTCCCGCTCACTGTGCGATGGTCTTCGACTGATTCTTGAACATGGACTTCACTTATCTAAAGTCAGATCTGATTCTCTTACTCTGGTCACTTCTCTTCGCAGCGGCAAAGTGCCATCTTGGGAATGCTTGCATTGGTGGCGCGAGGGACTGACCATTATTCAGGACTATGATTTCAACATTCATCATGTCTATAGCAAGCGAATCAGCTGGCAGATGCATTGGCAAATTTTAGTAGCACATCTCAATCCAATGTAATCTACTTTTCAGCTAGCTCTCTACCTCGGTCTTGTAAAGGTCCTCTTACTCTGGACCGGTCTAGGGTCCCATCCCTTAGACCCGTTTACTAGGGGCTCGCCCCATGCTTATGTATGTTCAACATTTTTTCTCATAATAATACAGGCCCAAGTGATCGCACTGGTGGGGTGGTTTTGCTCTGCTCCCGGGGGTAGGACGCTGTCACGCCCCAACGCGGAATATCGGAGCGCGAAGGCAGTTGCAAGAAAAGGTATAGAGCGTATACTAGACATCAAACCATTGCACATTGAATAATACTAAAGCAAATCTTTCTCATTAATAATTTTCTAAATGTCTAGTTACAACCACTAATATTAGAGCCATTCTATAGGGCCCAATTACATTGCAATAAATGGAAATAACTAACTACAACTCTAAAATGACATAGTGACTCGAGGGTACTCCTGGCTTCACTCTTGGTCATTCCCTTCCTCGTGTGTGTATGTGTCATCCTCGGTCTCACCTGAGAACACAACATCAAATAACGTAGGGTGAGCGATAACGCTCAGTAGGACTTAAATCTCAGGCTCAAGCAGGCTTTAAATAATTAACGCATTTAATGGCAGAGTATCTAAAGATAGCAGGTACAAGAGAGTCAAAATATAACAAGGGATAGCACAACAGGTAACAGGATAGCACAATAGCATGAGATCGAGTATAGTTTCTAAAAATAGCACAAGTATCGAATATAGCACGAATAGCAGGATGGCCATAGCACAACTAGCACAAGTATAGTAATAGCACGATGAGTATAGCACTTGTTTGTCATTCTAGATATCGAGAGAGTATAGCACGTTTTGTGTTTTGATTGTCATATAGATAGTCGAGATAGATAGCACTTGAGTGTAATGCCAAACACTCTGATCATTTAACTCCCATGGGCACTAGCACTTTCGGGTGCACATCCCAGGACCAGATCGGGCCCTTTATATATTGCCAGGCATTGGTCATATTGTATCTTTAGACAATCAGTCAATGGCCAATATAGAGTACCAAGAATAGTTAAGAGCACTAGAAGAATAGACGAGATAGTAGAGAGAACGTGAATAGACGAGCGAGTAGAGTATAGATGAGAGCTAGTGGACATTGCATGTAATGCGATGAGTAAACAAGTGATAGTAACAGTTGCACAACACGCGCACTTGGTGTTGGCAGTTAGGTGGAACTCATGATCTTCCCGCTGGCCATGTTATGCACATGTCCAGTGGTTCGACGTGATTCAAGGTAAGAGCGAACTTCTAATAGCCGTTTGGATCATATCGATCCCTAAAGGTGTAATTGGGTGTTGGGGTACAACCGGCTCGTCGACCATGTGGGAATCCATGATCAGAGGAGACTTACGGAGGCCTTGTGCGAGGTTTCACTAGTCCGGCGAAAGGAATATCCGACGGAGAGTTCACCACAAGCCAAGTAAAGTGTGTATATAAAACAGGTACTCGACGTTCTAGAGGAATTCTAGAACAGTGGAGCGACGATATCGGTATATAAACAACGCAAGAAACGAATACAAGTCCTTTAAAATAGGGCAATTTATATACTTTATTGCAATAAATTTCCAGATACATTATGAGATATTTTGTGCCAGATTTCAGCCATATATGGATGGTTCATGAGTGTGTATGTGTAAGAGAAATCATAGCTAGAAATAAGTTGTGAATATGTATTTTAAATCATTCAATGTAACTCCATTTTTTTAAAACAAGTTTTTACTGGGGGTATAACTGTAAAAAGGCGACAAAAATAATTTTTATGGGTTTTCATCAAAAACCTGTGAACGCGACATAGGCCAATGAGGGTCGCGACAGGTACTAGGCAGATCGCGACAGGAGCATGTAAGGATCGCGACAGGGCTTGCGAATCAGGTACTGGAAACGCGACGACTTACCTGTCGCCTTCTTGGTCGCTACGGGTAGGCTGTCGCAATCGGACCCCAGAAGGCGACATATCGGGCAGTCGCGATCTGGTGGTCTGCGCCTGACTCTGACAGGAGTCAGACCAGACATTGGATTGCAGACCAAAACATTCAAATTTTGATACAGGGTCATTTAGAAAATCATAACTAATTATATACATGATGGAAAATCACGAAATCAGTGGCAAATGGAACTAGACATGCGAGAGTACTTCCAGTAATTAGGAATTCGAGAGAGAGCATGGTTTGAGAATGAATACGAACGAGTAACATAGAACATGACACATGGAGCAAGATGGATTTAATTCGAGTAACATGCTCAACATAAATTAGGGCTTTTGGAGTCAAAAGATCCCTAACAAGATCAAATATTTACAATAAAAATTTCGTAGCATGGGATCAAGTGTACAAGGAGATAAGAATTAAACATGATGTCTCGGGGTTATCATGTTTGCAGATCTTCCAAAATCAAGAACAAAGATTGGCTCTGAAAAAGAGTGAAACAAGAGGGCTTTTGTTCCTGATGTATGGAACAATCTACAGATGGATTTAATTGAGTTTTGCTCGTGAGAATGCCTACCTTTGACTCGATTTGTCTTATAGGGTTAAAACCTCCAAGAGCGGGGAAGAAGCTCCAAGAACTCCTTCTTCCCACGAGATCTTCTCCTCCTTGGCCTCTTCTCCACGTCCAACAACCTTTGGCAACGAGCTAGGGTCGGCCAAGAGGGTTTAAGAGGTGCATTTATATAAATACAAGTTCATATTCCTACTACTACTCAAATTCCTCTTAATTCCGAGATTTCCTAACTCCACCTTTCCTCTCTTGCTTTCCAATCTCTAATTGGGTTAGGATAGTATCTAAATTCGTGCTAGACTATATGGGGTCGGTTTAGGAATCAAATTCTAACTCTAATTGCCACTTTTATTGCTTTAATAACCCCTTTCCAATTAGGAGATAATTAAACTCCGAATTTAGGGTATTTTCTTATTATTCTCCATTTGTAAATTCATATTTTTGACCCAATAAGTTCTAGAGGATCCATTAATCAAAGCCCATTACTCTTTTCCATTTAATGAGTTTTATTTAATGCTCTTTTCATTGAATATCCCTTTAGCTGAGTTTTTAATTTATTATTTTTATTTTTATTTTTCTCAAAAATTCAGGTTGCTACATGTGCACCCTCTTGGTCGCTGACCCTGACGACCTCTTTATTAAAAAAAAAAAGAAAAAGATTCTCTAGGACTAGCCTGAAATCTAGCACACATGCACACTGAAAATTGAATATCTGGTCTAGATGCTATTAAATAAAGCAAGGATCCGATCATACCTCTGTAAATTTTTGGATCTACAGGGTTACCTTTCAGATCAGTATCTAAACTCACAGTGGTGCTCTTTGGAGTTGCCATGGCTTTGGTATTTTCCATCTTGTATTTTTTCAGCAAGTCTTGAATGTACTTTGACTGATTTAGAAAGGTTCCTTCCTTTGTTTGAACAACCTACAGTTCAAGAATGAATTTTAGTTGTCCCATTAGACTCATTTCAAATTCATTGGTCATCAATTCAAGAAATTCCTTACATAAAGGGGACTTTGTTGATGCAAAGATAATGTCATCAACATAAATTTGGACCAACAAGATATCCTTTCCTTGAACATTTGTAAAGAGTGTTTGATCAACCTTACCTCTTTTATACCCTTTACCTGTAAGGAATGAGCTCAACCGATCATACCATGCTCGGGGAGCTTGTTTCAGACCATACAAGGCTTTGTCCAACTTAAACACATGATTAGGAAGGTTAGTGCATTCAAAACTAGGAGGTTGTTCAACATACACTTCCTCCTTCATCAAACCATTCAAAAAGGAACTTTTAACATCCATTTGCTACAGTTTAATACCATGAGCACAAGCAAAAGAAAGTAAAATTTGAATTGCTTCTAGCCTAGCTACTGGAGCAAAAGACTCTTCAAAATCAATTCCAAATTCCTTATTATAGCCTTTTGCTACAAGCCTAGCTTTATTTCTAATTATCTTGCCCTCTTCACTTATTTTGTTTCTAAAAACCCATTTAGTTCCAATAACTCCTTGAGAAGAAGGTCTTGGAATCAAATGCCAAACTTTATTCCTTTCAAACTGATTTAATTCTTCATGCATTGCATTTATCTAGAAAGTATCTTTTAGAGCATCCTCAATATTTTTGGGTTCAATTTGTGAAACATGAGTCATTTGATCAAGTTCAGAAATAACCTTAAAATGTGATCTTGTCCTAAGAGGGTCAAGGAAATTACGAATAATACTTTCTTGAGGATGATCTCTTAGCATTCTTATGTTCATCTGATCTCTCTCTCTGTCTTCAATGGCTAACTCCTGTGCTTCACTACCATCTGAACTTTTCTTATTTGCTAATTCCTTTTCCTCTTGGTCTTTAGCATCCTCTCCTTCCAGAAACTCCACATCTTCCTTTTCTCTGCATAAATCAGCATTAAATTCATCAAATGTGATATGAGGGGATTCTTCGACAATTTGATTTTTTACATTAAAGACCCTATAAGCTCTTGAATGATCAGAATAACCAAGGAAGATCCCTAAATCACTTTTAGGCTCAAACTTATCCAGGTCATGTTTATTGTTAATGAGAATGAAACACTTGGCACCAAACACTTTAAAATGGGCAATGGAAGGTTTCTTACCTTTCAGTAGTTCATAAGGAGTCTTTTTTCTAGGAGGCCTTACCATTGCACGATTTATGATGTAACAGGAAGTATTTACTGTCTCTGCACAGAATTTTCTTGGCAGACCACTCTCAATCAGCATTATTATTGCCATTTCTACAAGAGTCCTATTTCTTCTTTCTACAACTCCATTTTGTTCAGGAGTTCTAGGTGATGAAAACTTGTGCGAAACCCCTTCTTCCCTGCAAAAAGTCTCAAAATCAGTATTCTCAAACTCCCCACCATGATCAGACATGATTAAGATAATTTTGAATTTTCCTTCCTGAGTAATTTTCTTGTAAAACTCATGAAATTCTATGAAAGCATCATTTTTGTGAGCAAGAAAGAAAACCCAAGTAAATCTAGAGAAGTCATCAACAAGAACATATCCAAACCTTTTTCCATTTAAACTATTTGTCCTTGTGGGTCCAAACAGATCCATGTGGATAAGCTCAAAAGGTTTAGAGGACTAACTTTCTGATCTACTTTTAAAGGATTTTCTTGTTTGCTTACCTTGTGAACATGCTTCATAGAGTTTCAGATTTTGTTTGAAGGAAATTTCAGGTAAACCCTTAACCATGTTGAATTTTACCAACTTATGAAGCATGTTGCAGCTAGCATGACCTAGTCTACGATGCCATAAGCAAACAAGATCATTTTTATTTACAGTTAGACACAAGTTGGTGTTTTCAAGTTCATCAAGATTGACTATGTATACATTATTTATTCTTTTTCCAGTTAATTTTACACAATCAGAACTAGGTTCAAAAATAGTACAGCCAAGAGAATAAAAAAATTACCTTATGACCCTTATCACACAATTGGCTTATACTCAGGAGGTTGTACTCCAATCCATCCACCAAACGAAGATCATTAATTGAGTTGGAAAGATTTCTACCTACCTTACCTGAACCAACAATCTTACCTTTGTTACTTCCTCCAAAAGTAACATGCCCAGCTTTCTTTTCAGACAAAAGATAAAATTTATCCTTGTCTCCCGTCATATGTCTTGAACAACCACTATGTAGATACCACATGTTGTTCTTGGCTATAAGACATATCTGCACACACAATCAAAGAAAATTCTTTGGAACCCATGTGCATTTGGGTCCCTCCAAACCACCCAAATCAAGAACATAAGAGAGCAAATTCTTTGGAATCCAAATTTATTTCTTTATTGTGAAGTTGTTTTTGTTCTTGAAATCATGTTGGTTTTTGTTTTTCTTGCTGTTTTCACAATGTTTTGAACCATTTGCATTCATGAATCTTTTACCAAAATTTTTTTTATTGACATTTTTAGAGTGAGGCCAGAACCTGGTTTGACTCCTAAACTCTTTAGGATATCTTGTTCCATCAAATCCCACAAAATCATAAACTTGTGTCGACACTCTGTAGGGGTAGTGTCGACCTACATAATCACATTCTGGCTTGTTTTGAGTGTTTGTATGAGTAGGTCTTGACCTACCATATGCCCATCTTGTGTGAGACCAAGCCTGTGATGGTGTTGACCTATCATAGGTCCATTTTCTCAAATTATGTGACTTTGTATATGATGTTGTCGACCTATCATAGGCATAGTGTCGACCTTGCCTGGCAAAAGATTTCATATTTTTGTTCCCTTGAATTATTGGTTCCTTCATTGATTTGTTTTGTTCTTTTTGTTCAATTTTTTATTGTAAGTAATTTTTGCTAATTTTCTCTTTTATTTTTCTTGTTCTTTCTTCCCATTCATTTTCCTTATTGAGGTGGAAGCCTCTGAAATTTTTGGAGATGTGAAAGTGATGGTTTTCAATCCAACCTCTTTCTTCTTTGAAGGATTAAATCCTAACCCTTCCTTGTTGAAGTTTACTCTTGTTCCTAGTAAAGCTTCAACATTGTTTTTGCCACTAACAAATCTTTCCAAAACTTCCAGTCTTTTGGTTATTTCTCTTTGCATAACTTCAAGTTCCTTTTTCAATTCAATATTGAGACTGTTTAAGGGAACATTTTTCTCAACTGTAAGAGCTATTTCATTAATGCTTTCAGTATTCTGAATCTTCAGTTCATTAACAACCTCCTTTGGAGCATTAATTTCTGGAGTGAATTCTTTTTCTTTCTCTTCTGTTAAAGTGTTTTGAGCAAGATGATTTATCTTTCTCTTGAGCATTTTATTTTTCTTTTTGAGTTCATCATATTGGTCCAACAGTTCAAAATAAACATGCTCCCAGTCATTCAAAGTAAAGTCTTTGAAAGGAGAACTCACTACTTCTTCTTCTCCTTCTTTGTCTCTGGCCATCAAACTTAGCTTTGATTTCGTGTCTTCAGCATCTGAACTTTCTTCTTCATCATCTTCTTCTTCCTCGCTCCAGGTTCCCATCATGGCCTTCTGTTCGTTTCTGTTCCACCTTGGTTGAGTTTTCTTCTAAATCTCAGGACATTCAGACTTGACATGTCCTGGTTTTCTGCAGTTGTAACAAACAATTCTATTAGACTTCTTATTTGCATTCAATTTGGGTTTTGAAAAATTATTTGCTTGTGATTTCTTTTTCAGAAAACCCTTACCTTCTTTCCTCAAGAATTTTCTGAACTTCCTAGTTATCAAAGCAAACTCACCTGAATCATCTTCAGAAGTGGATGATTCACGTTCTTCAATGGCCTCTGTAGTGCTAGGACTTGCTTTGAGAGAAGAGGGTTCTTCTTCTTCACATCTTCTTCATTTCATTTCAATCCTAGCTCATAGGTCATTAAAGAACCTATCAATTCATCTACAGTGGTTGTGGATAAATTTCTAGACTCTTCATTAACTGTAGCTTTAGTGTGTCAAATGGGTGTCAGGGATCTAAGAATCTTTCTAACCAGCTCTTTTTCAGTGCAGACTTTACCTAAGTTCTTAAGTCCATTTGTTAACAAAGTTAAAACCTCTGAAGGACGTGTTGTCTTCTCCTTATTCTGGCCCCAATCTTACCGTTCATGAAGTTATCACCAATATCCATCATCCAATTCGAAGAATGATTTCTTGTCCGTCACTCCAGGACATCAAGCTTACTGACCACAAGGATGTATATGTTTGGTCTGCTTCTACTTCTAGGAATTTCACTACCTCCTCAGCGTACAAGAGTTTATATCCTTGTGGGACGTCCAGGGTGCCCCTTACCAAGATGTGGCATCACGCTTTCTACCATCGGGCTTCTTTGCTTACTTGGAAGATTTTGTATAATGCTCTTCCTGTTGATTCTTGAATTGTTGACCAAGGAATTGCGATTGTGTCCAAATGCTCCTGTTGCAAGAATCCGTCCACTGAAGACATTAACCACCTCTTCATTCAGAGCGATTTGGCTATTAACCTCTGGAATTGGGCTGCACCATTCTTGGAATTTAGTATGTCCAATCATGAAAGTATTGCTGCGCGTATCTGGAATTTCCTGAACCGTTGCAACCTGTCTACCCCGCTTGGCTTTATTTCTATGCATGTTTGCATTCTGATTACGTGGGAGATATGGTGGACCAGGTGTCTCTTACGGATTGAGGGGAATCGGCGTCCTATCCAGGGCATTATTCATAATATCCGGTACATGATCTCAGTGTCAGTTGCTACAATGTCTTTTAAGCATGTTTCGACTATTTCAGATCTGGAGGACCTCGCCTACTTTGGCTATTCTCATACTGTGACACAGCGGAGCTTTAAACTGATAAGATGGATACCACCAGATTCGGGCTTGGTGTTAAATGTGGATGGCGCAAGTAAAGGAAACCCTGGTCTTTGTGGGGGCGGCGGGTGTATTAGGGACAATGCGGGTAAAATGCTCTTAGCGTTTGCTCACTCCTACGGCTCTGGTGGTAGTTTCGTAGCTGAGGCACGTGATCTTTGTGATGGGATCCGTCTGGCCACTGAATTTGGTCTTACTTTATCTTTGATTTAGTCTGATTCGGCCGCCCTTGTCTCCTCTCTTAAGTCCGCCACATCCCCTTCCTGGGTCAGTCTTCGCTGGTGGCGCGAAGTCTATGATTACATTCGCACTTCCGAGGTACAGGTCATCCACGTCTACAGGGAAGCTAACCAGGTCGCAGATGCTCTTGCCAACTACGGCTGTAAAATTCTAAGAAATGTTACTTTCTTAAGCACATCTTCAATGCCTCGTGAATGTAAAGGTTCCCTTACCATGGACCGATCTGGCTTTCCTACTATTAGGATTGTTTAGCTGGGGTATGCCCCTTCGCTTCTGTAATCATTTTCATTAATAATTTTCGAGCCCAGGTGTACGCATTGGTGGAGTGGGAACACTCCACTCCTCTGGAGTTGGGTGCACTCTCCCAGTCGCTGTCCCTAATGACTCGTTGGAATAAAAAAAAAAAAAACCTACCATACATTTTAGAGATGGTTTAATCATGCTTCATCTTAAAAGCCTCATATTCTGAAACTAGCATATTAGCTTTAGTTTCCTTTACCTCAGATGTGCCTTCATAAATTACCATGAGGCAATTCCAGATTTCCTTTGCACTTGAGCATGACGACACTCTGGAGAACTTAGTTGGATGTAGTGAACACTGCATTATATTCATTGCACTCCATTTGGCATTTGATTTCTTGATCTCTTCCAGAGTCCACTTCTCTTCATCCTCGGACAGCTCATAAGGTCCATTGCTCACCACCTTCCATATCTGAGGATCTTGAGCTCACAAGAAAACATGCATACAAGTTTTCCAATATGCATAATTAGTACCATCGAAGTAAGGTGGTACGTTCACAGAGTGACCCTCAGTAATATAACCCCTAGATTCCATTATACACAAATCCCTACTGGTCGTGAAACCAAATAGATTGGAGAACCAGGCTCTGATACCACGTGTTAAGTGTAGAATGATTATCTAGAAGGGGGTGAATAGAGAATCTTCATAATTATATGCCAATTTAAAAATTAACGACAGTGAGATTTGGATGGTAATTAAACGAACAACTCACGATGCAGGGAAAATGCAAACCACACACAAGAGAGCAGAATTTTAAGGTGGTTCAGCAACAATGAGGAGACCTACATCCACCCCTCACCAAACCAGTGAGGTACCACTACAAGAACCACTGTGTGAGACTCTCACACAACTGCTGATTCACAGCTTCTTCACGTCTGCTGACTCACAGCTTGAGCAATCTGCTGATTCATAGCTTCAAATCCTATGATCCAATCACAACACGTGAAGGATCAACTCAATCTACTTCACAAAGAAGCAGACAACACAACTTTGTAGTATTCAGAAGAAATTGAAAAGAATTAAGTAGACGGATGCCAGGAGGTGTTCATAAGTAATCAAACTCTCTGCTCAGGAGCCCAATCTGGATTGAGAAATTCCTTAGCTCCAATTCTGACTCCTCCTCAGACGAATTCCTCTTCTAATTGCAGTGCAAGGATCACACATGTGACGACCCTCCTCATACCGGTACGATTATACCAATCCCCATCGGTATAAAGCGCATCATCACAGTGGGATAGTAACCCAAAACTAAACAATAAGGTTGATATGTCCATGAATAATGAAAGAGTACAGTGAAATTTAAAAGAAATACTTTGCTTTATTCCATCATCATCACACATTCCACAGTCTATATAGTAAAAGAAAGTATTAGAGTCCACATTATTACAGCTTGAAAGAAAATACATTGACCTTTACATTGTCCATATGAATGACATTGTTCAAGCTATAAAATAAAACAACTTATTGAAAATAAAACTCCTCAAGTACTACTTCTTGTAGGTGGCTCCAATCTTCACTATTCTCTCCTCTGCTATGAAACTACCTGTCACACATGTACGCCGAAGCAAGTATGAGTCTTACAAGACTCAACAAGTAATCTAAAACCATCAAACTTATACATATCACATACACATTATACAATCATCAATGATGAAACACATGTTTTCATACAAATCACGATAATTCACATAGTACGAGCTTTTATGGTTAACAATACATATGTCCTCTAAACCTATTCTTAATTAACATATACTCTTATTAACTCATGAAAATAACATAGACCTACACAAGTTCTCTACACATGATATATTCTATGATACATGGTTCAAATCCTTATCATATCATTGCATAATGTAATCAAATTTTATCACAAGGTTATGTACAACATGATGAATACTTTTAGCATGGTATTTAGTCAATTTCCCATGTATTTACCTAACTTTATCATACAACTAACTTGCTGTTTTAATGTATAATTTATCATACACTCATGACACTTGCACATGTTTTCTTGTAAACTACATAATATGATATAAATCTTTCTAACATAGTTAAACATAATTCAAGTAATACATACATGACATGAATATATGCACTCTTAAACACCTAACATGTATCATGATTTATTAATCTCAACCTTTTTCTTTATTGTATACAACTCTACAATTTAAAATATGCATTTATACATAAAGTAGATAGCAACCTAACATGATCTCTATTTATTTTTCACATGCACTTTTCTCATTTATTTACACATTTCATTTGTTGTTTTTAATATGAATAGTTCACCATGATATCACCTATATTAAACATGGAATGAAGATTTAAAACATATTCAATTTAGATGGCAATCATCTACAATTTAAGCATGAACTATATACTAAACAAGTAGCAATTCTATCATGGAACTTGGACACTATTTCATGTGTTTATCAAGATCATAAACTCATTCAGCTTGTTGTTTTGACATGAATTAAACTTAATTATATGGATTTACACTTATTCTCATACTATCTTACTCATTCATCAATTCTACATACTCATCTTTCTACATTGCCTTTCCCTACATATTCACACGCACATATTCATACACACCACCATATGGATATTATGAAACTATATCACATAATATTAAACATGGTATTAAACATGATGTTAAAATTATGATGGTAACACATAAATAAACACACATGTATTAATACCTTGGTTTTCCATGCAATTGTACTCTTATTATCTTTTATTCTTCCTTTCACATCAATTCACACTTCTTCCATTTCATTTACTCTTACATTCACATTATCACTTTACACTATATTCACATTTAATCTCATAAGTTGCCATGACACATAGTCCTAACTACTAGATAGAGGAAAAACAATCACTTTAGCACTTAGCACTTTTCACTTAGCACTTAGCACTCACTTTCACATATTTGTCACTTAGGCAATGCGGTGACAAATCTAGGTAACTGCGCAGAACTGGGAGAAGCCCTCTCTACCCTAACCAGCGGTACTTGTTCTCCTCCAGGATTTTATCCTAATGCCCTTAGGATTTATCTCATAACGTTGAGCCTTCCATAGGGACTTTTCCATGGTACAACTCTCAGACCCCTATGGTAGCAGTGTCATCCCTGGCTAAATATTACACTAACCACTTTATCATCCCTATCTCATTTTTACTCATGCCCACACACACATTTTCACTCCAGTTCATACACACTTTACATAATATTCAAATTTCTATTTACAGACATTCCCATTACTATCTAATTGTGATAAACCACTCAAAATAAGGCATTAACATGTTGTTAACCTTTGATTTACACATGATTAACTCTAACATGTTTAACATGGCTATTTTCACATTTAAAACTATACAATTACTTACTGTTATCAAAATTTCACGAAATTTTAATCACATATTAAGAACAGCGAACAGAACACATGCTCAATTTTTTTAGAATTTTCTAAATAGAAACATATTTATAACAATTAAATCATTGTACAGGTGCATTATCACTAATTTCTCAAAACGGAATTTTTCAAAAAAACTATCTAATTTGACAGTATCAATGAGTTTATACTATAATCATATCATTACAGAAAATTCACCATGCCCGAACTCACAACTATCCTATTTATACAGATTAAACATGCATCATCTTAGGGTCATAATTCAATCTCCAGAATTTTAATAAATAACATAAATCATGAAAATTCACAAAAACCCCATGACATGACCTTACTAATCACCCTTGACCCCTCATAAAAATTTCAGCATAAACACATACCCAGAAATCATTTAAATGAAGTAAATAGCATTTTCCAGAACTCTAACGAACTTAACTGCATGGTCCTGGCCGCCAACTGGGTTAACTGCGACATCTCTTGCCGTCAACTGATGAACTTGACGGCAAGGGATGTTGCCGTCAACTTCCAGATAGCAATCTGCACAGACACACTCACATGTACGGAGACGTTTGAGGGTCCAGGACGCGAGGAAAAATCCGTAAAAATTCTAGGACCTAGGGGACATGTATAGGAAAGATGTACATAGGTTACATGCCTCTAAAAAATTCCTAGAAGATCAGATCTTTGCCGTTGAAGCCCTCCTCGGCCAAAGCAAGAGGGTGCTAGGAAACTCCTTGAATCTTGTTCTCCCGTCGATGTAGATCGTTCCTCGAGATTGGGGATGCTTCTTGGATGGTTGGAGTATGTTCTAGTCGTTGTAGATCTCCCAGAAAGTCCTCCAATCGCCGGATCAAAGCTTGGGAGATCAGTTTTTCTCACAGGGAAAACTAAGGTTTCACAATGACCAAAATGGCTTTGGATGGATGGGTTGGGTACTCACTAGGGTAGGTTACCAAGGGATTAGGAAGGGTTTCCTAAATTGGAGCCGGCCAAAATGTGAGTATTAACAAATCTGGGACCGTTATGTAGGATGATATTGACGTCAACATCGGTTGTAGTCAACTGGACTGTTGACGTCAAGGGTCTGGCCGCCAACTTGAGGTTGGCATCCAGGGGGTGGACACCAACAGGGTATTAGCGTCCAGTGATGTGGACGCCAACCACCCAGCAGTGCCATTTGGCCAAAACTCTAGTAAACCTTGCAATTAATGCATACATACATCCAAATAATTTGATATATGTAAAAAAAAATTCACATACCTTCACCGCATAAACACATGCATTTCATAATATTTAATTAAATACAACTTACACTAATCATGGTTAAGAACAACATGCATCAATAACATGCATATATGCACACACATTCACATTACATAGTCACATACATTGTGCATAAATTTATAATGAAATGTGTTCATTAATAGTTAAATTCTACCTGTACATTATCATTCAAGCACCTTACACATCATAAATTATTTATCATGCTTAAAATAAATAAGTATCATTTAAACAAGATTAGCATATATATGTACACCTATATACACCATGGTGACATACAACATGCATAAATTAACTAATTGCAATAGGCACATTAGTAATTAAATAATGCATGAAATTTATAGATTTATTACATACATTGATAGCTAGATAATGCATGCACACTCATGTTTATATTTATACTTGTACAGAAATAGCTCTCATGATCCTACATGGCCTATATCATTATTTACTTATCACATGCACAATATTACTTAACTATTTTATGCCTCAGATTTTTGGTATACACCTTATACATAAATTTAACTAATTACCTATTCTCACCTAACTGTCTTGTATATACATGCATGAACTAATGAGAAGTATAGAAATGATAATATGCACAATTGAATACACACGCTACTCACGCAACAAGTAAAGACATAAGCACCGTATAAAAGAAAGAAAATTTCCGGGTATCACAACACGCATAAGAGTTGAAGAAGTGTTCTGATCCTCTGTTCTGAAAGTTCAGCAGCAATTCTTCGATGTAGCAAATTGGCTTGATCTAGCAGCACATTCTTCGCATCTTAGCTCCAAGTTGAGGTCGCCTTTTCTTGCAAAACGGAGAGCTCTATTTTCTTCTTCTTTTTGCGCTCTCGAATCCCTCTTTCAAGCTGTGCGCGATTCCCCTAATGAACTAGGACCTTTTTCCACTTTTTGATCTGATTGCATGCAGTCTGCTGCAGTGGGCCCCTCAATAGATTCCCAATAGTTGTGGAGAATCTTTTTGCCACCAAGAGATGGTATCTTCCAGAAATGATGACATGTACCCAAAGTCCCAATGAATAGATCTGGGATCACGTGCCCATTACTTATGTGCTGGCGGCTGAACTGTTAAAAGATTCTAAGTGTGGTAGTGTTGACACTTCTAAGATGTAGTGTCGACACACATAACCTTTAAGTACAGTATAAGTCCCAGAACACTAAGCCACAGTGTTAGCCTGACCATTTTATAGTTTTAACCTGCTCTTTCTTCTAAATCAACCTGATAGTTAGATAGAATCAACCTTACTTAGAAGGAGCATCGACCTCATCCTCAATTCTCTTCACAGAACACTTTGAAACCTGACTAGTGTTGACCTTACCGTGCTTGGTGTCGACCTTATCAGCTTGCTTCTTTCCAGTGCAGAATCAGAGAACCACTTATGTCGACCTGCACTCAGAGTAGTGTCAACCTGATCTGATCACTTATTCTCAGAGCATCACAAAAGAACCACTACTGTTGACCTATGTTCCAGGTAGTGTCAACCTTATCTGATTATTTCTTCTCAGCATAAGCCAGAAACACCATTACTGTCGACCTGATCCTCGAATAGTGTCGACCTTATAGATGGTATCAAATTTTTCACTTGATGCAAATAAGTTGTTCCTGTGAAACAAATGACGTGTGTCAAATATCTATGGCTTTTTCCTTAATTTATGACATCATTAAAACCAGGGACAGACATCATCAAAACCAGGGACACAACACACCTGAGGCCTTTCACAACACATGGCAGAAAAGCCTGAGGAGAAGGCGACAGCCACCCTGTTGCGACCATAATGCGATAGGGTGGGCGTCGCTTCCTGAAACGTGAAGGCGACGTATCGTGGTGTTGCCACCTGGGTCGCGACACTAAGTGTGTCGCGTTCACAGGACATGCACACCAGAGGATATCACCTTCAGGCCTAACACCACCCAACAAGCAAGAAAAAGCGGAGGGAAGCATGAAAAGTGATGTAAACAGCTTGCATGGTAACAAACCACCCTTGTGATCACCCAATGCATCTTAAGGAGAAGATCCAATCTCAAGAAACTCACATACAAGCATGGAACCCTCAACATGCACATCCCAAGCTAAGTATAGACCAACACCACAAGATTCATACAGTCATTCCACATGAAATATGGTGTACAATGCACAACCTAGCATGGTTTTCTAGGCTTGGAAGAAGGGTTTTGGAGTCCTATCATGTTAGAACTAGGGGGAAGAGCATGGAATCCCTGCCTCAAATAGAAGATGCACCCCAAAGGGGCCTTCTTGTAGGCTTGCACTCCTCCTCCTCCGAGCTCCAAAGCCCACGCTCACGCCGTCCACGAGCCGAGCACGACCTTCTTCATGAACCGATGGAGAGGAGCATGCACCATACAAGAACAAGGGGGAAATGCATAGCGAGGAAAGGAGAGGGAGAAAGAAGTACACAACCAATCCAATCCACACTTACCACACAAGGTAACAACACCTCAAGTCACAACAAGGTCCACCCAAGCTCCTCACAGAGCCACCAAGCACAGAGGAATCGCCAGAGAGGGGAAAGCACAGAGAACAAGCAAAATCGGGCTTTTGCTCTCAGGCTTGGGCACTTAAACACAGACGATGAGAACGTGATGGGCCTGGTCATCGCATTAGCAAAGCTAACGCAACACCCACCTCTGTCGCAATCTAGAAATGCCTACGACCCTAACGGTCAAAGCCACCACATGGCATGCATGCAACACTGACATCTGGTCGCAACGGGCCAGTATGTCACGTTCGTGCATGAATGACGACACGTGTCTTCACCGTCAAGATAGAAAAAAGACAAAACAATAGTCTGCTGTCAGAGCCCTGTTGTGGTAGGGTCGACTGGCACGTTCTCATTCAGAACAGGACGGTCACCTACGTCACCTTCAGAACGCAAAGGGTCGACATGTCACGAACGTAGCCGAGAGAGCTGACCCTCAAAGGAAACAGGGATGTTACAGCTTATAAGCCCTTTTGCGAGAACCTGGATGACCTTATACGGTCCTTCCAGTTTCAGGGCGAGTTTGTATATTGCTCTTCGGGGATCTGAAGTCGAGCAACGGCGTAGAACCAGGCTACCTTCGAAGAAACGCCGTTTACAAACTCTAGAGTTGTAATATTGTGCAAGCCTCTGCTGATAGGAGACCAACCTTATGCTGGCATCACTCTACTGCTCACCTAGCATGTCTAGGTTTTCCCTTAATACGTGGTTATTGGCGGCTTCGTCGAAGTGGCTTATTCGGAGCATTGGGAGAGCGACTTCCAAAGGCACAACAGCCTCTGTACCATAGGCCAAGTGGAACCGGGTCACTCCAGCGGCTACCCGAGTAGTTTTTTGGTGGCCCCAAAGTACGTTAGGTACCTCCTCCATCCACGAACCTCTAGCTGTCTCCACCCTCGTGCGTATCCCGTGCAGCAATATTCGGTTGGCATTTTCTACCAAACCATTAGTCTGGGGATGTGCTACCGAGGTGAAATGGTTGTAGATGCCGAGCTCTGAGCACTTCTGTTTAAAGAACGTGATGTCGAAATATTTTCCATTGTCAGTGGTAAACACCTTTAGGACACTGAATTGGCACATGATGCTTCTCTATATGAATTTCCATGCTGCCTGATAGGTGATGGTAGCAACAGGTTCGGCCTCGATCCACTTGGTGAAGTAATCGATGCCGACCAGCAAGAATTGCTTTCAACCTTGAGCTTCAGGGAATAGTCCCATGATGTCGATTCCCCACCGAGCAAAGGGCCAAGGTTCGAAGAGGGTGTGCAGCTACTTTGCAGGCTGCCGAATGAGCTGCCCGAAATTCTGGCACTCCGGGGACTTCTTTATGTAGAACAGGCAGTCCTTTTGCAAAGTAGGCCACCAGTACCCTACTCAGAGGATGCTACGCGCCAAGGTCCTTCCTCTCTGGTGGCTTCCCCACAGACTTTCGTGTACCTCCTCGATAGTCAGCACTGCCTCAGAAGGACTAAGGAACCATAAGAGGGGATTGGAGAAGGAGCGTCGGTAAAGCTGGCCTTCAACGACGGTGAACTTTTGGCTGCGTAGTCATATTTTACGAGCTTCGCTCTAGTCGGGAGGAAGCTCTCCTTGGTAGATAGGCTAGAATAGGGTCCTTCCACCTCAGGGCCAATTGGGCAGTTTCGATGGCCACAATATCTATCTTCGTGCGTGGCGAGGCGAGCTCTTCCACGAAGACAGAGCGTGAATGGGTGATGTCGCCGGAAGATGCTAGTCTACCGAGTGCATCTGTCTGTGCATTCTGTTCTCGGGGAACGTGCATGACTTCGAAGTAGAGAAGGCCTTCTGCCTGGCGGTTGACTTATTGAAGGTATTGCACCATGCGGGGCTCCCTTGCTTCGAACTATCCGTTGACTTGGCTGGCCACCAGTTGGGAGTCACTGAAGGCCCGTAGCCAAAGCACTCCAAGGTGCCTAGCCATTTTGATGCCGGACAGTAGTGCTTCATATTCTACTATGTTGTTGGAGGTAGCGAATTGAAACCGTAGGGCGTACTAGAATTCCAATCCCTGTGGAGAGGTAAGGACTAGCTCTGCACCACTTCCTGTGATGCAAGAGGACCCGTCCACATAGAGCTCCCACGGCTATTCATCCTCCAATGGGGGGTCCGTCTCGGTAGGAAGGGTGCATTCTGCCACGAAGTCTGCTAGCACTTGAGCCTTGATAGCAGTCCTGGGTCGGTAGCTGATGTCGAATTCTCCGAGCTCGAAAGCCCATTTAATGAGTCTTTCGAAAGCCTCTAGGTGCTGTAGAATGAGCTTCAGTGGCTGGTTGGTTAATATCATGATCGGATGGGCCTGGAAGTATGGCGTGAGTTTCTGTGCAGCCGTGATGAGCACCAGTGTGAGCCTCTCTGCTCGAGGATATCTCCTCTTAGCTTCTTGCAGGACTCTACTTACGTAGTAAACTGGATGTTGCGTTGTCGCTTCTTCTCTGATTAGTACCGTGCTGATGGAGTGTTCGGTGACTGGTAAGTACACGAATAGTTGTTCTCCGAGCACTGGCTTTGAGAGAATTGGTGGAGCATCGAGGTATTCCTTCAGATCGTCGAAGGCCACTTCACATTCCTCAGTTCACTGTACTTGCCCCTCTTGCACTGAGGCACCTTTTGGGACTCCTAGCAACTTAAGGAAGTTAAAACTCCTCTCCGTTGCTCGGGACATGAAATGGTTGAGGGCCGCGAGGCGTCCAGTGAGCCGCTAGACGTCGCGTACTATCCTCAGACTGCTGATCTCCAGTATGGCTCTGATTTTTTCGTGATTCACCTCGATCCCTCTATTGGACACGAGGAAGCTGAGGAACTTTCTGTATCACCCCGGCCCGCTTGGGCCCTTGGCCCTTGGCGGCAGGGCGACTGTCGCGCGACAGGTGCGACTTCGCGACGTGGTTCCGATCGCGTTGTCTGGTTTCTGCTTGGTATTGCGACAGGGGTATGTCGCCTTCTTGAAGGCGATATAACCACTATCGCCTTCTGGTTTGATGGGTAGCGACATGGGTATGTCGCCTTCTTGAAGGCGACATGGCCTAGGTCGCCTTCCCATCGCATCGCCCCAGACGTAGTCTGACAGACGTGACAGGCGTCCTTTATGTCAGTACGGCTCTGGCGGTGTCGGGTGAACGCGACAAGATGGCTGTCGCCTTCACTTTTTCGAATTCCGAGATTTGACTGTTGTTAGTGGGTTGCGACGGGGGGTGTGTCGCCTTCTGGTTCCCGTGGCGACATGGGGTATGTCGCCTTCTCAGCACCGTGGGCTTAAAGCCCGGGCGCCCGAGCCCTTCCCCCTCTCTCGCGCCTCTCCTTTCCCCCTCTCTTTCTCTCGCCCTCTCGGAGTTTTCCGGCGGTTTTGGGGTGCCTCCCCCGTGTTGAGGCGGCCGTGCTGAGCAGGGTGTCGCTCCGTTCGTGCAGGGCTCGTGCCATGTGGTGCGAGGAGGAGACGTTTCTACCTACGAGAAGGCCCCAACGGGTGCGTTCTTCGCGTGGAGGTAGGGACATCCGACTCTTTCGCCCTAAGCATGATCCCCTCCCCGTCTAGACCGTGGTTCTCGTGTGATTGGGGTTTGGGGAGTGTGAGAACTCCATGCTCGTGTGAGTGAGGTTTTCCTCCGAGCGTAGAATCCATGTTCTTGCGGTGTTTGAGGGTGGTTTGTGTGTTTAATGAGTTTCTAGCATGATAAGCATGCTCCCCTCCCCCGTGTGTAGTGTTTCTCTCGTTTCGGGGAGGTTCCCGGAAGAAGAGTCTCCGGAACCCCCGACTGGCCTGAAGGCGACATACCCTGTGTCGCCTTCTGACTGGTAAAGCGGCATCCCCCATGTCGCCTTCTTGAAGGCGACAGGGCCTATGTCGCCTTCTTAGTCCCGCCATCTCACTGGTAAAGCGACACCCCCTCTGTCGCCTTCTTGAAGGCGACAGGGTCTATGTCGCCTTATCAGCCCAGAGGCAGGTTGTGCTTCCGCCGCTTCCGTTTTCGCTTTTTTTGTACCCGTGGCACCTGTGCTAGTTCCTTAGTACGGTCTCACACTAGTCGTTCGCCTGGTGCGCGGCACTTGAGGGCTTGTCCCATGCGAGAGGTTGTTACCGTTACCGGGGACCCCCATCCTCGGGAGCCTGTTGAGGGAGTACTCCGGGCTACGAGTGTGCTCGAGTTGGCAGCTGCATAGGCGGACTCTAGAGCTGAGGTGAAAACGGTCGTTAGGACAGTGGTGTGTGAGTCGCTTGCAGAGCTCTCGTGGTTGGTCTGGGACGTCGAGGACAGTTTGGAGTTCTACCCGGCGCAGGCCAGCCAGTCCTTCTTCTCAATGCCTCGCTCCTTACGGCCCCGGAACCGTTTGGAGAGGTCAGGCGTGGGACCGTAGTCCGGGCAGACTACAGCGGTTACTGTTGTTGTACTTGTGTCCTACCTCGCTCTGACGAGACGCGAGGGCCAGGACCTAGGTCGAGGATAATACGTCTATGGACGCACCTAACCGTCTGACTAGTGGTGTTGTTCCCGTAGCTAGTGTTCCTTGTCCAGGCGGAGTTCCCTCCGTCTATGTTTTACTAGCCGTGTGGTGGTCACGACGAGCAGTCGTACGGAGTTTCCGACCGAGAGTACTTTCCGTACCGTGTTAGCTTTAGCTTCACTTCCGCACTTCCTTTTGTAGGTAGAAAGATATAAACTACCGTCTTTCCTTTATTAATAGTTGTATATGTTCCTCTACCTGTTTAGAGCCAGTAGGAGATTGGTAGTCCCTACTGAGCTTCTGTTGTGAAGCTCATCCCTCTATTTTCCAGGTGAGTCTTCTCAGCAGCGGCAGGGCGCACGCCGGGCGGAGGAGATGGGGCGGTAGTTGAGGTCCCCGTAGCTAGCAGTGGTTCCCATTCTTTCAGTGTACGTCACCCTCGGGGTATGCCCCTAAGGGACTTGTCTCTCCCCTTTCCTTACTTGTACTAACATGCGTGCGTTGGGGCTGTACTTAGAGCGGTACGCAGCGGTCTCGCTTTACTTTCCTGTTTCCACTTGTACGCTTCTAGCTTAGCAGTTGACGTTTACTTCCGTTACATATCCTGTCAGACGTGCGTTATAGCCCTTCCGGGTCCCCCTGGTCCGTGGGCAGCGACCGCGAAAATCGGGTCCTCGGCGTGGGCCGAGGGTCGGGTTCTCGGGTCGTTACAGTTGGTATCAGAGCTTGGTCTGACAGGACTTGTAGTGGATCTAAACTGCAACAGTAAGTCCCAAAAATAGTACAAGTACACTGCTAGCCGCCCGAGAGGTATTTGTAACCTTCGTCAGTTGTGTTGCCGTGTAGGTCATAGCTCCGCGTAGGTGCAGTCAGGCTAGGCAGCTGGTTGAGCAGCAAGATGAGTCCGACATGCCCGCTCAGGGGCAGGTTCAGGAGGAGGTGTCCGTGGAGGAGTCAGTGGCACAGCCTCAGGGTGCACAGGCAGCAGCAGCAGAGGCAGCGGCAGCAGGTGGGCAGCAACAGGAGTACCACCCTCAGCCTCAGCAGTATGCAGACTGCTTTCCCATGGCCGAGCAGTTCTTCAGAGCTATGTACCAGGGAGTGTACCAGCCCGGGTAGGCAGCAGCAGGTGTTCAGCTTCTGATACCTCTGTTAGCGGTGCTGGGGCAGCAGGTAGAACCAAAGGTGGAGGAGCCAGTCCGCCAACAGCAGTCAGGTACTGGGAGTACCCAGTCCGGTCAGCGGAGGGCAGTGGAGTCGGAGGCAAGGACCGCTCTCCTAGAGAGGTTCCTACATCATCGCCCACCGATGTTCCACGGTGAGTATGATCAAGATAAGGCAGAGAGTTGGACCCATGAGTTGGAGCGCATCTTCGAGACTATGGAGTGCGCTGAGGAGGACCAGGTTCGTTTGGCAGTATACCAGCTCAAGGGAGCAGCCCATGAGTGGTGGAGAGTTCAGAGGCAGACTCACTTCCAGGGGCAGCGATTGGACCAGATCTCTTGGCAGCAGTTTTCAGAGGTCTTCCACGGCAAGTACTTCCCCGACTACGCTCGACGTGAGAGACGGGACCAGTTCCACGTGTTGGTGCAGGGCGACCTCACAGTTTCTCAGTACCACCAGAGGTTTGTCCGGTTGTTGAGGCATGTGCCTCATGTAGCAGGCAGTGACCAGGCTTTTGCAGAGCGGTTTATAGCAGGGCTGAGACCAGACCTGAGGTGGGGTGTGATGGCACACATGTGTACCACCTTGGGAGAGGCCGTGGCGAAGGCCACCGCCTAAGATAGGGAGGCTTGGCAGCCTCAGCAGCAGCAGCAGGAGCAGGGAGGAGCCTCTTCCAGGTCCTTGCCGTACCATCGTTCAGCAGGCAACCGCGGTTGTGTGACTTCCTCTTCCTCAGGCTCGGGCAGTTCTGGTAGCTCTGGAATTCGCTCGCAGTTTAGGAAGTTGTCTACTCGCGGGGGTGGACGGAGCCGTCAACAGAGGCGTCAATCCAGGTTTGCAGAGCAGTCAGGACAGCAGGGTGCTGAGCAGGGTAGTTAGGAGCTAGTGTGCTACACTTGTGGCTTGCCAGGCCACTTTAGGAGGGATTGCCGTAGGGGGCAAGCTCCGCAGCAGCAACAGCCAGTGCAGTACACGCAACAGCCACCCCAGTACCAGTACCCTCCCCAGCAGCAGGCACCGCGTCAGTAGCAGAGAGGGCAGTACCAGCAGCAGGTCCAGCAGTTCCCGCAGCCGCAGCAGTACCAGCGTACCAGCAACAGTAGCAGTTTCCTCAGCAGCAGTCGCCGCAGCAGCAGCCCCAGTAGGCGCCGCAGCGTGGACGGGTCGTGGTCGCGTGATGGCACTCACCGGGAGCAGGCAGAGGCATCGAACTGGTGATAGGTACTCTACCTATCCTTGGCAGAGCTGCTCGTGTTTTGGTTGATCCTAGTGCTTCCTTATGTTTTGCTTCCGAGGAGTTTTACGAGTCTCTTGCTTGTCACACACCCGAGAGGCAGTGTGACGTATTGGTCGATCTCCCGTCCGGTGACTGCATGCGTTCCTTCGGTTACCTAGAGGGTGTGACGGTCGAGGTTGAGGGTCACCAATTGCCGGCCAGGTTGTACGCGATGCAGCTTTGCGACTTTGACGTCATCCTGGTCATAGACTGGTTGGAAGCTCACTCAGCCGTGGTTGATTGTCAGAGGAAGACCGTCCGGTTCGAGATACCTGGAGCACCCGTTCTATGCTTTCGAGGTATCCGGTATACCCGTCGGCCGTTCATTTCTTTCTGTAAGGCTCGTCGTTTAATCCGTGATGGCTGCGTTGCTTACCTCGCTTCGGTTTGTTCCTTGGAGCCTACCGGGGTCTTCAGTTTTTGATGTGCCAGTTGTTTCTGAGTTTTCTGACGTGTTTCCAGAGGATCTACCTAGGTTGCCACCTGAGCGAGAGGTAGAGTTCTCCATCGAGCTTTTGCCTGGTATGATGCCTTTGTCCAAGGCGCCTTACTGGATGGCCCCGGCGGAGCTGCGTGAGTTGAAGCGCCAGTTGCAGGAGCTTCTTGAGCTGGGCTTCATTCGCCCGAGTCGTTCGCCGTGGGGCGCACCTATTTTGTTCGTGAGAAAGAAGGATGGTAGTCTTCGTTTGTGCATCGATTATCGGCAGTTGAACCAGGTCACTATGAAGAACAGGTATCCGTTGCCGAGAATTGATGATTTGTTTGATCAGTTGCAATCGGCCCGAGTTTTCTCGAAGATTGACTTGAGATACGGCTACTACCAGCTACGGATCAGAGAGTCGGATGTTGGTTTGACGGCTTTCCGTTCCAGGTACGGTCACTTTGAGTTCGTCGTGATGCCGTTTGGGCTGACGAACGCACCTGCATCATTCATGGATCTGATGCATAGGGTGTTCAGTGAGTACCTAGACCGCTTTGTTGTTGTTTTTGTTGATGATATTCTGGTCTACTCGGCTTCTGAAGAGGAGCACGAGGAGCATCTGAGGATCGTGCTGGAGACCCTGCGGAGTCACCGTCTTTACGCCAAGTTCGACAAGTGCGAATTTTGGCTGAGCGAGGTGCACTTCCTCAGGCACGTGATCTCGAGTTCTGGTGTGGCAGTGGACCCTGCCAAAGTGGAGGCCGTGTTGTCGTGGGAGCAGCCCACATCAGTTGCAGAGGTCCGCAGTTTTCTGGGTCTGGCAGGTTACTATCGGAGGTTCATTCAGGATTTCGCCAAGATTGCAGCACCGTTGACTCGGTTGACGAGGCATGACACCAGGTTTGTTTGGTCAGAGGACTGTGAGCAGAGTTTCTTGGAGCTGAAGACGAGGTTGACTTTAGCGCCAGTGTTGGTCTTGCCGTCGGGCATCGGTGGGTTCGTGGTTTACATCGATGCGTCGAGGTCAGGTTTAGGTGCCGTGCTGATGCAGCATGGTGGGGTTGTTGCCTATGCTTCTCGGTAGCTCAAGAAGCATGAGGAGAACTACCCCACCCACGACTTGGAGCTAGCAGCAGTGGTATACGCTCTCAAATTGTGGAGGCACTACCTATATGGCGAGGCTTTTCAGATCTTCACCGATCACCAGAGTTTGCAGTACATCTTCACCCAGAGGGATCTGAACTCAAGGCAGCGCAGGTGGATGGAGTATTTGAAGGACTACGACCTAACCCTTACCTATCATCCAAGAAGGGATAACGTTGTAGCTGATGCATTGAGTAGGCATGTGCGCTTGAGTTTGGTGATGGTCAGAGAGTGGAGACTGTTTGAGGAGCTGTCTCAGGGGTTCTTTGTTCCATCGAGGACCAGAGATCATGCTGTGGCTTCCAGTTTGTCAGTTCGGCCGTCATTGTTCTGGCAGGTGTTGCAGGCGCAGCGAGCAGATGCAGAGTTAGTAGACATTTTGCGGATGCCGGACGTAGAGCTCAGCAAAGACAGCGAGGTCAAATTCAGAGGCCGTTTGTACGTTCCCGAGGAGGCGCGTCAGGCAGTGTTGTCAGAGGCTCACAGATCGAGGTATGTTGTTCATCCTGGCTCCACCAAGATGTACCATTGCTTGAGGAGGTCCTTCTAGTGGCCAGGGATGAAGAGGGGCGTGATAGCCTACAAATGCGTCGTTAAACACGTGACTAACAATCTCAAAATTATCGACTTACACTAACGATTTTAACAATAGTTAAGTGGTGAGTGCCGAGTCGAATCCACGGGGAACTAGATTTTAGAGTTAAAAATCTTGGGTTTTTATTTAGAAAGATAATGTGGTGATATTTAAACTAAGCTGCATTAAGTAAATCTAAGCTAAGTAAATAAATAAAGAGAGAGATAGAGAGGGAATGAGAGAACACAAGATACAACAAACTATAATTTATTAAACAATAATAAAATGATTAACACAAAGAGTGTATTCTATCTAAAGCCATTAACAAGTACACTGAAATATAGAGAATAAGAGAGAGAATAAGAGAGATGGAAGGAGAGAGAAAAGAGAGAAGAAAGAAAAGAGAAAGAAGATAGAGAGAGCGATAGGAGAGAGAGACGTGAGAGAGAGAGAGAGAACGAGAAAGGGATAGAGGAGAGAGAGAGTGGAGAGAGAAGAGAGAGGGGAGAGAGACGAGAGAGAGAGACGAGAGAGAGAGAGAGAGAGAGAGAGAGAGAGAGCGGAGAGAGAAGAGAGGCGAGAGAGAGAGAGAGAGAGAGAGAAGAGAGAGAGAAAAGAGAGAGAGCGGAGAGAGAAGAGAGAGGCGAGAGAGAGGAGAGAGAGGGAGGCAGCTACGTGCATGCAACCACATGCACGTAGGCGCTGGCGCGGCTAGGCGGGTCCGACCACGTGGCGGGCAGCGGTGAGCGCGGGCGGCAGGCAGGGCAGCCTGGCTGCTGGCGCGCGCGGGCTGGGGCGCTGGGGCACGCGCGGGGCCAGGCGGGGCGCGCGCAGGCTGGGGCGCTGGGGCGTGCGCGGGGCCAGGCGGGGCGCTGCTGCTGCTTGCTGCTTCTGTGCACCAAAAAAGAGAGACCGGGGGAGAGGGAGAGAAGGGGAAGAAGAGAAGAAAGAAGAAGAGGAGAGGAAGGAGGGGATCGGAGGAGAGAGGGGAAGAGAGAATGTGAGAGGGGGAAGAATAATAGAAAGAGAAAGAGAAAGAGAGTTTTTATAAAGTGTTAGAGAAAAGAGAGGAAGGGTTTTAAAAATAGAGAGAGATTAAAATGAGAGAGTTTTGAAAATTAGAAAGAAAGAGAGAGAAATAGAAAAAGATATTTTAAAATTAAAATCTCTCATTTATTCTCTCTTGCTTCAATCCAATCCATTGGCCCATTTGACACTTTATTTCTTGGCCCATTAATCCTGCAAATACAACACAACAGAGATTTGATCAATTTCCGCACTTGTAATGAAATGATAACAGAACTTATGAAATTATCAATTATTTGTCAATTAAATGGCACGATTATTCATAACAATTATGCAATTATCACACCCCCCAACTTACTCATTGCTAGTCCCTTAGCAATACATATAAGTAAATAATTGGGACAAACAAGAGTTTAAAATATCATACTTCAAGACAAGAAAGTAAGAATGAGAATGCTTAGTCATAAGTATTTCAAGTTCCAATCGAGAGTGTCAAAGGTAAATATGTCAGTTCATGTCATTAGACAGTTCCTCAAGATACACACAAAATTTCATAACTTTTTGTATAATGTTTGAGCATTAATAAGAGAGTGCATGAGCTTTTTACTTATCACTCAAGGATGGTATCAAGTCTACACTCCTTAAATTTGATCCTCGAATTACAGGTAGCTTTCACTCCGCCTAATTCTTTTTTTTCATGCTCTTTTTTTTTTTTTTTCATTTACTTGGTGCTGCACTTCCCTTCACCGTTTGACGTGAGCCTCAACTCTTACCTTAGGAGCCACAGGCCCGGTTACTAAGATCAGGGGCATTTTCCATGTTTCTTTTTTTCTTTTTTTTTTCACTACTCCATACATTTTCACATTTATTTGTAAGCAGGTAGCTTTTTCCCACGATTGGTCATCAATAGGAATGTAGAATATCAATCAATCAACCTGAATGTTCGGTAAAACTCTCATCATCCATTTGAATAGCTCAAAATAATCCTTTACTGTGTTGATGAAATTTCAAATGTATTTTGAGGAAGATGCTAAAACATAACTAGTTAACTCACCCCTTCAACTCACCACCTTCACAAGTACACACTATGAGTCAAGCTAGAAAAAAAAAATTCTTACATGAAATATGAAGCATGAAGCACAATGTTAGGGACAAAAATTTGAAATACAATTTGTCTCTCCCCCCAACTTAAATGACATTGTCCTCAATGGCATAAAAGTAATGAAAATAGAATAAAGCCAGTGTAAGTTAAGAAAGGAGAGATGCAACCTGATGATCACATGTGGGTGGTTGTACACTAACTTCATCAAAGGATAGTGGCCAGCAAACACCTAAGACACGAAATAAAAATGAAATGAATAGAAATCAATTTTCCTAAAAATATTGGGTTGCCTCCCAACAAGCGCTAAGTTTAATGTCTTCAGCCAGACACATGGGGGTAATAGGGTCACGTAACACCCACAATCAATTGACGCCAAATTTTTTCTTTGTAGGGCATCATTAGCCATGGTGGGTCAAGTGGTCCAAATGTACCATGCAGATCAGTAAAGGATAGAGAAATTGGAGCATTCATGATCATATCTTCAATTAAGAAATATTCATGTGTACACTTAAGATCTTTATATGTGTTGAGCACGTCAATTGGACTTCATTATTTTCACAATTTTCACCCACAACTTCCATTTTCAGATCCTCTTTCATGATAATGAGGTCAGATTGATTGGATGCTCAGAGGATTGCTTGAACTCCACAGGCTGACTTGAGTCAAAATTAGTAGCATGATCAGGAATGAAATGGATATGACTTTCAACACAAGGATGCTTAAAAGGTTCAAGTGCAGTTGACCAATCAGCTAGTGGTAGCATGTCCATGAACATATTGGATTTGCCAAGTTCAAGGAGAGGTAGGAATTCTCTATCTTTCGCAAAATCAAGAGAGTCTCAGTCAATGTGGACTTTAGGCAGAATTGCTAATTCATCTCTTACCCAAGAAGAATGATTGATGATTACACCCAGCTCTTTCTCCACACTCACATCTTCTTTGTCATCCTCTTGAAACAATGTCGCATCAAACTTGGACCTAACATCTAGATGACACTCTTTTTCCTCTCCCCCCAACTGGAGTTCAACTAACTCATTAGAGCTTTCCTCAAATATGACATTATGGATGGAGTCTTCTTGATGGTCAGTTTCAAGTTGGGCCAAGACCATGGATTGATTTTCAGTGGCACCCATCTCCTCTTGATTTGACTCATTAATATTATCTCTCATTTTCCAAGTGGGCGTGTCCACAATCATGTTGGACTGAGAAGTTGTGGATGGAATTTGAGATTCAAATTGTTGGTCACAATCAAGATAATGATGTGCATGATTGTCAATGGGTTGGCATGGTGACTGACTATCTTGCCTCCTTCTGATTTCCATCAGTTGAGTAATCAGGAGGTCAGTTTTGACAAAGGATTGCTCCAATTCTTGTTGTGTTGGGTGAATGTTTGCTCAAAGATTTGTTGGTTATCATGGAATTTTTGCATAAATTGCCCAAATTGATCATCGAAGAGGCCTGATTGTGAGGGGGATGTATAAGTGGACTGTGGATATGCATGTCCCTCATGATGGCTTTTGTCATGAATATCAATTTGGCATTGGGCCCAATGTTGAAAGTTGTGGATAGGTGGGCTTTGGGCTTGGGCCAGAATAGGTTGATCTCTAAGTGTTAAATGCGGCATTACTTCTCCAAGTGGTTGGAAGGGTGTGCCTTCAGGAGCATTTGTTAAGCACACCGGCAGATCAATGCCAAAAAACTTTTGATCGAACCATGATATGATTTCGGCACCTAGAAAGGGTCCTTGAATTTCCCCTTGAGGATCTTGATAGAGTAAACTCAATTTTTCAGGGGAGACACCCTGGTCAACTTTTGAGTAAGGAGTGGGTGTGGATAACACTTGAAAGGTTTGGGTCTGTTCTTGGGTTGAGGGAGGTGATGAGATGTAACATGGGTCAACATATTTCCTACACCCTGAATCATACATGTGATCTTTAATTGGGTGACCATGAATCAGATGGGCTTGAGTCCATTTGGAGTCATTGGACTGGTACGTAGAGGTTGATGGATAAAGTGGGTTAGGTTGAGAGTGAATACCATAATGGGCTGATCCAATTTGTCCAAATGTTGTGCCCATTTCATAACCATGATTGTCAACCCACATAAATCCTCATTTTTTTATTTTTTTGTTTTTAATAATTTTTTTTTGTTGTTTTGAAATATTTGACTTTTTTTAAAATATTTTCACACAAGTTAGCAAACAATTAATCCTATGACAACTATGGTTCCCTAAAATATAAACATTTGATTTCTCACTAATCAACTGAGGCCTAACTCAAATCCACTCTCAAGCCCGTTAACTGGCCAGGTAAGAGGTGGGAGAGTGGGAGGTTCCCCCTGCTCTCGCAGGGACCTAATTAAATAACCACTTGTCCACTTAGGCGTTTGCCTATGAACCTCTAGCCTTAGACACCAGTTTCCAAACTTGATAGTGGGCCCAAGTGGGCCTAAGTCTCAAAGCGAACCCTAGGTCAAGTTTCTACTTTCTTTTATTGGGCTTGGGAATGCAAAAGATGCAGGAAGTTGTGGTTTGTGGGCTAAGGAAGGGTGATCAAATCCCCACCTTATCTTGTTAAGGAAATTGCCCTTAAAGTATTTTAGAAATGATGTGCACACCACAAAATCAAGCAAGGGATTCTATGCAAGCATGGCAATGCATGATCATGCTTTTAAGAAAGTTGAGATTCTCACCTTGCCTCCCGCAATCTTCGACAAGAAAGGAAACTTTTCAAAAGGAAAATTACCTAAAGATGGAAATCTAAATGATGCATGTCCTAAAGATGGAAAGTTTCTAATCTTGACATGACATCTTTTATTGGATTCAAGTGATTGATTTTTTTGGTTTTTTTTTATTAATTATCTAAACATGGCAATTAAGAAAAGGAAACTCAATCAAGAGGGTTTTAATGGTACTTACCTTCAACGCAATCCCTCGTTCTTTTGGAAATGAAAACAAATGGAAAGAGTGAGAGAAGGAAACTCACCTCACTTACCCCTTTTTTTTCATGCAATTTTCGGATTTTTTCACTTTTCATTTGATACCTACAAAAAGAAAGAAAATGTTAGCCAGAATATATACAAAAAAAAACACCAAAATTATCAAAACTAAAAATCTAATTCCCCAGCAACGGCGCCAAAAATTGATAGCTCACAAATGCGTCGTTAAACACGTGACTAACAATCTCAAAATTATCGACTTACACTAACAATTTTAAAAATAGTTAAGTGGTGAGAGCCGAGTCGAATCCACGGGGAACTAGATTTTAGAGTTGAAAATCTTGGGTTTTTATTTAGAAAGATAATGTGGTGATATTTAAACTAAGTTGCATTAAGTAAATCTAAGCTAAGTAAATAAATAAAGAGAGAGATAGAGAGGGAATGAGAGAACACAAGATACAACAAACTATAATTTATTAACCAATAATAAAATGATTAACACAAAGAGTGTATTCTAATCTAAAGCCATTAACAAGTACACTGAAATATAGAGAATAAGAGAGATGGAAGGAGAGAGAAACGAGAGAGGGATAGAGGAGAGAGAAGAGAGAGGCGAGAGAGAGGAGAGAGAAGAGATAGAGAGAGAAAAGAGAGAGAGCGGAGAGAGAAGAGAGAGGCGAGAGAGAGGAGAGAGAAGACAGAGAGAGAGAAAAGAGAGAGAGCGGAGAGAGAAGAGAGAGACGAGAGAGAGGAGAGAGAGGGAGGCGGCTACGTGCATGCAACCGCATGCACGTAGGCGCTGGCGCGGCCAGGCGGGTGCGGTCGCGTGGCGAGCAGCGGCGAGCGTGGGCGGCAGGCAGGGCGGCCTAGCTACTGGCGCGCGCGGGCTGGGGCGCGCGCGGGGCCAGGCGGGGCGCGCGCGGGCTGGGGCGCTGGGGCGTGCGCGGGGCCAGGCGGGGCGCTGCTGCTGCTTGCTGCTTCTGTGCACCAGAAAAGAGAGACCGGGGAGAGGGAGAGAAGGGGAAGAAGAGAAGAAAGAAGAAGAGGAGAGGAAGGAGGGGATCGGAGGAGAGAGGGGAAGAGAGAATGTGAGAGGGGGAAGAATAATAGAAAGAGAAAGAGAAAGAGAGTTTTTATAAAGTGTTAGAGAAAAGAGAGGAAGGGTTTTAAAAATAGAGAGAGATTAAAATGAGAGAGTTTTGAAAATTAGAAAGAAAGAGAGAGAAATAGACAAATATATTTTAAAATTAGAATCTCTCATTTATTCTCTCTTGCTTCAATCCAATCCATTGGCCCATTTGACACTTTATTTCTTGACCCATTAATCCTGCAAATACAACACAACAGAGATTTGATCAATTTCCGCACTTGTAATGAAATGATAACAGAACTTATGAAATTATCAATTATTGTCAATCAAATGGCACGATTATTCATAACAATTATACATTGATCACACCCCCCAACTTACTCATTGCTAGTCCCTTAGCAATGCATATAAGTAAATAATTGGGACAAACAAGAGTTTAAAATATCATACTTCAAGACAGGTGAAGGCCGAGCATCAGCGTCCTGGTGGTGAGTTGCAGCCGTTGCCCATTCCCGAGTGGAAGTGGGATGACATCACCATGGACTTCGTGGTTGGCTTACCCCGCACCCCGCAGAGGCACGATGGTATTTGGGTGATCGTGGATCGTTTGACCAAGGCAGCGCACTTTCTTCCGATCAGGATGTCGTGGTCAGGGGACAGGTTAGCCAGGCTGTACGTGGACAGAGTTGTTTCGTTGCACGGGATCCTAGTTTCAGTCGTTTCAGACAGAGATCCGAGGTTCACTGGCGCAGTCTTCAGAGAGCACTGGGTACAGAGTTGAGGTTCAGCACATCGTACCAACCGCAGACAGACGGTCAGTCAGAGCGGACCATACGGACACTGGAGGATATGCTGAGAGCGTGCTGTTTAGACTGGAGCGGCACTTGGGAGTCTCACCTTCCGATGGTAGAGTTCGAGTATAACAACAGTTATCACTCGAGCATCGGAATGGCGCCATACGAGGCCTTGTACGGTCGCCCGTGCAGGACTCCGCTTCACTGGTTCGAGGTTGGTGAGAGGCAGCTTTTGGGGCCAGAGTTAGCGTAGCAGTGTGCAGAGACAGACGGTTTGGTCAGGCAGAGGCTTCGGGCAGCACAGAGCAGGCAAAAGAGTTATGCGGATGTCCGCAGGAGACCGCTAGAGTTCAGCGTCGGTGACTTGGTCTTCCTACAGGTCTCGCCGACCAAAAGGGTCATGAGGTTTGGTAAAAGGGGAAAGCTCAGTCCCAGATATATTGGGCCCTTCCCCATTTCTGAGAGGGTCGGAGAGGTGGCGTACAAGCTGAGTCTTCCGGCAGAGCTAGCAGGTGTGCACAGCGTTTTTCACGTTTCGTAGCTCAGGAGGTACGTTGCAAACTCTTCCCACGTGTTGGACTACTCGCAGCTAGAGGTAGCGCCAGATTTGTCAGTACCAGAGTACCCAGTTAGTGTTGTCGACTGCAGAGTTCAGCAGTTGCGCAGGAAGCAGATTCCGTTGGTTAAGGTCGTTTGGCAGAACCGTGTCGGTGGCGAGGCCACCTGGGAGCGCGAGGATGACATGCAGGAGCAGTTTCCTTACTTGTTTGATTGATCGGTATGTGGTGATCTCCCCTTTTGTCGTCTTCCGGGTTGAGACCGAGTTGTTTTCATTTCGAGGACGAAATGTCTTAAGGAGGGAGGGTTGTAACACCCCAGCCCGCTTGGGCCCTTGGCCCCGTCCTCTGGGTCGCGGCAGGGCGACTGTCGCGACGTGGTTCCGATCGCGTTGATGTCTGGTTCTGCTTGGTATTGCGACAGGGGGTATGTCGCCTTCTTGAAAGCGACATAACCACTATCGCCTTCTGGTTTGATGGGTAGCGACATGGGGTATGTCGCCTTCTTGATGGCGACATGGCCTATGTCGCCTTCCCATTCCGTCACCCCAGACGCAGTCTGACAGACGTGACAGGCGTCCTTTGTGTCAGTACAACTCTGGCGGTGTCGGGTGAACGCGACAAGACGGCTGTCGCCTTCACTTTTTCGAATTTCGAGATTTGACCGTTGTCAGTGGGTTGCGACAGGGGGTGTGTCGCCTTCTGGTTCCCGTGGCGACATGGGGTATGTCGCTTTCTCGGCACCGTGGGCTTAAAGCCCGGGCACCCGAGCCCTTCCCCCTCTCTCGTGCCTCTCCTTTCCCCCTCTCTTTCTCTCGCCCTCTCGGAGTTTTCTGGCGGTTTTGGGGTGCCTCCCCCGTGTTGAGGCGGCCGTACTGAGGAGGGTGTCGCTCCGTTCGTGCAGGGGTCGTGTTCGTGCCGTGCGGTGCGAGGAGGAGACGTTTCTACCTACGAGAAGGCCCCAACGGGTGCGTTCTTCGCGTGGTGGTAGGGACATCCGACTCCTTCGCCCTAAGCATGATCCCCCCCCCCCATCTAGACCGTGGTTCTCGTGTGATTGGGGTTTGGGGAGTGTGAGAACTCAATGCTCGTGTGAGTGAGGTTTTCCTCCGAGCGTAGAATCCATGTTCTTGGGGTGTTTGATGGTGGTTTGTGTGTTTAATGAGTTTCTAGCATGATAAGCATGCTCCCCTCCCCCGTGTGTAGTGTTTCTTCTGTTTCGGGGTGGTTCCCGGAAGAAGAGTCTCCGGAACCCCCGACTAGCCTGAAGGCGACATACCCTGTGTCGCCTTCTGACTGGTAAAGCGACATCCCCCATGTCGCCTTCTTGAAGGTGACAAGGCCTATGTCACCTTCTTAGTCCCGCCATCTGACTGGTAAAGCGACACCCCCTCCGTCGCCTTCTTGAAGGCGACAGGGTCTATGTCGCCTTCTCAGCCCAGAGGCAGGTTGTGCTTCTGCTGCTTCCATTTTCGCTTTACTGTACCCGTGGCACCTGTGCTAGTTCCCTAGTACGGTCTCACACTAGTTGTTCGCCCGGTGCGCGGCACTTGAGGGCTTGTCCCATGCGAGAGGTTGTTACTGTTACCTGGGACCCCCGTCCTCGGGAGCCTGTTGAGGGAGTACTCCGAGCTACGAGTGTGCTCGAGTTGGCAGCCGCGTAGGCGGACTCTGGAGCTGAGGGGAAAACGGTGGTTACGACAGTGGCGTGTGAGTCTCTTGCGGAGCTCTCGTAGTTGGTCTGAGACGCCGAGGACAGTTTGGAGTTCTACCCGGCACAGGCCAGCCAGTCCTTCTTCTCACTGCCTCGCTCCTTACGGCCTCGGAACCGTTTGGAGAGGTCAGGCGTGGGACCGTACTCCGGCCAGACTACGGCGGTTACTGTTGTTGTACTTGTGTCCTACCTCGCTCTGACGAGACGCGAGGGCTAGGACCTAGGTCGAGGATAATACGTCTGTGGATGCACCTGACCGTCTGACTAGTGGTGTTGTTCCCGTAGCTAGTGTTCCTTGTTCATGCGGAGTTCCCTCCGTCTGTGTTTTACTAGCCGTGTGGTGGTCACGACGAGCAGTCGTACGGAGTTTCCGACCGAGAGTACTTTCCGTACCGTGTTAGCTTTAGCTTCGCTTCCGCACATCCTTTTATAGGTAGAAAGATATAAACTGCTGTCTTTCCTTTATTAATAGTTGTATATGTTCCTCTGCCTGTTTAGAGCCAGTAGGAGATTGGTAGTCCCTACTGAGCTTCTGTTGTGAAGCTCATCCCTCTGTTTTCCAGATGAGTCTTCTCAGCAGCGGCAGGGCGCGCACCGGGCGGAGGAGATGGGGCGGTAGTCGAGGTCCCCGTAGCTAGCAGTGGTTCCCATTCTTTCAGTGTATGTCACCTTCAGGGTATGCCCCTAAGGGACTTGTCTCTCCCCTTTCCTTACTTGTACTAGCGTGCGTGCGTTGGGACTGTATTTAGAGCGCTACGCAGCGGTCTCGCTTTACTTTCCTGTTTCCGCTTGTACGCTTCTAGCTTAGCAGTTGACGTTTACTTCTGTTACATATCCTGTCAAACGTGCGTTATAGCCCTTCTGGGTCCCCCTGGTCCGTGGGCGGCGACCGTAAAAATCGGGTCCTCGGCATGGGCCGTGGGTCGGGTTCTCGGGTCGTTAAACTTTCTCTTAGCACACTCCAAAAGCGCACTTGGCTAGGTTGAGCTTCATGTTGTACCTTTGCAAGGTGGCGAAGGTTTCCTCTAGGTCGGTAATGTGGTCAGAGCTTGGACGCATTTTGGCTAGCATATCGACGACGTAGACCTCCATATTGTGCCAGATCTGTCTCTCGAACATTTTGTTGACCTGTCATTGGTAAGTTGTGCCTACATTTTTAAAACCGAATGGCATTCTGGTGAAGTAGAAGAGGCTGACGTCAGTTGCAAACCTAGTGGCATCTTGGTCCGATGGATGCATACTAATCTGGTGATAACCAGAGTAGGTGTCCAAGAAGCTGAGAAGCTCGTGCCCAGAGGTTGCATCCACCAGCTAGTCTATGCGCGGCAGCGGAAAGTTATCCGTGGGCATTGGCTTATTGAGATCCTTGTAGTCCACGGACACCCACCATTTGTCGATTGCCTTGCAGACGAGGACTACATTCAAGATCCACCTCGGGAACTGGTCTTCTCGGAGCAGCCCAGCTGATTAGCTATTGACGACATGATCATGGATCACGGTCTACGATTCTCAATTGACAGAATGTTTCCTTTGCTGGACAAGTGGTACCATTGGATCTAGGTTCAGGTGATGAGTCCTCACCTCTGGAGGGATACCGGGCAGCTCGTCGTCCAAGCACACGAATGCGTCCAAGTTGGGGAGCAGGAAAGCCTTATAGCATTGTTCTTTGGCTTATGGTAGCAAAGTGCTAATATAAAGGACATGATCGGGGTCGTCGTCCACCTTCATAGGTAGCAAATCCTTGGCAGGCATTCCTCGGTTGGTCGAAGCCTCACTGGTTGGTGCAGGCAAAGCCACCAGGTCCGTAGCGGGCTATTTGTCTTTTAAAGAGAGAACGTAGCACCGCCAGGACTTACGCTGGCTTCCGAGCACCTCCCCGATGCCTTGCGAAGTTGGGAACTTCATCTTCTGGTGCAGAGATGAGGGTATGGCCTTGATGAGGCCGATCAAGTCCCTGCCGAGGATGTCGTTGTGCCCTAGCATGCTTTAGATGACAAGGAACTCCACCATCTTGGTCACGTTCTTTGGTGTTGTTCCCAAAGTGAATGGCAAATGGACTCAACCCATCGGATGTACAGAGACTCCAAAGAAGCCAAATAGAGGTGATTCTACTGTGGTCAGTTGCTCGGCCTTCAAACCCATAAGAATGAAACAGTCATACGCTAACACATCTGGTGCACTTCCATTATCCACGAAGATACGTCACACATTACAATGGTTGATGGTGGCCGCAATGACCAACACATTAGTGTGTGGAGTCATAACTCCTACAAGATCATCATCCGAGAAGGTGATAGCCTTCTCGGGTCTTGCGCGTGTCGGGTTCGATGGATAAGTCGTCAGTCGAGGTGCTGGGGACCGTTCGACCTGATGCACCCTCTGAGCAGAGCTATGTCGGTTCTGGGTGATTTCTCCGCCTGCGTCGAGACCTCCCACGATCATATTGATCTCTTGCCCATTCGGCTCGTTGTTGATGGGCTGCTCGGGGGTTCACTTTCGGTGCCACTTGTGATCTTCGTTCCAGCGCACATACACTACAAGAAAAAGCGCATATAGCGACTACATTTGAGACCAAATATTTCGGTCACTATTCAGTCTCTGATTTAAGAACGAATAGTGAACAAAATTATTCAGTCACTAATATTTTCAGTTAGTGACCGAATAATTATTGGTCAGTATTCAGTCTCATATCAGAAACCAGATAGTGACTGAATATTACAATCTCAAAAACAGAGACTGAACTATGACTAATAAGAATTCAGTCACTAATGACATGTGTTTGGCACGTTCTGGCATGAAATACTATGACCGATGATATTCAGTCACAATTCAATCTCTATTTTTGATACCGAATTTACTCGGTCGCAGACTAAACATAGTATTAGTGACCGAATTTTTTTCGGTCACAAGTCGATCTCTAAATCTCGACGAATTTGGGACTAAATAGAGACCGAAGTTTTCGGTCTCTATTCTCACCCTTTTTCTTCTTCCCCCCTTCTCTTTTCTCCTCTCTCGCTTTGTCTCTTCTCTCTCACTCGCCGCTACCGGTAAGCTCTTTGTGTGTGTGTCTTTGCTGTGTGGTGTGTGTGTGTGTGTGTGTGTGTGTGTGTGTGTGTGTGTGTGTGTGTGTGTGTGTGTGTGTGTGTGTGTGGGTGTGTGTGTGTGTGTGTGTGTGTGTGTGTGTGTGTGGTGTGTGTGTGGTGTGTGTGTGTGTGTGTGTGTGTGTGTGTGTGTGTGTGTGTGTGTGTGTGTGGTGTGTGTGTGTGTGTGTGTGTGTGTGTGTGTGTGAGGGTGGGTGGGTGGGTGCTGTTGGGCTGTAGGGAGGGGCCGCGGTGGGAGGGGGCCCGGGGCAGACAACCGGGTGTGGGGGTGGGGCTCTCTCTCTCTGTGTGTGTGTGTGTTTGTTGTGTGTGTGTGGGTGGGTGGGTGGGTGCTGTTGGGCTATAGGGAGGGCCATGGTGGGGGGGGGGGGTAGACAACCGGGGGTTGGGGTGGGTGTCTCTCTCTCTGTTTCTCACTGTCCAGGAGGGAGGGGGCCTTGGTGGAGGGGGAAAGAAGGTGGTGGGTTGAGTGGGAGGTTAGTAATAAGAATATATCATCATGAAGAGAAACCTGTGTAGTGCGGCAGTAGAATCTTTTATTTCAGTTTTTTTTCAGTTTAAACTTTGTCTATATTAATGGATGTGCATTATAAAAGAAAGCTTTCCATGTTAATTACTTCAAATAAACAGACTTCATGAAACTACTTATTCTTTTAATCTTGGATGATGAAGATGATAGATATGATGTGGCCTTTATTAGAGGAGAACTGACTGTGTGAGGATATCTGATATAAGAAAAGTAAAATTTCTACATGTGCTTATATATTTTGGATCTTAGAACGTCAACACTTAAGTTTTGTGGGTTTCTGCATAATGTTAGAGTAGGGCTAGAGCCCACTTTGATATTTTCATCTCCCCAATCCAATTCCTATCTAAAAAAATCAAGTGGAATTGGGTTTGTACAACATAGAAGCCGTAGGCATGCAACTTGGGATGGCCGATGCAAGATTCCAAATGTTTCTCCTTCTGGGTGAATATTGCTTATAATTAGCATGTGTATGCCATTAATTTGTCTAATACCCATCGTCATATGATTTCTGGGTATGCACTCTTTTATCAGTGCACTTCAATAATCCCACATGCTGAAGACCTAAGGAACCTACCATCTGGCTGCAGCTAATTAAACACTATATCCTAAATGTTAAAAATAAGGAAGATTCCATCATGTAATTATATCTAGTCGTCTATGCTATCATGGTCTCTTAAGTTCATGTTGGGAATCGAGGATACATCATGTAATTTCCTATTACGGATGAAAGTTCCATCATGTAATTATATGTAGATGAGGATACAGCATATACCATATGCTAAATCCATTATGGATTTTAGCGTATACCATGCAAGAGGATACAACATATACCATAAGCTAAATCCATACAAGTTTATATAATAAATTCAGCTTAAAAATAATATTTATAAAACTATCTAGTATAATTTTTAAAAGGTAATGTATTTAAAAATAAAAATGGATAAGTTGTTCCTTTTCACCTTCTATATGTGACTTTGAATGTTGGGAATCGAAATGGAAACATGGTTTTAGAACATCTACGCACTAAAGCTCAAACTAGTGGCATGAACTACTCTTTCTATTTCTTGATTCGACAAAGACATGCATGCATGCCTCCATAACACATGCAATGTGCTATCTTGCGTATGTGAACACTCAGACTAAAAGACCAAAGCAGTAAGTTTCAATGTATGTAGAACTACTCGATTCTACATTCATGAAGAAGCATAAGTAAAAATAAAAACATAAGTTTTCATGTTTGCTTCCAAATCTATTTTTAAAAACATGAAAGAAACATTATTCCTTGAAGGGGGGCTTGGCCAAGTCCCAAAGCAATATTGGTTTCAGGTCTGAGATCTTGCTGATCGGCAACGTAAGTCAATCTTGGACAAAAACTTTATAAACAAACTAAAACTTTGCAATAGTTTTGTATGTTTTCCCTTGATTAAGGGAATATATAGATGATGGTTTGCGGCCTATTCGTTTTCAAATCATATAGCAGAATAGGATGATAATAAAAAAAAAAAGTGTAAAGAGTGGCACCAAACCTCCACACCCCATTGATGATTTATAGAGTTCGGTTCTCTCATGTACCAAGAGGATCCGAACACACCCAGAAGGGGGGTAGCCCATCGGCAGTGATCAAGGGGAAGACTCCACTCTTCATATTTGTGGGGATCTACACTTTCTCACTCACTTCCGTCATGGGTGTCATGACATTCAAATGTCTTTGGGTGATCTTCCCATTCACGGGAAGACATTGTCCAAAACCTTGTTTGTTCAGAAAAGAATAGAATAGATGCTCCTCTCAACTTTGCAGTACATGCCATCTATAGAGTAAAATCTATGGACTTTTGTTGAATAGAAATTATAGAATACCATTCCTATGACTGCATTTAATATACCAAAGTATGGTCAATATATATCACAACCCATATTAGAAGTTTAGATACGTATTCCTCAATCTAAAAGATAAAGCAGCCAGGTCAAGGAAAAAAAAAAGGAAATGAGTTACAAATTAGAAATACAGATCAAAAACTATAAGCAATATACATCATTAAAGCTTCTAAAAATATAAAAAACAACAACAAATATGTGCTCCCCAACCAAGTAGGAAAGTTCTAAGATATGAGAAGGAAGCATCAAAAAAGAAGATATATAACAGAAATAAATTTTTTAAATCGAGAAAACAAAACTGTAAAAAAAAAAAAAAAAATTCTCTAGAAACAACATAGATAAGAAGAAATGAATAGAAGAAACAAAAGAAAATAGAAAGTAAGTTGATTTTTTGGACCTGAATTCAATTTACTGGCTATGGTCTTCGAAATAAAGTGTGGCGGAATGCCTCGCCCAAGCCCGTTAAACCGATAACGTACTTGATCCGAGTCCGCCTCCCGCGAACGGGACGAAGCCTCGCAAGGGATACCAAACCTCAGTTCGTGTAAACACAAAGAAACACACCACATTATATATATATCACAAGTTACATAGCCATATTTCCATAAAAACTGAAAAGAAGTACAAGAGCCTGGGGCATACCCCGAGGTACAACTAAAGAAAATAAACAACTAACTACACTACACTGTTTGAGCTGCTACTACATAGCTGGAGGTACCGACCCTGCACCGCTACGGCACGGCTCTGAACTTGACGACGGTCGTGAAACGTCCTCCTCGCTCTCACCTGTGGGGGTAGGGGTGAGCCTCGCTAGTCACTGGCTCAGTAGGGAACTCCCCCAAAATCGAGCAAACTAAAAACCACAGGTACAAAAGCAATAAATAGTACCAGGAATTTATAGAACAGCTAAGCAATATATGAAAGCTGTAAAAGTACTCACCGTTTGCCGACTATGAAAAACAACTGTAATAATTAAACGGCAAAACAGTACAGGTGTACAAGCTAAAGTAGAGACAGCCAAACACGAGCCACGTGAACTGGTTCGCGACACCAGAAACTGACTCGGACAAGCTAACACAGGTCTACCTCTCAGTCTCGCAGCCAAGAACAAAAGGTCCAGCTGCCGCTCCATGTGAAAAGGTCAAGCAACTGTGGAGACCAACTAAACACCACCACCTGCGGACCACACGGTCACAGGCCCATGCCTGACACCTCTAGAGATCCTGGCCTGGAACTCTCTACAGTGAGGCACAGGAAAAGGACTAGCTGGGATCCAGTACGTCTACTGGTGTCCGTACCGCCAACTACGAGTGCGCTACAAGTGACTAAAGACAAACACAAGTCACTGTCCCACTGTCGTCTTTCCCTCAGCCGGACGTACAACTCAAGCACAGGAGTGAGGGTGTCCAGGTCAGACGACACAGACCTCGACGGTACAACACAAGTACTGGGACAAAGCCCCGAGCAAACAGCCTGGCTCACAAAGAATCTGGGGCACCCAACTGGAGAGGTAACCACGGTAGGCGTCGTACTACTTGCCACGTACACAAAACCACGTGAAACCTTACGTAAACCTCAAGTAACAACGGTCCACTACACGTGAACCGGACTGGACTCGCGTGAACAACACGCAGTCTCGAAAGTGAGTAACTAACTGCATACCCCGTATGCTAAACACAGAAATCATGTGCACTCAGTGCACCACAGTGCCAACACACCATTCATTATCGATAAATACCATAAACAGTCATTTCTGCTTATACACAAGTTAGCGGCCACATCGACTGCCGTTTACAGGAAGTAGACGGCAATGGATCTGGCCGTCTATATCCCGACTGATGAGCTTGGCGACAAACGATGTTGACGCCAAGATCTTCAGCCTCTATTCCTGTAGAAACCCTAAATCGATCCTACATACATTCTAATCCCAAAGCCATCGAGAAAACGTAAGGAAATAGTTCCTCTAACATCCACACATTATAATTAAGCTATAATAACATGTTTTACTACTCAAATTCAACAAACCACCCATTGTCCCCGCATGGTGCAACTTAATCCGAAAATGCATTAAACATGCTGATTCATGTGATTAAATCATGTTTTAATGATCCCAAGGAGTTACAGGGTTCGTTCCCTACCTTAGAATGCACTTAAACCTCTTAAACTCCTCCGATTCTCACCAAACTCCCCGCGAGCTCCTACGGCAATTGCACCACGCCACGGCGTTTCCTCGTCCGATTCGACAACGCCACGAGTTCCACAATCTCCCAATTATCCTTTTACAACTCTTAGAAGCATTAAAGAAACAAGAGACATTAAATCCAGGCAAGGGAGAAAGAGAACAGGGTGGAAAACCTACCCTCGGGTGACCCTATAACCTGCAGATTGCACAGGTTGGCGTCAACCCCTCTGCCGTTTAAGGCAACCGCCACCATAAACGTCCATATCCACTGCCGCTTAGTTCATGCAGTCAACGGCACCTTACCTGGACGATAACAAGTCAACGGCCACACCTAGCCGCCAACTCCTACTCAACTGCAGCAGGTCTTATTTCATTTCAGGACCAAACATGCACCTCACCTGACTAAACCACACATTCCACACAACCAACTCACACTGGCCTCACAACGGCCATCACAACCATTACCCACATGATCCACATGGATCCGAAAAGCACGCGATGTTACATTACTATCATCTAAAAAGAAATTTTCAACCTCGAAATTCATAACACAACTCAAAGTTAAATAACTTAAACATATACACCTTTACAAGCACTATCATCTAAAAAGAAATACAAAGGCTTATTCAAACAGATAGGGATTCCCTTTAGCCATCTCCTCGGCTAACTCCCAGGTATCCTCACCACCCAACCTATTTTCCCATCGCACTTTAACTAGCTCAATTTCTTTATTTCTCAGCTTCTTTATTTTTCGATCTGTGATCTGCACCGGATACTCTAGCATAGTCATATCCGGCCTCAGGTCACCACCTTGATATCTGATTATTTGAGCTGGATCTTCAATACACTTTCTTAACATAGAAACATGAAATATATCATGAACATCCGCAAAATCTGCTGGCAAATCCAGCTTATAAGCCGTTTCCCCAATTCTCTCAATTACTCGGAAAGGTCCTACATACCTGGGACTCAATTTTCCAGTCTTACCAAACCTCATAATACCTTTACTCGAGGAAACTCTCAAGAAAACAAAATCTCCTACTTCAAACTGAAGTGGTCTCCTCCGGATATCTGCATAACTCTTTTGCCTGCTTTGAGCTGCCTGCAATTTTTCTTTAATAAGCTTCACCACTTCGGTGGTTTGCTGAATCAATTCAGGACCCACTAATTGCCTTTCTCCCACTTCATGCCAGTTCATTGGGGTTCTACATGGCCTTCCATATAAAGCTTCATACGGTGCCATCCCAAGACTGGTATGATAACTATTATTATAGGCAAACTCAACCATTCCCAAGTGATGCTCCCAGCTACCTCCCCAAACTTAACAACAAGCTCGCAACATATCTTCAATCGTCTGGATAGTCCTCTCTGTCTGACCATCTATCTGGGGATGATAAGCGGAGCTATATCTCAGCTCAGTACCAATTACTCTTTGCAGGCTTCTCCAAAAACCAGAAGTAAATCTTGGATCTCTATCAGACACAATAGTCTTCGGGATACCATGCACTGGAACAATTCTTTCAACATAAATATTTGCTAATCTTTCCACTGTCCAAGACATACTTACTGCCACTAATCTGCACACCTTGGTTAATCTGTCAACAAATACCCATATTCCATTATGCCTGGAACTCGATCTCGGTAAACCTGCCACAAAGTCCATAGCAATATCATCCCATTTCCACTGTGGAATGGGCAACGGTTGCAACAAACCTCCAGAAAGTCCATAGCAATATCATCCCATTTCATATGAGGCCACCAGAAATGCTTCCTCAAATCATGGTACATTTTAGTACTACCCAGATGGATAGTGTACCTAGATTTATGAGCCTCTTCCAACACTCGCTGCTTTACCTCTCTTTCAGCTCGAACAAACAACCTGCCTTTGAGTCTGACCACACAATTATCATGAATGGTAACTCCTTCCTTTTTCACAATTTCAGCTAAATTTACATCTGCTCTCTGAGCCTCAATAATCTGCCAATACAAAGACGGCTCTACAGCACTAGCAGCTAGTACTGCCCATCGCTGACTACTGGGCACATACAAGGAGTTCTCCACTACCTCTTCATACAGCTTCCATTCTTTAATCATCATCAAACTTACATATGCCTTTCTGCTCAAGGCATCTGCTACAACATTGGCCTTACCCAGATGGTAAGCCAAACTAAAATCATAATCCTTTAAATATTCAATCCATCTGTGCTGGCGAAGGTTCAAATCTTTCTGCGAGAAGATATACTTCAAGCTTTTATGATCTGTAAAGATCTCAAATCTCTCGCCATACAGATAATGCCTCCACATTTTCAAAGCAAATACAGCTACTGCCAATTCCAAATCATGAGTGGGGTAATTCTCCTCTGCCGGCTTCAATTTCCTAGATGCATAAGCTATCACTTTGCCATGCTGCATAAGTACTGCGCCAAGTCCTCTCCTTGAAGCATCAGTATACAACACAAAACCACCACTCCCTGCCGGTAATGTCAATATAGGTGCTGATGTAAGTCTTTTCTTTAATTCCATAAAACTTTTTTGACATTCACCGGACCACACAAAAGGCACACCTTTCCTGGTCAATTTAGTCATAGGTGCTGCAATCTTAGAAAAATCTTGAATAAAGTGCCTATAATAACCTGTCAATCCCAGAAAACTTCTAATCTCGGTTATCGTCTTAGGCACTCCCCATCTCATAACTGCTTCCACTTTACTTGGGTCTACTGCTACTCCTTTAGCTGAGATAACATAACCCAAAAACTGAATTTTTTTCAACCAAAATTCACACTTATTGAATTTAGCAAACAACTGGTTATCTCTTAACAACTACAGAGTAAACCTCAAATGTGCTGCATGCTCCTCTTAGATGCTGAATAAATCAGAATATCATCAATAAAGACCACAATGAATTGGTCTAAATATGGATGAAAAATTCTATTCATCAGATCCATAAAACTTGCAGGAGCATTGGTCAACCCAAATGGCATAACCACAAACTCATAGTGACCATATCTGGTTCTGAATGCTGTCTTATCTGTATCCTCCTCTTTAATTCTCAACTAATGGTACCCGGACCTCAAATCAATTTTAGAAAATACCATTGCTGATTGCAACTGATCAAACAGATCATCTATCCTCGGTAATGGGTACTTATTCTTAATGGTCACATCATTCAACTTTCTATAATCAATACACATACGAAAACTCCCATCTTTATTTTTCACAAATAATACCGGCGCTCCCCACGGGGAATGACTCAGTCTAATAAACCCTTTCTGCAACAATTCTTCTAATTGCTTTTTCAATTCTTTAACTTCTGCTGGTGCCATCCTATATGTAGCTTTAGAAATCGGCATGGTACCTGGCAGCAACTCAATGGTAAAGTCCACCTCTCTATGTGGAGCTAAACTAGGCAAATCTTCAGGAAAAACATCAGCAAATTCCCTAACCACGGGAACTACTTCCACTGACTGACTAGCTTCTACCAGACTTACCGAGGCTAAATAAGTCACACACCCAATATTTATCAACTTTCTAGCTTTAATTACAGAAATTAGAAACTTAGAGGTATAAAAAGGCATACCTTGATATTCAAATACTGCACCATTAGGATGAAAAAACCTGATCCTTTTCTTTCTGCAATCTAACATTGCTCCATAAGTCTCAAGCCAATCCATACCCAAAATAATATCATAATCTGACAACTGCAGGGCATATAACCGACCCGGCATCTAGTTCCCTTCAATCATAACAAGACCTTCATCTATATAGCTCGAAGTGAGCAGGAACTCACCTGAGGGAACCTCCACTATAACTCACAAGACATTTCCTCTAAAGGATGAGCCATACAATCCAGAAATTCTTCGGAAATGAAAGAATGAGAGGCACCCGAATCAAATAAAACTCTTGCTGAATAATCATAAAGAGGTAAAGTTTCTTCTATCATATTCGATGCCTCCGCCTGGGCTCGGGTGATAGCCATAACCCGGCCTCTTCCTCGCTGCTGCGGTGCTCCTCTGCCACGACCTACTTGTGGCTGCTGAAATTGCTGAGGCTGCTGCTGCTGCTGCACACCTCTTCCATACCCAAACTCTCTCAGATAGGGGAAATTGCGGATCAAATGCCCCAGCTGATTGCACTTATAACATCTATATCCAGGTGGAGTAACAGGCTGCCTGGCAGTACTCTGCTGCGACTCCTCCACCTCAGGCCTTCCACGACCTTGCTGAAATTGCTGACGACCTCCCCATCCTCTTCCTTTGCCTTTAAATGCTTGCTTCAATTTCTGGCCCCATTTACCAAAGCTTGATGAAGAAGGTCCTGCTGGTGCTTTACCCTTACTTGCACCCACTGACTGCGGCGGTAGCCGAAAACTACCTGAACGTGACTCGCCCACCTGACGAGTCCGAATAGACCTCTCCAATGTAGCTACTCTCTGGGCTGCTTATTCCAATGTCTTACACATGAGAGGTACTATTGCATCCTGCAACTCCACTCCCAAACCTCTAATAAAATACTCAACCATCATATTATTATCTGAAACTACATAAGGCGCATAACGGCTAAGCGCCATAAACCTCATCTGGTACTCTAAAATTGAAGAGTTACCTTGTTGGAGCGTCCGAAACTACTCTCTTTTCACTTGCTGCACTTGAATCGGAAAGAATGTATCGTTAAATACATCGAGAAATTCCGACCAAGTGATAGCCTCTTCTGTCCTACCTGCAAAGGTGGTCTGCATCTTCAGTCCTCATCCGATTCGACAACGCCACACGTTCCACAATCTCCCAATTATCCTTTTACAGCTCTTAGAAGCATTAAAGAAACAAGAGACATTAAATCCAGGCAAGGGAGAAAGAGAACAGGGTGGAAAACCTGCCCTCGGGTGACCCTATAACCTGCAGATTGCACAGGTTGGCGTCAACCCCTCTGCCGTTTAAGCAACCGCCACCATAAACGTCCATATCCACTGCCGCTTAGTTCATGCAGTCAACGACACCTTACCTGGAGGCCAACAAGTCAATGGCCACACCTGGCCGCCAACTCCTACTCAACTGCAGCAGGTCCTATTTCATTTCAGGACCAAACCTGCACCTCACCTGAGCAAACCACACATTCAACACAACCAACTCACACTGGCCTCACAACGGCCATCACAACAATTACCCACATGATCCACATGGATCCGAAAAGCACACGACGTTACATAAAGTTACTCAACCAAGCATGGAATTGATTAACTATTTGCTTCTAAGGCGTGAGGCATAGGCAATCGACCATTTTTTGCTTGACTAAATAAATGATTTATCTGACTAGTTTAATAAATAGTACAATTCTCTGTAAATTTTTATAGAAGGGCATAGCTATTTAATTGGCTTCTTATACATATAAGTTTGGTTAGAGTATGATTAGATAGAATTTTTTATTTTTTTTCACTATAATAGAGAAGTTCTTATTTGATTTAGATAGTTACACCCATAGAAATAACAAACTAAGTAAACAAAAGTTTTATCCCCTATAAAGTGGGTTTTTGTTAGAGGACACAACCCCTAATATGAATGAATTAATGGCATGTAGGAAGAGGACACAACCCCCACTCTACTGGTTCAAGGTGATTGTGAATTTTTAATGTGCAGGAAGTCACAATCCTCTCCCCTCCCCAACTCCCTTGGAGCCATGGGATAGGCGTTTAGAAGTGTGTTACACACCACTTATTAGCCATGGGATAGGCATTTCTAAAGAAGCCAAATACAAACACCAATGAGGTACACATCCCAAATTAGGAAAAAATAGTACAAACTCTTCCTTCTAGACATTAGTTTAGTTTACATTTTATTGTTCACTTTCAGTTTAATAATTAGTATTACACTTCTTATTTTAATGTAATTATTTAGTATTGCGCTTGTTTATATGTATGATTTTGCTTTAATTTTCTTTTCATATTTATGTGGTATTTAAATTTAATCTATGCATGCATAGCAATTTAACACTACACACACCTCACAAGAGCATGTTAAGCCCGTGTCAATGAACCTTCCCGTTCAAGACTTTGGGATTGATGTGCACGAGTCTTATTTTCAATGATGAGAACGTGTATATCTAACTCAAAGTCTTGAATTGTCTAGTTTTGGATAGTCTGTGAATGTTTGATCGCAGTTAGGTGGTCATTTACTATGTGTTTGTGTTATTTGTTGAAAATTTCGGGTGCGTCTACTCACTCCTCTGTGATATACCTTTATTGATTTAGAATATTTTCTTAACCACTTATTAGTAAGTGTTTAAGAAAATATCTTAACCAATAAATATTTTTGATATATCAGAGAGGTGTGGGGAGATGCTGTTAAAATTTTCAACAAATTATACGAACACATAATAAATGGTCATCTGAGTGCATTCAAATATTCACAGATGGGTAAAAAGTGATAATATAAATAATATATCCTTCCTATTCATTTTGGTTGGGGCGAACGATGCGTTAAAATGGTCAGATTTAGTTTTTTACGAGTCTGAATTTTAAAGTTATTTGCCTGTTAATATTGGTTGGGCGCAAGAAAAAAATGGTTTCAAACCGTTCAAAGATGTATCCTAGAATAGTTGATCATGTGGTGTCTGTGGAGTTTAGGGCTGGAGTTGAGACTTTCATTCAATTTGCCTTGGGGAATCCAAATGCAGTAGTAGACAGCGAAGGTTGCATCCAATGTCCTTGTATGATTTGTAAAAATTTAAAGTGAAATTCACCATGGGAGGTTCAACGCCATTTATACAGAAAAGGGTTTGTTGAAGGTTATATGAATTGGACATCTCATGGTGAGGAGCTCTAGTCGCACGAGCCTAGTAATGTGGAAGGCACAAGTACGTACGTGGATATGGTTGTAGATGTTGTTGGTCCCACATTCAATGTACATGAGGATCTTGTATACGCTGAAGATGTGCCGAACAAGGGAGCCAAAAGATTCTATCAGTTACTTAAGGATGCTGATGAGCCATTGTAGGATGGTTGTCAAAAACACACTTGGTTGTCAGCGGTGTCACAGTTGCTGAACTTGAAATCTGAATTTCATATAAATGAGAGTTGTTTTGATCGTCTCCTCATCATCATGAGCATGTTACCTCGAGATGAGAAGCTACTTCCAAACTTTTATTATGCCAAGAAGATGGTCAATAATTTAGGACTTGGATATCTGAAAATAGATGCATATCCTAATCATTCTATGTTGTATCACAAAGAGGATGCAGATAAGGTATCATATTCTATTTGCCATCATGATAGGTTTAATCCTAAAAGAGGGGACAATTCTAGGGGAAAGGATATACTTTATGCGTCATTGTGATATTTCCCCATTACACTCAGACTGCAGTGGATGTATATGTCTTCAAAGATAGCTCGACATATGAGGTGGCACACAAAAAGAGTACGTCGGGACGAGGATATTATGAGTCAACCTGTAGATGGCGAAGCTTAGACTCATTTCAACCATGCTTATCCTATCTTCTCAAGGGAGTCACGTAATGTGAGGTTTGGTTTGTGCACTGACGAATTCAATCTATTTGGAGGTTCAGGGGCTTCTTACTCCAGCTGGCCAATGTTCGTGACACCATACAACCTTCCTCCGAGCATGTGCATGAAGCCAGAGAATTTGTTCTTGTCATTATTGATTCCTAGTCCTCAAAGTCCTACAAAAAATATAGACATCTATCTTAGATCATTGATTGATGAATTGAAATTATTATGGATCGAGGGGGTCAATACTTATGATGAATCTAGAAAGTAAAATTTCACCATGAGGGCAGCATTGATGTGGACTAAGTGATTTTCCTGCATATGGAATACTATTTGGTTGGAGCACACATAGGAGGCTAGCATGTCCTTACTGTATGGATAATACTAAATCATTTGTACTTAAACATGGTGGGAAGTCATGCTTGTTTGATTGCCATCGATAGTTTTTAGCAGCTAATCACCCTTTCAGAAGACAAAAAGATGCATTCCTAAAGAACAGAATGGAACATGATGAAGTTACATTCGAGAGGTTGTTCGGTCAACATATGGCAACACGTGTAGAAAATTTCTAGATATCACACAACTGATGGGTAGTACTTGACACCTTTCAGGTTTTGGAAAGGAGCACAACTGGGTGAAGAGAAGTATTTTCTGGGAGCTACCTTATTGGTCAACTCTTCTTGTATGGCACAATCTAGACGTGATGCATATCGAGAAAAATGTCTTTGAGAATGTGTTCAACACCGTTATGGACATAAAAGGTAAAACAAAGGACAACAGGAATGCACGTTTGGACTTGTCCATGCTTTATAAACGTCTAGATTTAGAACTTGTTGAAGTATATGGGAAATCAATTAAACCAAAAGTAGTTTATGTGCTTGGAGGAGGACAAGTAGAGGAAGTGTGTCAGTGGCTAAAACAGTTGAGATTGTTGGGTTTACATGGATTTATATTTGAGATGTTTGTTTTTTATAATGAGCAATCAATGAGCACTTCATGAACAATACAATTTCATGTGATATGTATGTATGAAACATGATAAGAATGACAAGTCAAGCAAATGTTATTCAAGAAACACATGTTTAATTTGATCACCTAAATGTTCACATTATCTCACTAACAATGCTGTTAAATGTAGGTGAGATTACATGCAAGACAATGTACCAAAACAAGATCAAAAAGGTCAAGAAAAGCACTAAAGACAAGTACCTGTCGACAGCCCCAAAGATGTCTGTCGACAGCCCTGCACAGACAGATCTAATAAGGTATTGGCAAGATGTACCTGTCGACAACCCCATTGATGCCTGTCGACAGATCTGCACAGACAGAACATACAGGCTCCTGGCAATGGTGTGCCTGTCGACCGACTCAGGTCGCCTATCGACAAATCCACAAAGGGAATTGTCTCTCGAAGAGCCCAGTCTTCTGCCTTTTGCAAGTCTGTCAACATCTGTCGACAGATGCAGTTCTTGCTGTCGACAGACGAAGAGAAAATCTCAATACAAGATCTCCATACCTTTATGAATTGGGTGTTTCCAATTGTCACGACTCTCCATACTTAAACACCCATATAAAAGGAACGCTTTGGAGTTATTTTCGTACAGAAGCAGCCACCACACAAACCCTAAGCAAAGTCACAAGGAGATGATCTTTCTACTACTCTGCTTCAACCGTTCGTCCAAGCACCAAAGAGACATCTTCTGAACGGATTGAAGCCAGATTGTCCATCTCTCAAGCTTCTCCATCAACTGATACCTGTCAGACAAAGCTTGAAGCACATCGGGATGATCATCTGAAGAGTTCCACATCAGGATTTGAAATCTCAACTCTGAACTCTTCTTTTTCTCTGTTTTTTCATATCTATTTTGTGCGTGTGTTGTTGAGTGAGCGTCCTTGTGCTTGATTCAAGTTTTTCATGTTGTTCTGATCGTGGATTACATTAGACGATGTGAGTGTGTGTATGTTGTAGCGATTGAACATGCTGATAAGTAGTCTTTCTGCGTGTGTGTGTGGACGGTGGACGTAGGATACACAAGTTGTGTACTCCGACCGACCTTAAATTATCGTGTCTGTGGTTTGAAAGTTTCACGTTAGATGTTTGGTAGGCACGTTGATCTTTCACACGCTAGATAAATTGCTATTCTATCTACATATAATTAACACACATCTCAGTTTGATTTAACTCTCTATTGAAATATCAAAAGTTTGTGTTTCCATCGAAAAGAAGGTCATTGTATATTTAATTGGTAGTAATCTATTCAACCCCCCTTCTAGATTACCATATTGTATAATTCTGCACTCTTTCGATTGGTATCAGAGCGAGTTTTCTGTTCATCGGTTGTGTTTTGGGAGATCTGTCTTTGTGTGCTTAACCGCTCTGAGTCCTAACAATATCTTGCTTTTGTTTGCGGTTTAATCTAATTTTGATCTGACTTTATTTCATTGAACTGATTGATTGCCTTTTGATCTCACTCAATATGTTGTTGATTGGTCTAATCATCTGAACATATTTCAGAAATATGGCTAAGTTCTCAAGCATCATAAATAGACCTATGATAATTGAGTTTGATGACAAGGTTGATAATGCAGGTCTCCTCTATGAAAACATGCAAGTCTAGAAAGGGAATGGAAGAAATGCTACATGGCTCATGGCAGCTCAAGAGGCCCTTCCCATTCAGATGAATCTGAAGGATCACATCTATCATAGAAGTCAAGAAACTTTCAAAGGTTAGGTAAATCCAATTCAGATCCATTTGATGCATCAATATCTAATTCTGTTCAGAGGATGATATATCCTATGATGAATTGATAGAATGCTATGAGCACTTGTCCAATCATTTAAGAAGGTAAAGCTCAAAACAAGAAGCTAAAGAAAAATTAGAGAAATGAAATGAGAATTGATAATACTTAGCATTCTATGAGAAAATGAAAAATTGGAAAATGAAGTCAAAAACTATGGAATCATGTTTTCTAAATTGAAAAAAGATCATGATCAGTTGAATCTGAAAATTCTAATTTGAAAAATGAAAATGAAAAATTGATTGATCATAATAAGAATCTCAAATTTGATAATGATCAATTGAACAAACAATCTCCAACATGGCTCATGATCACCAAATAAAGAAAATTGCAATCAACTGTTTGAGGAGAAAATCATCTGGAAAAAAAAATTGAATGCTTGTATCATGACAGACCATTAATGATGAATGGAACAATTCTAAGAAGAAAATTGCTGACTTGGAAATCAAATTGTTCAAAGTGAAATTGAAAGAACCAAATGAGAAATGTCTAGATGTCATGAAAAACCAACTTCTAACTTCTGAAAAAGAAATTGTTGCATTGAAAGCTGAAAAGAAAAATTGACAAATGAACTTGAAGTGGTTATTAAACAAAATGAAAAATTGAACAAAAATGCTGCAAAAGAAAGAATCATGTTTCAATTGAAAATCAGAAAAAGAAAATGGAAAAGAAAACAAGAGTCTACAAGGTCTCCACACTTCCTCTAGTAGCCCAGAATGTTTCATGGAAATCTCTAACTCCACAACATGCCAAGAGATACAAAGGGTACCATCTCCTTCTTCTCAACCCAAGGATAATCAAAGGTACTCTAAAGGACCTCAGAGATTCCAGCAAATGCAATCACACTATGGTAAGCTCCAGGTAAGTAATCAACCCGTTTGCTTCAAATGCAATAGACTTGGTCATCTTGCTAATTATGTTGGAAGAAAATCAACAATCTCACAAATATGCTAAAACATTCATTGCTATGCATGTCATCAACATGGTCATGTCTCTAGGACTGTTGGCATAGAAATGGTTATCTTGTGCATGCTCCCAAGCCCCATGCCATAATTCCATTATGAAAGAAATACATCTATTCAAAAATAAAGTCACTTTGGATTCAGAAATCATTGTTGAATTCTAACATTGACGTCATTCCAGGACCCAAGCAAGTGTGGGTTCCAAAACCAGCTTAATAAACAAGCTGAGATGTCTTGCAGCCATGCAATTTAAATGGATTCATAACATTGGTTGTGCAAGGCAAGAAATGATTGAAGAACAAAGGTAAAAATTTTTAGATTGAAATTGATGACTGTTCAGGTAAAATCTCTTTATCACTACAGATTTGAACTGCTAGAATTGAAATGGATTTTTATTCTATCTGAGCATGAAAATGTGTTTTGATGCTATCCCCAAATGACAATGCTTCTTAGCCATTAGAGTCCTGCTAAAATTTGAAAAAAGAAGAATTGATCTTTTATGTAGTGACTATTTAGTATATTAAATGGTGAAATGTGGAAGGACAAGTCCGGCTTGTCTGGAAACTATCATTATGCATCAGAAATATTCTCTGCCAAGTATCAATAGTCTTCTACTACATAAAGATTATCAAAAAATTCATAATCTCAAGAACCTAAATAGATCACGTTATGCTCTCCTTGTGCAAATTGCTTGACATGAACATGTGTGAATTACTTGAATGTTCATTCAATACTATGCATACATTATGGGGAGTAAGTCAAAAAGAGTTTTTGAGTGAGTTGTTTGAGGGACATTCTTTCACATCAATCTTGCCACATGTCTCCTTTAAAAGAATGATGTTGGTGTTTTTATGCTTATGGATGTTCTTTTTATGCAAATGCTTAGTATGTTTATGTATCTCATTGATTGATTTGCTTGAATGATGAGTCATCATATGCACACTCTATGGGGGAGTAAGTTAGGCTAGGTGAGTGAATTCATAGGATACCCTTCACATTCAATGTGTATTTATCCCTCATCTTATGGCTCAAATCACTTTCAATTCAAAGCCTTAAATCTGAGTTTTAAAGCCCTATCGACAGCCCCAAACAGCCTATCGACAGATATGCCTTCACAGAACCCAGAAATTGCACCCTGTGTGCATCTGTCGACAGCCACTTCTTCTGCTGTCGACAGCCAGGCACAGTTCTAAACTTCATATTTTCTGTCTGTCTGTATCTGTCGACAGCCAGCACCCCAGCTGTCGACAGCCCATACCTGCCTAAACCAGAACTTCACAACTGTCTGCATCTGTCGACAGGCTCATGTTTGCTGTCGACAGATACTCACTTCATCCATAAATCTTCATCTTTTCTAATCCTTTCTTTATGAGCATGTTCATATTATTGATGCAAGGGAGAATAGGGACTTACTATTCATTGCAATCTTTCATACTCACATAGTATCAAAGACATTGACTTAATTACAATGATTTTGATATAATATTTTGTGTTTGAGTCTAGGTTTGTGTCATCTAGAAAACATTGATCAAATCTAATGACTCTAACCTAACTCACTTGAATAACTCCCTAGCAAATAATCATTTTTCTCAAGTGGATTGATAAGTACGAAGGTTATTGAACTTTATGTTTTACATTGGCTTTTGACCTTAAATAACCTTTTGATCATGATTTAAGAATTAAAAATAAAAGAGAAAAGCTACCTATTTCTAAACAAAAAGTATTTGAAATGGGATAAAGGTAGAGCAATGATGAGTATTACCGAGTAACCGGGACATGGGCATCACAAATGTCTATCTTCGCGTCAAAAAGTACATTCATTATCTCTGTACAATGGTATGATGTCACTTACATTGAGTACTGGGGTACGAGCATCCCAAATGTCTACCTTCACGTCAAAAGGTGAAAGTGATCTTAATTACTACTTTCCCACATTAACTTGACAAGAAAAATTCATGCAAGAAATAGAGTGTAGCCTCCATGTTTTTACTTCAAGGGCAATGTGTTGTTTATTGTTAATCGCTCATGTAGACATTACTTTCAAGTACCAACTGAACATCACCCACAAAGGTACATGTTTTTCTATAATGGTTTTATTCAAAGGGCTATCTTATTTTCAATGTTTTTGAATGATGTCTTCTAAATGCTACAACTTGAGATTCCCGAAGTATTATTTCTTAACCATTGTAGAATTTTATGTGTCTAACTACTAGTGTCTATGACATCTTGCAATAAACCAGGTATAAACCAGTTCTCAACCTTAAAATTCTAATTGATTACCGTTTTTTTGTTAACTGTGTGTACCTACTGATCAATGACTGGAAACACAGTTTTTGCTTCATTCTTATCCATTTGTGCATGACTTATCTTTTTGGATGTTGCCAAAAGGGGAGAAACATCAATTGTGTATAATTGAAATTTTGTCATCATCAAAAGGGGGAGAATGTTGGGTTTACATGAGTATGTTAAGTTTACATATGCTATGTTTATTTTTGATGATGAGCAATCAATGAACATTTCATGAACAATACAAATTGATGTGATGTGAATATGTGAAACATAATGAGAATGTCAAGTCAAGCAAATGTTAATCAAGAAAAGCAAATGCTAATCAAGAAAAACATGTCTAACTTGTTCATTATATGTTCATTATATCTCACTAGTAATTGTCTTTTAATGTAGGTGTGAATGTACACAAGACAAGCAACAAAATCCAAGTGCAAAAGAACAAGACAAGCTGCTGGAACAAATAGTTGTCAACAGATGAATAGTGTGCTGTCAACAGATGAATAGTGTACCTGTCGACAGATACACTATAGCCTGTCGAATGATACAATGTAGCCTGTCAACAGATACACACAGAAAATGGTTTTTCGGAAGGCCAGTCTTCTGGTTTTTGCAAACCTGTCAGCACCTGTCGACAGCAGCAAGTCGGCTATCGACAGACGGAGTTTTGAGAAGATCTAATGGCTAGGATGTGATCTATATTTGGGTGATCCCTTTAAGCACGACTCTCCATATTTGGACACCCATATATAAGGATCATATGAGGCTATTTTTACATCAAGAAGCCACCATACCAAACCCTAATCAAAAATCAAGAGAGAGAACTTCTTCCTGTTGCCCTGCTTCATCCCTCCGACCAGAGTGAAGAAGATCCATCTTCCAAGCGGAGTTGAAGCTGGTTCATCCATCTTTCAAGCTTCTCCATCAACTGATACCTATCAAGACAAAGCTTGAAGTTCTTCCGGACGGCCACCACGAAGAGTTCTTCATCAGGATGTACTTCTACATCTCTGAACTCTTCTACTTCTACACCTTTCATATCTTTGTATGTGTGGTAGTGGTTCCTACACCTTTCATATACTTCTACATCTCTGAACTCTTCTACTTCATCAGGATTTACTAAGAAAGTTCGCAATCACATAATTGTTGTTCAAGTTTATGTGGACGACATTATATTTGGTTCCACTAATCCATCACTGTGTGAGGAGTTTTCCAAACATATGCACAATGAATTTAAGATGAGTCTAATGGGGGAGCTTCAATTATTTCTTGGTTTGCAGGTGAACCAACATAAAGATGGCTTCTTCATTAATCAAAAAAATATATAAAGGAGGTCTTGAAACGTTTTCAGTTTGAGCAAGCCAAACCTGCTTCAACACCAATGAGCACAAGCATAAAATTGTAAAATGACGAGAAAGGTAAACCGGTAGATGCAAAGCAATTCTAAGGTATGATTGGCTCACTCCTTTATCTTACTGCAAGTCGACCCCATATACAATTCAGTGTTTGCCTTTGCACTAGATATCAATTTAGTCCAAAGGAAAGCCATTTGGTTGCGGTTAAGAGAATATTCCGATATCTCTCAGGTACATATGATTTGGGTCTTTGGTATCCAGTAGGAAGTAGCTTTGACTTGATATCATATTCTGATTCTGATTATGCTGGATGTAAGATAGACAGGAAAAGCACTAGTGGGTACTGCCAATTACTTTGTGGTTGCATGGTTTCGTGGGCATCCAAGAAGCAACACTCGGTTGCACTCTCCACTGCAGAGGCATAGTATGTTGCTGCGGGGAGTTGTGAGGCTCAAGTGTTGTGGATAAAAGGCAACTGTCTAACTACAATATTGACATTGGATGCACACTTATTTTATGTGACAACACTAGTGCCATCAATCTTTCAAAGAACCTCGTCCAACACTCTAGGACAAAAAACATTGAGATTCGTCATCACTTCTTGAGAGATGAAGTAGCCAACAAATCCTTGGAGCTCAACTTCATACCTAATGATAAGCAATTAGCTGATATTTTCACAAAACCATTGGCTGAGGATAGATTCACAACATTGAGAAGAGAATTAGGATTGTGCAAAATGCAATGAAGCCCATACCAAACTTTGAAGTATATGTTCTTTGTGTGCACTGACTATGAGGTATATCAAATGGTGATCTGTGGAAGAACAAGTTATGCTTGTTTGAAAACTATCATTATGCATGAGAAAACATTCTCCGCCACGTATCCATAGTCAAGTTGTAAATAAGGGTCATCTACTTTGAATTAGGTATGTGGATTCTTTTCAATTTGCCCATTCACTTTTGAGAACAAATGGATTTTTTTGTGATGGTCTGTCCTTATTCATGAACTTGTGTGCAATTGCTTGCTAAAACTTGTGCAAATGTGTCTTGAATTGCTTGCTTGTTGAGTCTTTACAGGCACATATTATGGGGGAGCTAGGTTAAGGTAGATGAGTGATTTTTAAGGGAAACTATCCATTTTTCATTGCTTCACTTCCTTGGCATGAAACTCAAATGATCTCTCATATCTGCCTTCAAAACCCTTCTCATAGCTCCTGTAGAGAGCCCCACTCCTTGTTGTCGACAGCCCCTAGCAGTATTCCTCCTCCCGAACTCACAATCCTTAAGTCTGTTCACATCTGTCGATAGACCACCCTATATCTATCGACAGACGCACCCACCTGAACTCAGAAAATTCAACACTATTTGACTCTGTCGATAGGCTCCCACTGGCTATCGATAGATGCACCTTTTCCTAAGTTTTGCATGTCCTGTCTCAACATACTTCATGAGCATGCTTCACTAATGTATCTATGGTGCAAATTGGTAACTTACTTATGTTATAATCTTTCATATCCACTTAATATCAACGACATTGTCCGAATCACAACGATTTTGACATACCATTCTCTTGTGAGTCTAGGTTTCATCATTTTGAGTACATTTAACAAAATACATGACTCTCTTGTGGAATATCATGTTTTTTAAGGAATGTGCTAAGTCCAAAGGTTATTGAATGTTATGTCTTGCATTGGCTTTTATGCCTTATCTAACTCTTGACCTTGATTTTCAAATAAAAAAAAAACAATCAATTAGGAGAAAAGCTACCTATTTCACAAAAACAAAATTAATAATATAAAATACAAGTGTATCAATGTCAATAAGGGAATAAAGGCAGAGCACTGTTGAGTATTGATGAGTAACTGGGGATATGGGCATCACAACTGTTTGTCTTCGCGTCAAAAGGCTTACTCCTTATCTCTGTACAATGGTCTGATGGCCACTACCACTGAGTAACTGGGGATACCGGCATTACCCATGTCTATCTTCATGTCAAAAGGTCTTAGTGATCCTAATTACCACTTTCTCTCTTATTGTTTGTTCAGAAACAACTCACAACAGAAGAAATAGAGTGTAGCCTCCTCAATTCTTTCTTTTCAAGGCCAAGCTGTTGTTAATGACAAATTGCCCATGTAGACATCCTTTTCATACACCTTTTCACTGTCACATACTAAGAAATATGTTCTTTTGCAATAGTTTTATTCAAGCGGTCTATTTTATTCTCCTATGTCTTTTTGTTCAGTGTACTCCTTATGCTGCAACTTGAGAGTCCGGGGAATATTATTTCACAACCATTGTCGATAATTGACATGTCCTAACTATTAGTGGGTATGACATTTTATAATGTGTATTTACCTATTTTCCATCTTATATACACATTGGACGCTCATTCTTTGAAAAATCCTGTCAAAATACCTCACTGGCACACTTTTTGCAAGTGCTTGTCGATAGGGCACTGTTCACCTATCGACAGCCGACGACAGGCCTGTTTTGGAAGCCCAATGGGCAGCCATCAAAGGCGGATTTCGTGGGTCCCAGTCCTTTCAAATCCCTTCCCACTTTCTTTATAAGGACCCCACAACCCCTTCCTCCCTTATCCACTTCCAAAAACTCCCTCCTCCTTCCATCTTCACCCAAATCCTTCTTCTCCAGGGCGCAGAGCAGAGTCTGCCTCTTTGGGTGTCTCCTCCTTCTCGTGTCTCCTTCCACCTGTCACATCCCTCTCTACTCCGAGATCCCTCATTCTAATGGCTCCCAAGAGCAAGAAGCTTGTCTCCCATCGTCGTCCTCGTTCTCCCCAAGTCGGCGAGGGTTCCAGGGCTCACAACGAGCGCCAAATGAAGCATCGGGATGATCGGCTGCCAGAGCTCCTTATTCCTTCAAATATGCAACTTCTCAATGTTCATGGCACCTTCACCAAGTTCGTGCAGCCCCGATACATTGATTTCGTGTCTCTGGAAGACATGTTTCCCGGGCTGCAGCCACTTTTTGACACCCAGAGCTGGTCTCCCTTCTGCTATTCTCACAAGCAGTACTCTCCAGCCGCTGTGACGGAGTTCTACAACAACCTCCGGGAAATCGCTCACGGTGATCTTTATACCAAGGTGAAAGGCACCCCATTTCTGATCACTCAGAATCTTTTCTCTATTGCACTTCAAATTCCAAATACTGGCATTGATATCATGCAACATCACCCTTTGGCATCTGAGTACTACACACTCATCACTTAGCAGCCATACGATTCATCTAAAGATCCTGTGCAAATGAATGCCAACTCCTTCTCTCCTCTTCATCGTCTCATCCACAATATCTTTACAACAATCATAGTCCCCAAGGATGGTAGTCGAGAACTTGTGATTGCCATTCACAAATCCCTTTTTCATGCCTTTCTTAACTGTGAACAAGTCAACATACCACTCCTTTTACTCTCTCACATCCGGATATTCCTTCCCAATTCTAACCGGTCTATGCCGTATGCATGTACAATCACTTCTCTTCTTTTGTTCATTGGCATCCAAATCTCCAAAGAAGAGCTGACACACCTCAAGTCTCGTAGCTCCTTTGATCTCACTGCTGCTCACAGGATGGGCTACAAATTGGTTGATGGGGTTATGTCACAAGAACTCAAGGGTAAGGGACCGGCCATTACTGAGGGTGATGAAGAAGATGACAGGGCTGATGATGGTGAGGATGCAAATGAAGACTCCCAGTCCGAGCCAATAGATGCTCCGAGAGATGAAGATGAAGATGCTGCTGATGACCAAGCGCCTGCTGAGCTCTCTCTTCGAGATTTCATCACTGCTCAAATGGCACAAATGCAGCTTCAAATGACCACAGGCTTTGAGCACCTAAATAAACGATTGGACACTATTGATACGAGCATTGAAGCACTAGCTGATACTCAAGTCCAGCTTCAGCTCAGGCTTACTAGACTCTCTACAGAGCTTCATGAGATTCGTCCAGCATCTGCACCGCCTGGCAATGATGCTGCTTAGAGAGTTTGGGTGTCCACTGTTTGGGTCATGGTCATGGTCTTGTTCTTGTTGTACTAGTTTGCTTTCTTGGTCATGTTATTCTCTTCCTTGCACTTCCTTTTGTCACGTTGTCACTCCCTTTTGTAACTGTGTGTAATGATTGCCACTTCAATGAAAATCATAGTTATTTAATCTATTCATGCGTGTCATGACGCGTCTTTTTGGATGTTTTCAAAAGAGGGAGAAACATTGTGCAATAATTGAAATTTTGTCATCATCAAAAAGGGGGAGAATGTTGGGTTTACATGGATTTATATTTGAGATGTTTGTTTTTGATGATGAGAAATCAATGAGCACTTCATGAACAATACAATTTCATGTGATATGTATGTGTGAAACATGATAAGAATGACAAGTCAAGAAAATGTTATTCAAGAAACACATGTTTAATTTGATCATCTAAATGTTCACATTATCTCACTAACAATGCTCTTAAATGTAGGTGAGATTGAATGCAAGACAATGTACCAAAACAAGAGCAAAAAGGTAAAGAAAAGCACTAAAGATAAGTACCTGTCGATAGCCCTAAACATGCCTGTCGGCAGCCTTGTACAGACAGATCTAATAGGGTACTGGCAAGATGTACCTATCGACAACCCCACTGATGCCTGTCGACAGATCTGCACAGACAGAACATACAGGCTCCTAGCAAAGTTGTGCCAGTCGACAGACTCAGGTAGCCTATCGACAGATCCATATAGGGAATTGTCTCCTGGAGAGCCTAGTCTTCTGCCTTTTGCAAGTCTGTCTACCTCTGTCGACAGATGCAATTCTTGCTGTCGACAGACGAAGAGAAAATCGCAATGCGAGATCTCCATACCTTTCCAAATTGGGTGTTTCCAATTGTCACGACTCTCCATACTTAAACACCCATATAAAAGGAACTCCTTGGAGTTATTTTCGTATAGAAGCAGCCAACACACAAAACCCTAAGCAAAGTCTCAAGAGAGAAGATCTTTCTGCTGCTCTGCTTCAACCGTTCGTCCAAGAAACCAAAGAGACATCTTCTGAATGGGATTGAAGCCAGATTGTCCATCTCTCAAGCTTCTCCATCAACTGATACCTGTCAAGATGAAGCTTGAAGCACATTGGGACGATCATCTGAAGAGTTCCACATGCGGATTTGAAATCTCAACTCTGAACTCTTCTTTATCTCTGTTTTTCATATCTGGTGTGTGTGTGTTGTTGAGTCAAGCGTCCTTGTGCTTGATTCAAGTTTGTCATGTTGTTCTGATCGTGACTTACATCAGACGACATGAGTGTGTGTGTGTTGTAGCGAGTGAACTTGCTGATAAGCAGTCTTTCTGCATGTGTGTGTGGATGGTGGACGTAGGATACACAAGTTGTGTACTTCGAACCACCTTAAATCATCGTGTCTGTGGTTTGAACGTTTCACGTTAGATGTTTGGTAGGCACGTTGATCTTTCACACGCTAGATAAATTGCTATTCTATCTACTTACAATTAACACACATCTCAGTTTGATTTAAACTCTGTTTTGAAATATCAAAAGTCTGTGTTTCCATCGAAAAGAAGGTCATTGTATATTTAATTGGTAGTAATCTATTCAACCCCCTTCTAGATTACCATATTGTATAATTCTGCACATCTTTCAGAGATTTCCTGACGATTTGTGTCTAATATTGCTCGTTCTGTCAACGTCAGTGAGGGAAAAATATATGGAATGAAGAGTTATGACTGCCATGTGTTCATGCAAAGGTTGCTACTTATTGCATTTTGTGACATGTTGCCGAATCCTCTATGTGGAGCATTGTTTGAGCTGAGTCAATTTTTCACGATTCTGTGTGCATCAGAACTCAGGCTTGAGGATGTGCAAACTATCGAACAGAATGTGGTCATCATCGTATGGAAGTTGGACAAGATATTTCCACTTGCATTCTTCGATTCAATGGAACATTTACTCGTACATCTACCATATGAAGCTAAAGTCGGAGGGCCAGTACAATATAGATGGATGTACTCATTTGAGAGGTATATGCAAATATTAACTTTTTTCTTCTTAGAATTGAACCTTATGTATGATATGCTTCCCATTTGTCTTGTACATTGTTGATGTAGGTGTATGCATGACCTCAAAATGAAAGTCTGAAATAAAGTAAAAGTGGAGGGTTCTATTGTTGAGGCATACATTATGAAGGAAATGTCAAAATTTTGTTTGATGAACTATGAAGCAGACATACAAAGTCATCGTACTCAACCTCAACGTAATGATGATGGGGGGAATCTGTGTGTTCAAATCGACTCTCCATATTTAATCATCCTGGACGTGCATTCGGACGTTCTTCAATTCGCATGCTGGATGACAGAGAGTTTATGCGCCGCAAAGATATATATTCTTTTAAATTGTGCTGAGCTAGAGTGTTATGTTGAGTAAGTGCTGAACTCACAATTTATTATGTATATAACTTCTTTGTCCTTATTCTATCTATTGAAGGTGGTCTCCCATTCATATTGCAAACAATTTGATTCAGAAATAATTCAAAGAAATCCACATCTCAATGATTATGAGGTTGAAAATGAACGAGAGAAGTCATTGGTCTTATGGCTAAGAAAATGTGTAAGTGTACATGCTCAAAGAGTACAAAAGATAAGTTATGTTCACTTTTTAACTAGTCTTCTCTATACCTATGTTGAACAAGGTTTAATTACTGATGAAAGAATTCGTCAGATAGCCTATGGCCCATCGAAAATTGCATAGAACTATCTTCAATTTATTGTTAATGGGTATAGATTTCAAACAAAAGACTATGGGCAGAGTAAGTTTACCATGAACAGTGGCGTATGTGTTAAAGGAAGTACATACAATGAAAATGAATATGACTACTATGGTATTGTAGACGAGATCTTACAATTGTAATATCTAGGACAAGACAATCATATATTCTTGTTCAAGTGTCATTGGTTTGATCCGAATTCCATTCAAAATGACACAATGCATGGGATTGTCGAGCTTAAACATAAGTCAAAATTGAATACTTATGACCCATTCATTTTAGCCACACAAGCCCAGCGGGTGTACTACACAAGCTATTCATCATCTATGAACAAAGAACGAAATGATTGGTGGGTAGTTTGCAAAGTTAAGTCAAGATTATTCTCTGATTATGAATTTGACATGACTGATCAGACACCTGAAGAGGTCAACACTGAATTCTTTCAAGAATATTTGGTTGAAGATGTAGAGTTGACAACTCATACTGAGGAAGATGAATCTGAAGCTCCAATTTGCTTGTCTAAAGAAAATGAGGTCGAAGAACTCGATCCACATGAGTTAAAAGGGAGTAGTAAAAGGTGAATAGATATTGAATGTAAAGGTTTTGATGAGGAGGAGTAATATACTAGTGATGAATATGAAGATGATGATGAAGATGGGGCTAAATTAGATATATCATCATCATCTGCGGAGGAAATAGATATCATTTAAAAATGGGTAGAAAATTTTCACATCTGTTCAGTATATTTAAAGTTGCCCACTTTCAATATAAGCAATTGACTAATGAACATTAATTTTTTATATTCCCTATGGAGATAGGGTGCGTGGAGCACGATCGGGCTCCAATTCTGGGAGGAGGATGAGTAGTGGGAGGGGTTTCTCTGTGGCATCAGGTATGTATATTTTTCTTTGGTATTTTTCTTTGTGCATTATTTATACATATCATTTATGTCATTTAAATTGTTACAGCTTCTGGTCATTCTTCTGTGCCTCCCCCTCTAGCAGCAGGTATGTATATTTAAAGTTGTAATTTCATTGTGCATTGATTCTTATGCCATTAAAATTCTTATAGGTTCGGGTCAATTTACACCTCCTCCTCCTAGAGTACCAGGTATGTATATTTAAATTTGTAAGTATTTGTATAGTCATTATTTATATTCTTGTACATTGTATAATTAAAGTTGTATTTTTCTTTGTGTATTATTTATACATATTATTTATGCCATTTAAATTATTACAGCTTCTAGTCCTTCTTCTGTGCCTCCTCCTTTGGTAGTAGGTATGTATATTTAAAGTTGTAGTTTCTTTGTGCATTGATTCTTATGCCATTAAAATGTTACAGACTCGGGCGACTGCACACCTTCTCCTCCTACAGTAGAAGGTATGTATATTTAAAATTTTAAGCATTTGCATAGTAATTATTTATATTCTTGTACATTGCTTATGTCGTTGTGCATTTTTGTCCAGGACCAAGTGTTTCCACACCTCCAGCTTTTTTGGCAGGTGCATCTACGGTGCCAGAGGCAGAGGACGCTGTCAGTCTACAGGAAGGGGGAGGCAATTTTTATGATAGCACTTTGCGGGATGTGTGGATAAATGGGTACGTAATAAACTTATATGTATCTTTTATTAAGGAGGTATATTTAGTTCATAAATTCATTGTAACAAGTTACATAATTACAAGGATAAAATAGAGCCCACCCAAGCATCTCAATTCATCACAAGATCAATTTAGGCACACTTTCCAGGGCCTATTCAAAGATTAAATGATTTCCCGATGGAGGTCCATGAGTTGTTGTATCAGATGTTCATGGTATGTAATTTCTTATTATAATTTATTTGTTTTCTTACTCCTACATTCAGTTAACTAACTCTGATCTGTACAGAGCAATCATTGATTCATGCGTCCTTCGGACGAGTCACGGTCTCGATCAGTATGGACAACCACTGCCCGATCAAATTATAAACATTTGTTGTATAATGCGAGGAAAAACACACTGAGAGTTTGTCAGAGTGCAGACCCGACTCTTTGGAGGGAGCACGCACCGACATGGATGAGGATAGACTACTGGGAAGGTCTATGCAACATATGGGCCGCAGAGAGATGAAAAGAAACTTCCACAACAATGAAAGTGAATCGAGCTGCCAATCTAGAGGCCAACAAGCATACAAGTGGGTTTGTCTCCTTTGCGACCCATCAGTCCAGATTGGTAAGTCATATGTCCGTTTGTGATATATTTTATTTATATAGGTACTCATTTATGTAATATTTTTCTGTGAAATAGGAAAAAGAGCTAAAACGGCCTCCGACATTTTAGGAGGTGTTTGATAAGACACATAAGAAAAAGGGGATGGATTAGTACATTAGTGACAGAGCCCGAGAGGTTGCGGTAAGTATTTACAGTCTATTCACTATTTATTTTTTCTCGTTGTAGATTAATATTACATTGTCAACTTTATTTTTAGCAGGAGTCGTATATCCAACAGATGACAGAGAAGTATGTCGGGGAGGAGCAGTAGCCGCAGTTAGATCCTGAGGTATGGGTTACGGCATCTGGTGCTCCAAAGAAAGGCCATGTGTATGGTTTTGGGCACAGTGTGGACACGAGTTGGGTATTATCTGTCGCCTCGAGTTCAGCCTCAGAAGCGACTAGTGCATTCACCACACCTGGTGCTCTAGGTACTTCTCCCAGTGAGATGATGGGCTTCATTTGAGATGAGATCTCTAGTTTGGAGTCTTGTCTAGCCCACACGATGCAGACGCAGGTGTCCGACGCTATCCAGGCCGAGCTCTCCCAGGCTATCTCCCATGCCCTCTCCCAGGTCAGCATTCCTCCCCAGGCAGCACCATCGACATTAGCACGGGTCCCTCATGTGAATAAATTGATTTTATTTTAGCTTTTCTATTTTAACAGTCAACTTTAGTTTTGTCTTGTTAAAAAATGAAGAACTTAAATAGGTTTGGGGGTCCAAAATTAGAAATACTAATCCGATCAGTCTCTAGTTTGTTCCTGTATGGCCAGGGTAATGAGTGTGAGTTGTGAAAACTGACGGAGTTCAATTCGGAATCCTAGTTTGAGCTCAGTGCTCAAATTCACATTAAGCAAGTTAGTTTAGTTTAAAAAATGAAGAACTTAGGTTTAGGGGTCCAAAATTAGAAATACTAAACCGATTGACCTTCAATTTTTTCCAACACAGCCAAGGCGATGATTGTGACTCAGAGTTCAATTCGGGCTCCCAATCTGAGCTCGACACTTAAATTCACATTAATCAAGTTAATTTAGTTTAAAAATGAATAACTTAGGTTTGAGGGTCTAAAATTATAAATACTAATTTGATTGGCCTCCGGTTTTTTCCAACACGGCCAGGGTGATGATTGTGACTTGTAAAAACTGACGGAGTTCAATTCGGACACCAGTTTGAGCTCGACGCTCAAATTCACCTTAAGCAAGTTAGTTTAGTTTTGTTTTGTTTAAAAAGGAAGAACTTAGGTAGGTTTGGGGGTCCAAAATTAGAAATACTTATCCGATCGGCCTTGGGTTTATTCTAGCATAGTTGGGGCGATGAGTGTGACTTGTGGAAACTGACAGAGTTCAATTCGGACACCAGGTTTAAGCTCGACGCTCAAATTCACATTAAGCAAGTTAGTTTACTTTAAAAATGACGCACATAGGTTTGGCATTCCAAAATTAGAAATAATAATCTGATTCACCTCTGGTTTTTTCTAGCACGACCAGGGCGAAGAATGTGACTTGTGAAAACTGACGGAGTTCAAATCGGACTCCCGGTTTGAGCTTTGCGCTCAAATTCACTTTAATCAAGTTAGTTTACTTTTAAAATGAAGAAATTAGATTTGGGGGTCCAAAAATAGAAATACTAATCTGATTGGCCTCTCGATTTTTCCATCATGGCTAGGGCGATGATTGTGACTTGTGGAAACTCACAGAGTTCAATTCGGACTCCCAGCCTGAGCTAGACATTCAATTTCAGATTAAGCAAGTTAGTTTAGTTTAAAAATGATGAACTTAGGTTTGGGGGTCCAAAATTAGAAATACTAATCTGATTGGCCTTCGGTATTTTCTAACATGGCTAGAGCGATGATTGTGACTTGTGGCAGCTAACGGAGTTCAATTCGGACTCCTGATTTGAGCTGGACGCTCAAATTCACTTTAAGCAAGTTAGTTTACTTTAAAAATGAAGAACATAGGTTTGGGGGTCCAAAATTAGAAATACTAATCCTATTGTCCTCTGGTTTTTTCCAATACGGCCAAGGCGATGATTGTGACTTGTGGAAACTGACGGTGTTCAATTTGGACTCCCGATGTGAGCTCGACACTTAAATTCACATGAAGCAAGTTAATTTAGTTTAAAAATGAAGAACTTAGGTTTGAGGGTCCAAAATTAGAAATACTAATTTGATTGGCCTCCAATTTTTTCCAACACGGCCAGGGTGATGACTGTGACTTGTGAAAACTGACGGACTTCAATTCGGACTACCGGTTTGAGCTTGACGCTTAAATTCACCTTAAGCAAGTTAGTTTAGTTTTTTGTTTAAAAAGGAAGAACTTAGATAGGTTTGGGGGTCCAAAATTAGAAATACTTATCCGATCGGCCTTCGGTTTGTTCTAGCACGGTTGGGGCGATGAGTGTGACTTGTGGAAACTGACGGAGTTCAATACAGACTCCAGTTTTGAGCTTGATGTTGAAATTCACATTAAGCAAGTTAGTTTACTTTAAAAATGAAGAACTTAGGTTTTGGAGTCCAAAATTAGAAATACTAATCCAATTCACCTCTAGTTTTTTCCAGCACGGCCAGGGTGAAGAATGTGACTTGTGAAAACTGACGGAGTTCAATTCGGACTCTCGATTTGAGCTTTGCGTTGAAATTCACTTTAAGCAAATTAGTTTACTTTAAAAATGAAGAAATTAGGTTTGGGAGTACGAAATTAGTAATACTAATCTGATTGGCCTCCGGGTTTTTCTAGCACGGCCACGGCGATGATTGTGACTTGTGGAAACTGGCGGAGCTCAATTCGGACTCCCGGTTTGAGCTCAACACTCAAATTCATATTAAGCAAGTTAGTTTAGTTTAAAAATGAAGAACTTAGGTTTGGGGTTCCAAAATTATAAATACTAATCTGATTGGCCTTCGATATTTTCCAACATGGTCAGAGCGATGATTGTGACTTATGGAAACTGACGGAGTTCAATTCGGACTCCAGGTTTGAGCTGGACGCTCAAATTCACATTAAGCAAGTTAGTTTACTTTAAAAATGAAGAACATAGGTTTGGGACTCCGAAATTAGAAATACTAATCTGATTGGCTTTCGATTTTTTTCAGCATGGCCCGGGCAATGATTGTGACTTATAGAAACGAACGAAATTCAATTCGGACTCCCAATTTGAGCTCGACACTCAAATTCACATTAAGCAAGTTAGTTTACTTTAAACATGAAGAACTTAGGTTTGGGGGTCCAAAATTAGAAATTCTAATCCAATTGGCCTCTGATTTTTTCCAACACGATCAGGGCGATGAATGTGACTTGTGGAAATTGACTGAGTTCAATTCGGACTCCCAGTTTGAGCTCGACGCTCAAATTCACCTTAAGCAAGTTAGTTTAGTTTAAAAATAAAGAACCTTTGTTTGGGTGTCCAAAATTAGAAATACTGTTCTGATTGGTCTTCGATATTTTCCAACATGGCCTGGGCGATGATGGTGACTGTTGGAAACTAACGAAGTTTAATTTGGACTCTCGATTTGAGCTCGAAACTCAAATTCACATTAAGAAAGTTACTTTACTTTAAAAATGAAGAACTTAGGTTTGGGGTCCAAAATTAGAAATACTAATCCAATTGGCCTCCGATTTTTTCCAACACGATCGGGGCGATGAATGTGACTTGTGGAAACTGACGGAGTTCAATTCGGACTCCCGGTTTGAGCTCGACGCTCAAATTCACCTTAAGCAAGTTAGTTTACATTAAAAATGAAGAAGTTAGGTTTTGGGGTCCAAAATTAGAAATACTAATTCGATTGGCCTCCAGTTCTTTCCAGTACGGCCAGGACGATGATTGTGACTTGTGGAAACTGACGAAGTTCAATTCGGACTCCCGATTTGAGCTCGGCACTGAAATTCAACTTAAGCAAGTTAGTTTTTTTATGTTTTTTTTTTTAAGGAATTACATGGCTAGGTTTGGGGGTCCAAAATTACAAATACTAATTTGATCAGTTTTCGGTTTGTTCCAACACGGTCGGGGCGATGAGTGTGACTTGTGGAAACTGACGGAGTTCATTTCGAACTCTTGGTTTGACCTCGACGCTCGAATTCACAATAAGTAAGTTAGTTTAGTTTAAAAATGAAGAACCTAGGCTTAGGAGTCCAAAATTAGACATAGTAATCCGATTGGCCTCTGGTTTTTTCCAACATAGCCAGGGCGATGAATGTGACTTGTGAAAACTAACGAAGTTTAATTCGGACTCTCAGTTTGAGCTCTGCGCTCAAATTCACCTTAAACAAGTTAGTTTACTTTAAAAATAAAGAACTAAGGTTTGAGGCTCCAAAATTAGAAATACTAATCCGATTGGCCTCCAATTTTTTCTAGCACAGCCAGGGCGATGATTGTGACTTGTGGAAACTAACGAGTTTAATTCGAACTCCCGTTGGAGCTCGACACTCAAATTCACATTAACCAAGTTAGTTAAGTTTTAAAATGAAGAACTTAGGTTTGGGGGTCCAAAATTAGAAATACTAATCCGATTGGCCTCCGGTTTTTTCCAACATGGCCAGGGCGATGATTGTGACTTGTGGAAACTGGCGGAGTTCAATTTGGACTCCCGGTTTGAGCTCGACACTCAAATTCACATTAAGCAAGTTAGTTTAGTTTAGAAATGAAGAACTTAGATTTGGGGGTCCAATATTAGAAATACTAATCTGATTGGCCTTCAATATTTTCAAACACGGCCATAGCGATGATTGTGACTTGTAGAAACTGACGGAGTTCAATTCGGACTCCCGGTTTGAGCTGGACGCTCAAATTCACCTTAAGCAAATTAGTTTACTTTAAAAATGTAGAAATTAGGTTTGGGGGTCCAAAATTAGAAATACTAATTCGACTGGCCTTCGATTTTTTCCAGCATGGCTAGGGCGATGATTGTGACTTGTGGAAACTAACGGAGTTCAATTCGGACTCCCAGTTTGAGCTCGACGCTCAATTTTACCTTAAGCAAGTTAGTTTTGTTTTGTTTTGTTTAAAAGAAAGAACTTAGCTATGTTTGGGGTCAAAAATTATAAATACTTATCCAGTCGGCCTCTGGTTTGTTCCAGCACAATTGGGGCGACAATTGTGACCTGTGGAAACTGACGGAGTTCAAATCATATTTCTGATTTGAGCTCGACGCTCGAAATCACATAAGCTAGTTAATTTAGTTTAAAAGTGAGTGAATAAAATCTAAAATTAATAATTTATTACTTATAGTAGTATTAATTTGAACTTATTATTGTTAATATATATTGTAGGTTCCTTCATCGAATGGCGTCGGAGGAGACGAGGACAAGGATGAGGATTCATGATTTTATTTTCGTTGTTATGAAAATTTTATGTAATGTTGTGGGCATTTTATGTTTTATTATTGTTGACATTTTTCATAATATAGTTTTTATTCTTATTATGCATAGGTTTTTTGTTAATATATATATATATATATATAATTAAAAAAATAGAGACCGTTAGTGACTTAATTGCTTCGGTCGCTATCAGTGACCGATACCTTCAGTCGCTTCAGTGACCGATACAATCAGTCACTATTTTAGTGACTGGCATAGTGACCGAAGGTATCAGTCGCTGATAGTGACCGAAGCAATTTAGTTACTAATCGGTCACTATTTTAGTGACCGCAATAGTGACTGAAGTTATCGTCGCTGATAGCGACCGAAGCAATTCGGTCACTAATCAGTCACTATCAACGACTGATTAATGATCGAAATTTTTCGGTCACAGAATTGTGACAAAAAATTTTCACCGACAATTTGAGTCCCTATTCAGTCACTATTCGGTCACTGGATCATTTAGTGACCGAATTGGGACGAAAATTGTCGGTCTCTAAACCCGTTTTTTTCTTGTAGTGATACCATCCTAAATAGCCGCGCTTGATCAAGGACTCGATCTCGTCCTTGAGTTGGCGGCATTCGGAGGTGTCGTGGTCGTCATCGCGATGGAAGCGACAGTACTTGTCCTGGTTACGACTGCGGGGATCAGAGTGCATCCTGGGTGGCCACCGAACGTATTGCTCATCCTTGATCTCGGCCAAGATTTGTTCGAGGGCCACCATGAGGGGAGTATACTCCGTCAAGGGGCGTGGTCAGCATGGCGAGTCCCCGTTGTGCCGGATCTTCTTCCGTTCTCGGTCGGAACCGTTGTCAAAAGGCCTCTTCTTCTCCGCCGGATCGGCCTGCTCGGCTCTACTGGCGGCTCGACTCTTTTCGCATGCAGCATGGCACTGGGCGGTGGAGAGGAACTCGGCCATGGTCGTCGACTGTTGCACCCCCAGCGTTCTTTGGAGGAACCCATCGCGGGTGCCCTGTATGAGGGCACTGGTAGCGAGTGGGACGTCCAAACGTGGGATGCGTAGAGCCTCGGTCTAGAACCTCTTAACGTAGTCCCAGAGAGCCTCACCTTTCTTCTGTCTGACGGACATAAGAGAGGCCGCTATGCGGGGCTGGGACCTTCTGCCTAGGAAGTTGTCGCGGAAGGACTTCTTCAACTGGTTGAATGAGGTGATGGAGCCCACCGAGAGGGTTTCAAACGAAGCCCTTGTAGCCACCTTCAGAGTGGCCGGGAAGGCCCAGCACTTTGCCACGTCTGATGCTCCGTGGAACACCATGTGTAACTCAAACCTGTGGATGTGATCCACCGGGTCAGTGGTGCCATCGTAAGGAGCGATGGAAGGTAGGGGCAGCTTCAGCGAGACCCAGGCCTCCAGGATCTCCACTGCGAACGGGGAATGGATGTTTGGATCGTCGTCTGCCAGAGCTCTGCCCTCGACCCTCTGAACCATCGCGTCCATGCGTCGTCCCAGTTCGATGACCCGACAAAGTCTTCTGGCTAATTCCTGGTCGAAATGTGCAGAGCCTTCTCATAGAGAGCCATAAGAGTTTGCTTCGACGATGGAATGCAGAGGAGGGGGAGCCGCAGCAGACCTGTGAGGTGACTCATCACGTCGTTCTGGCATACGGCGGGCCGATGGGGCACGTCGCGACTGTCGGGCCGACTCGTCACAATGCTCATGATGTGCCGATGAAGCTGGCAATGGTTGGTGAGATGAATCCGCCTATTGATCCGGTGGCGGGGGGACTCACGTGGCTATCTTCCTTGGCAACTAAGCATGAAGTCCCAGACAAAACCCCATCAATTGCTGCAACTATCCCCGGAGCTCGGCAACCTCCAGGGCCAAAACTGGGGTTTCGATCGTAGGTCCGTTGGTAGCTGCTCTGGCAGGAATAGTGTTGTCGTCGGTAGGAGGGCTTGGTCACACGAGTCCTCACGCAACTGACGATATCATGTTGCTCTACTGCTAGGATTCTGGTGGGAGGATCGTCCGCGAACCATGGCAGTCGTCGCTTCCCACAGATAGCGCCAAAAATATGGTGGTGTTTCCTGTTTGGAAGTGTGCTGAACGGGCCTCCACTGAAAGAGAGGGAATGATCGGTCTCCGGTGCGGACGAAGGCCTGCAAGACCAGAAAGAACGTCAGCAAGTTCCAGTTGAAGAACCGGGGTAACTCTCTGATGCCTAAGTTAGGTCAGACTATCTAGAGAGGGCAGAAATGAAAGGTTCCTTAGTGTGTGGATTCACATGTGGGCGAGTGTGTGTGAGAGATGTCCCATACCTTTGCATGAAGGTTACTAGGGTAGGGACCTAAGGGGCCCGGACGCTTCCTTCTCTAACAATAATTGAAGGGACGCGTCGGTTGAGTTCCCAAAGTGGGGGTTGTTCATTTGAGACAGCCCTTGGGATCTCGTGCTTCCATTGCTCCAGATCATGGAGAGGTGCATTATGCCATCCCATTAACTGCCATGGTAAGAGAAGAGTCGCTCAGCATTGTTGGCCAGGGAGGTGCCGAACAGGGGCCAGTGGGCCTACTCTGTGCGGCTGTTCGGTGCCTGGTGTCCTGGCACTGAAACCCGAACAGGGACGAATGGGCCTATTCAGTGTAGTTGTCTGCTGCACGATGCTCTGACACTATAGCCGGGGATGGTCCGAACAAGAACCCTGAAGTCTGTTCAATCGGACCCTTCCTGCTCGGACAGGGTCGGTGGTGTCTGGAGACTCTGAACACTCTTAGGCGCTTAGTGGCTGGGTCGTGTTCGAAAGCCAATGACTGAACCTGAGAACACATCGCTGGAAGGTCAAAGCCTGACCGTCTTACAGAGTCATGATGGGCCTATGGGTCTAGGAGGTTAAAAATAGCATCTACACGGCCCTAAAGGAATTATCAAAGGATATAAAAAGAACATTAACTTTAACTATCAAAGGATATAAAAAGAACATTAACTTCATTGTAACTGGTTTGATGAAAGAGTGGCACAAGAGATAGAATTAATAATCATAAAGTTCTATTCTGACAGAGCAGATTAATCCTAACGTAATTTTAGGCCAGATTCACCCTAGAATAACCCACTTAACTGCCTAGTCTACTCCGGCTATTAAATTATCCTACATGTCATGGTTCTTTGTAGATCGCATTGAAAAAATATTGACCATATATAAACTGAGTTAGGGTAGCTCCATCAACATTTGTATGAGGGCGAGATCTCTGTAAATATTTTTCACGTGAGAGATATGATCAGGTGTGATGAAAATTTTAATTAAAATATTTCCAATTTCCATGAATAGTTCACCGGAACCTTATATTTTGGCGTTCTAACCACGAAAGGGATGATGCCACTATTAAAAAAAAAATAGTCTAACATTAGCAATAGATTAGAGACAGAATAGCGATGGACTGTGGCGCTAATCTTTATATGCTAATCAGCGGCGAACGTACGGTGCTATGGATTTTGTCCATCGATGATATCTAGCAATGGCTTAGCCACGAAGAAAACCGTGGATTAGCCGTGGTCTTTATTAGCGATGAATTAGTTACAAATTTTTTCGTAATTCGTCGCTAATTTAGAAAAGCATAAAAATAAAATTTAACAATTATTGGGTCACAATTTTTTACATGTTCATGTGAATCTACTCATTCATTCAATAAAAGCACATATCAAGGTGAAGACAAATTTCATGTCTAATTACAATATTCTCCTGCCCAAAAGGAAGTCTAATTACAATGTTCATGACAAGCACAACATTGTTTTATTTCAAAATAAACAAAAACAATCAACAACGTCCTCCTAGATAATTATCCTAATGTGGGGATCATCATCCTTACCATCATCTTGTCCTAGCATTCCCCAACGGCATGATCATGGGAATGAGGGACCTACAAACCAAAAATTGAAATGACAGATATCACGCAAGTATGTAATTAAATAGAATAAGGTGAAGACAAATTTTAATGGATAGATATGTGACTAGAACTAGAAGAGACTACAGTATGCGGAGATCCAAAAGGAGCACTCATAGACCATATAGATGACCACCATCTATCAAAACCATTTGTCTAGCGCATCTTCAACCATCTAACAAACAACAATCATCGGAGGGGCCGCCAATGTGATGTGGAATTTTTGCAATGGTGGTGGAGCCATGTCAGTCTTGAGAGAAGTTGATAACTCCACTAACATCTAGACCACTCCTAAATCTAGCTAAATACTCAATCTTTCATAGGCTGACCAATCACAATCAAGTAGGTTGTGGCATCGAATTTAGGGTCTTAAGTATAGTCACTACCATGTCACTCTATCGGAGATGATATTAATGAATATTGAACATACAAGTAATATGCAAGATGGAAGTACGTACCATCACCTCTTTCACTTTTTCAGAGACAAACTCGCATATTTCCCATCTCTTCTATGTGCGCTCAAACAACTCCTTTTAGGACACAAGACGACCTTTCTCGTTCTCTTGCAAGTTAACTTTACAAGATAATAATTAATATAAACTACAAAGATGTAATAAATATTAAACCTATGTAATTTTACCATCCTCCTTAGTGACTCACAAAACGGATGGAGCCACTACTGTGCAAACTACAATAAAATATTCTAGCCCAATTTTGTGTGGGAGTCATTGAGTGCAGTTGGAAGCTCTCAGTCGCCCACTCATCGCACATGGCATCCCAATAATCTGTCCATATTGTGGGTGGGCCATGGCCCTTCCAATGTAAGGGATCATCAAAGCCACGAGCTACTTTCTTTTACGCTACCTTATGCTTGTTAAGATGGTCAGCCAAGCTTTTGGTGGCAACCTTGTACTAGGCGGCTCTTACATCTGCTATCTCCTCGATCACAGTCACGAAGAGATAAGAACTCTGTACAAAAATTAAAAGGTGAAATAAATATGATTATCATGAACATTAAAATCGATTCAAAGAAATAGTCGTTGATAAACCTGAGGAAATAGCTTCTTGTCACTACAAGAAATGTAAGATATGTAGACGGCTTAAAACTGTCTAGACAACATAGAAAGTTGTCTACAAAATGTTTAGTAGACGGCTTGGTAGCTGTCTACCAAGCCGTCAACGAAAAGTCCATCTACGAAGCCTACATAGTCGGCTATATGAAACCGTCTACGAAAGAATTTACGTAGACGGCGGAGGGCCGTCTATAAAAGTCTTTGTAGACGGCTATTGGAGCCGTCTATGTAAATTTTACGTAGACGGATTTTTGAGCCGTCTACTAAAATTTATGTAGACGGCCTACACCCGTCTAAATAAAGTTTAGTAGACGGTTGCAGCCGTCTACACATGTTATATATTTTTTTTAAAAAAATCTAATTTGTCATTTTCTCCTGTGTAAATGCACATACAAATTATCACATCATAAACATCCAAAAGAAACACAATATCGCACAAACTATAACAATGTAATAATCATCATCATAAACATAAATCCAAAATATCTCACAACTATACAATCTACATCATCATCATAATCATAAATGGACTCATCACTCCCCGACGCAGAACATATGTGACGACTGAGCAGCCAATTTCTTCATGAGGCTTGCATCTCTAACATTTGAGTGCGTATATGCTCTAGCTCCTTGCGATCCCTGCTCCTCTCTGCAGACATCTCCTCCATCTTTTTGTTTTAATCGTGCAACTGCTGCTGCAACTGCTGCACCTGAGTGTGGCAACCGCCTGCGGAGCTCTATCCCTCTCCCCTCCCGTACCAAGTACGCAGCGTCTCAGCCTTCCCCGCACAATGAACACGGCCAGGTCTGTCTCGTCCCATAACAGCTATGAAGGCATCCTCGGCTGAAACGGGAGTGGCATCATCACTTTGGAGTGAATGAGTCGTCATCTGTGTCATCCTCTCCTACAATTAAAAAAATATTTCATTAACAAAAAATGTTAAATTATAAACTAATTTATTAAAAATAATTTATCTAAGATAGGACTTACAAAACGATTGTTGTTTTCGTCATCAACCCACTGCTGGGTACCGTCAGGGAGGTCTTTACATCTTCCCATCTTAAAAACCTCCATGCGATTGGGCTCACGTTGATGAGTCTTCACCTGTAAAAATTAATTGTATAATCATCAAGTACAAAAAAATAATCATTAGAGATTATTAAAATTATATTTAATAAAATAAAAACTTACAAAATCATCTTTACCTGTAACATTAATTGTATAATCATCCATATTGGAGATGACAGGCGTATATAAGTATTAAAGAGATCAAAATATAAGAGTGTATAATGTTGAAAGTGACAAATGACAGAGATAATAACATCATTCTCATGACCCATTATTCCACAAAAGGTACAGAACCGTGGTATTCTTTCATAGGCAACTGGAAACTCATGAACTCTTTTGGTTGGGGAGCTTGACTTTGACTGCAGGATGTTGCGTTCATTTAAAAAATTTCCATCAATAAGTGATATGTTTAGTCTGGTCTCCCCCAAACGATGCCCCATCCTACTAAAGTTTATACCCCACCTTCTACCCTTTGGGAGCACCCCATATGGATTTGTTTACTTGTCCCTGGTTAGATTAATTAATGCCCCCTCTCTTGTGTGAGATCATGTTAATTGTACTCCAAGGCGAAGGCCAATCCACCATGATCAGTCATCCCCTCTATATTGATATGGACTAATGTTAATTTACTCGGTTTCCATTGACCAACTTAGAGCATAATTCAACTCGAAGCCATTCTTAATTTTGAAGGGCAGTCACCTATAATTAAGGATATACCCCAAGGTCAGCTAGGTGACTCGTGCACCGAAGCACACTAATCAGGTCAGCTAATCCACACAACTGTGTTATCCACATTATCTCTGAGGCCACCTATTCTCATTAAGAACATGATTAATTAGGATGGAGAGATCCAATGTTCCAACTTTGTTCTTCTTTTATTTACCCTGAGGCCTTCATCATGAATGTGTTAGGAGTTCCAAGTGGTGGGAAGGCCTTTTATTATGGGGTCCTTTGTCATTTCCTAAGGGTGATGTTATATCCTCACACCTTTCTAAGGCACTTTGTTAACGCACTTTGCTATACCAACCAGTCAAAGTTCAGAAATCTCCAGGCCCCTGAAGGATTCCATTATATTGATATCTTCAAAGACCCTACTATAACTAGTTGTGATGGACATTAAAAATTAATTGTATAATTATCAAGTAAGAAAAAATAATCAATATAGATTATTAAAATTACATTCAATAAAATAAAAAACTTATGAAATCATCTTTTAATTGATAAATACTTGTACGCCCCGCCGATACGTCATATTCTGATGGGTGCGATTTTGTCTATTGCATTCGGCAATATCCTGTAAAAAAAGACAATACATATATTTGAATATTTGATGAAATCTCAAATAAAAAATCATAAGTACTATATGTAATTAGATTATATTATTTTACTTGCTCCTCCCTTGTATTCCATTTTTGGCACATTGTTTGCCAATCTAATGGATCAACACCGGGTGGAACAGAGGCAACAACATCCTCAAAAGTCTTCCCCTTATAATGCTACAAAATAACAATTACAAAGTTATCGTTCAAATCATTATCAAGATAAAAAAAAACTAAATACTTTAAAAAAATACTTACTTTCGACTTTAACATCCCACGCCAACCTTTGTGCATGGCTGTCATATGTTGTAACATCTCCTTATTTGTCTGAGGAGTCCGATCCCAAGAATACCACATCTACACATATATTATCAATTAATTTAACATGTACATTTGCCATACTAGTGGTATTAACTTTGGATAGTATATACATTTCAGAATTAACCATATCCTCTTTCAGTCAAGGACAGCATCTCTCAAGTTTGAAAGCAAAAGTGAAGGCCTGAATTGACACCATCTATTGACAATCTGGATCTTACAACAAACAGAACAAAAAATAAAGAAATAAAAATAATCAGACAATAAAAATTACTGCTTAAAAGGAAAAAAAATTACTTGCCGCCAGATGATTTTTATAAGCTAATGAGTATGGAAGAATACACATATTTTGTTTGTGTACAGAGTTCAGGGAGTGACCACGCATGAGAGCCCAATTGTTCTGCGCATTTCAGGTTTATGCTCCTTGCTACTCTATGCTTATTATAAAAGAATTCTGTTTAAGCAGCTACTTGATTCTCTACACCTAGATTAATTTGTTTGAATTTTTTTTACTTTATTTCACTTAATGCTATTCTGTTTCTTGCAAGGACATGGATTCCTTTTTGTGCATCAGTCAAGCACATAATCTTCCTCAAGGGGTGGATGTATCTATCCATTAAAATGTTCTTATGTTCGAGTTTGATATTGTAACAAATTTAACACAGATTTAGACTTGTATTAAAAGGATATAATTCAGGTTCTAGGAGGTCTCTCCTTCCACCAATGGTAGTTATGTCCTTCAAGTTAGATGTCTTCCTCCATATTCTTTCTACCTTAATTTGAAACTATAAAGACTGATATCCAGTAGCCTAAAAGTCACAACTAATCAACAAAAGGGTACTAAGAACTTCTATGCAAATTTAGAAGAAGCCATCATGACCAGTTGTGAAGCCAAAATCAATTGACAGTCTTTATGTAAGACTGGGCAAGTGACTTGTCTGGCAAAAAGGCATCTGGTTCACACCCAAAGTTCTTGTGTTCAGAACCATCTTGGACATCTAACATTGTGACATACAAGAGATTCCCAAATGCCTATGAACTCTGTCCTTGTCCAGTCTGGTGGTGATGGAGGGAGTTTTAGTGTCTTCCTATCACATTACTGAGCCCTGTTTTATGTGGGTTCAATTCGAAGGTGTAGTCGGGTGCCTCCTTGTAACCTGTGAGGAAACTCTTATTTTGATACTGTCAAATGATGATGTGGTATAATTTTTTGTTGTTGGTGTCAAATTTTGTGCCAAGAATGGGTATTAGTAAACCAGTTCTCAAATGATTTAGGGAACTAGTTTATTAACACATTTTTTTGACACTAAATTTGCTTTGGCTTTTGATTGGTATTTTTGGCCACTTTGATAATGGGTTGGAGTTAAGATAACTCTAACTTATGAACAAAGTTACACATGGCCACTTTGATAATGGGTTTGAACAAAAATTGGTATTAGAATCCGTCACTATATCAAGAGATCAACATCTTGCATTAAAATACATTCACACATCTTGCAAAAATATATTCACGCATCCATACATAATATAAAAGTTGAGCCACCACCCAGGCTCGTTGGATTAAATAAAGATGAGCCACCACCCAGGCTCGCTGGATTAAATAAAAATGAGCCACCACCCAGGCTCCCTGGATTAAATAAAAATGAGCCACCACCCAAGCTCGCTAGATCTTACCTCAAAAGATGAAAGCAAGTAGATCGATCAACACACGTGTTCCAAACAAAACCTGTCATCATATTTTATTAAAAAATATATTAATAACACACAAAAAACCCACATCAGTCCAACAATAGAGCACAAAAAATGCTAACCATGTTCTTCCCAGAAACATGTGCCAAAACAAATAGTATCTGAGTCAGGAAATAAGAATGGAACTGAACAATAATGAGACTGAATATAATTCATAAACAACTCGAACAAAAAAACTCAGTTCATAAGCGGTCGGGATGATAATATCACCAAGGCATGTAACTAAATATACTTCATAAACATATTTGCTGCAAGCTTTGATACGTGAAAATGCCATCTATCCTTAGTATCTTGCTCTGTCACATTTCATCTTAAAGTCTAAATTTTATCATAATTGTTACGATGTATATAGTTTCTGCTTTTTCCAGTAATGCAGAAGCTTCTACACAGTTGATTCCCAAAAGATGAATGACTTCATTCTTTCTACTTCCTAATCAATATCATGTTCCCATGTATAGCAAAATAGGAGTCACCAAGAGTCCTGGAAACCATTTTAATGCAGGATATCTCTTGGTTTAATGCTTGTATTTTAGAACTTTCGAAAATGCATACCCCAAGTCATCAATAAATCATGCTTTAAGTATGGGCCGCTTTCAACATGAATCGGAATCTGGCTGAGTGGGGGAGAGATAATTAAAGAAAGAAACTTGCATGAAAGAACAATTAGGCATCATACCTGAGTGGGGGAGAGATAACTCCAGTAGAACTGGTCCCTCGTCTCGCTCGGGTTCTGCTGCAGGCTGTTGCACACCTTGCTGTCCTGGAGGCAACTCTTGATATTGGCCCAGTTCTTGTTGTTGTTAACCCTTCTTCTGCAGCCAGTTGGAGTAGTCTTCGAGCCTATACTCCTAACGTCGAACTAGCAGATCGAGAGGGGAGAGAGGCTGGGCGGGGGGGGGGGGGGGGGGGGGGGGGTTTTCACGGAGGGGAGAGAGAGGCGGGGGCCGGGGCAGGGGGTTTCACAGAAGGGAGAGAGAGGCGGGGACCGGGCGGGGGGGTTTCACGGAGGGAGAGGGAGGCGGAGCGAGGGGGTTTCACGGAGGAGGTGAGGAGAGAGAGGCGGGGCCGGGGCGGGGGGGTTTCATGGAGGGGAGAGGGAGGCGGGGCAGGGGGTTTCACGGAGGGGAGAGGGAGGCGGGGTGGGGGGGTTTCACGGAGGAGGGGAGGAGAGAGAGGCGGGGGCCGGGGCGGGGGGGGGGGGGGGAGGGCGGGCGGAGGGGAGGAGGGGAGAGCCTGGGTAGAGGTTTCACGGAGGGGAGAGAGAGGCGGGAGGGGGATTTCGCGGGCTGGGTCGGGAAAAAAAAGATTAAGATTCGTAGACGGTTCCTGCAGACAGTCTACGTATCACACATTCGTAGACGGCTAAGTGACACCGTCTACAATATCCGTCTACGAATGTGTGATACATAGACCGCCTATAGAAGCCGTCTATGAATCGTGCATTCATAGACGGCTACAAAAAGCCGTCTAGAAATGCATCTTTATGTAGACGGCTACCATTTGCAGCCGTCTACATATCCCACATTTCTTGTAGTGTGTTTACACATAAAATGCCTCAAGTTTATATTTCCTTTTAATAAGAACTAAATAGCATATAGCATGAAGGATTGAAATAAGCTGTCAAGGACCTCCCTCGGGAACTTCTTCCATTGCGCAACTAGCCCGGGGAGATGGTGGAGCTAGCCCTTTGTGATGCTTTGAGTCACATCTTGTGGCTCAAATTTCAATTTGTTATATGTTAATACAAAGAACTATTATTTAGGCAATAACAAACTCAAATGACTAAACTGGATGAAATATTTACAGGCGATCATCACTGTAAACAATCATAATCAATTGTCGTCCATTCATATTGTACATGGGGGTCGACATCAAAATTATCGTTGGGGAAGGGAGTAGTTGGTGAAACCTGGGAATCTGTATAAGAAAAGGTTGTTACCATTTGTATCAATACATGTATGAGAGGTTGTAAAGGAAATCTTCACTTGTATACCTTCTATCTAGGCCTTTCTAGACTCGACTGGAGGCACAGGCAGAGGCCGAGGCACAGGTCGTAGCGTAGGTGATCCCATATGTCTACTAGTGCTCATGTGGCATCCTAGATCCTACAAGTGACATGTATATGATGAATTCAACATGTATGCAAGAAATACTAAAGAAAACAATGGATAAGGTTCAAATCTTTACTTGATGAAATTCCTCCACCTATGCTAGCCTAGAACCCTATGATGAATAAAGATATGTAATTATATTATTCATGCACATAATAATTAGTATTATACATCATATACCTGAACCTATCCCTCTACCTCCTCGACTAAGTCATGCTCTGCAAACCGTAGTCTGTTATATAATTTAATTACAAAAATGGGTTAAAACAAAGTTAGCATAAAAGTTACTTGAAACATAAAGAATCAACATACATTGGAGAAACTACTTTAAAATATCCATTTCATCCTCTTCATCAGTTATAGGACAATTTAGTTCATTGTCATCACCATCCTCCCCATCACTTGTACTTTCACTTTGAACCTCTTCTTCTTCTTCCTCAAACTCATCTTCCTCCTCTTGTTCTTGATAAATCCTTTTTCCACTAACTATGTGTTTTACATCAACCTCATCCATTTACGTGTCGTCGCATAATCGAATATCATCTTACAGCATGTGGATAGTCCTATCATGAGTTAATTAGTAATATGTATCTTCTAATTGAGAGTAATCATCACTGTAATGTACGTTCACATTCACTACTGGGGGGAGGGGATATGTAGATGGCTGAAAGCCATCTACAAAAGACTTGAACCCATCTACTAAAACCTATATAGATAGCTAGACTAGCCATCTACAAAAATTTCGGCTTATGTAGACGGCTGAAGCCGTTTATCAATATTCACAGACTGCTATGCAAAATCATCGACAAAAACATATGTAGATTGCTAATATGTCTCTACAAAACATATGTAGACAACTACACATGTGTCTACAAAAGTTTATGTAGACAGACAAGTATCTGTCTACATATACATATGTAGACGGTTACGTTAGCCGTCTATAAAGATATATTTAGATGGCTAGGCTAGCCATCTATAAAGATATATGTAGACAGAGTTGACAGTTGTCTACACTAATATATGTAAACGACTATTAGTTGTCTATAAATAGATATGTAGATGGCTCCGTAGCCATCTACATAACGTTTACATAACGATTCTTAGACACCTCATAGCCATCTACATATGTTTGATTAAAATAAAATAAATACCTTAAATTTTTTAAACATTACACCTGTTAATTAATTCCATACAACTTTGTAAAATATTCATAAACCATCCAAAAACATAAATTATCATAAATAAACATAAAATGTCATACATAAATCATTCAAAACAAATACAATATCTCCAAAACTACAACAAAATAATATAATCATCATCATCATAATTATCTCTAGACTCATCAGTCCCCTCATGCTCAGGATGAGGCGCGTACTTTGTGTGACCAGTCAATTGGTTCATGCGGGTTTGCATCTATGCCATATGGTTGCGGATATCCTCTACCTTTTAAAGATCCCTACTCCTGTCTACATGCAGCTCTTCTATCTATTTGTTTTTATCATGTAACTGCTGCTACACCTGAATCTAATAGCTACCTCAGGAGCTCGATCCCTCTCCCCTACCATACCAACTGCCTTAAGAGCATTTGAGGATCGCTCTGCAGATCTTGCGTGACAACAAGCTCTATGCAAAATTGAGTAAGTGTGAGTTTTGGCTCGAAGAAGTTTCATTTTTAGGCCATGTCATATCCAAAGATGGTATAGCTATTGATCCTTCCAAAGTTGAAGTTGTACTCAATTGGGGACGACCAACGAATGTGACTGAAGTTAGAAGTTTTCTCGGACTGGTTGGTTACTACAAACGGTTCATTAAAGACTTCTCGAAGATTGTTGTACCCCTCACTCACCTCACCTGAAAGGAGAACCCTTATGTTTGGAGTGAGGAATGTGAGAAGAGCTTTTAGACATTAAATAAATACTTAACATCTACACCTACCCTTGCTTTACTAGTTGAAGGTGAAGGACTCTCGGTTTATACTAACGCATCTAGAATCGATATAGGTTGTGCACTGATGCAAAAGAAAAAGGTGACAGCCTATTCGTGAAGACAATTGAAGACTCATGAGTTCAACTACCCTATCCATGACCTAGAATTGGCGGCAGTTGTCTTTGCACTCAATTTGGAGACACTATCTCTATAGAGAACAATTCACTGTTTACTCATATCACAAAAGCCCGAAGTATTTATTCTCCCAGAAGGAGCTCAACATGAGGCAAAGAAGATGGTTGGAGTACCTTAAGGACGTTGACTTCAATATTCATATCACCCTAGCAAGAGTAATGTTGTTGCTTATGCGCTTAGCAGGAAGCATGTGATGTCCTTGTTTTGTTTAGTTATGGGCGAGATACAATTACTAGAACAATTCACCAGACTAGACATAAATATTGAGCAAAGGAGAGATCATGTACTAGTTGCTAACCTTAGGATACAACCCAACAATTTTATCGATATTAGAGATCAACAAGCAAATGATCCATTCTTGGTTCGTGTTAAGGAAACCATAGCAGATAGACCAGGTTTCTCCATCACTGATGATGGAAGATTACTATTTCATGGTAGGACCTATGTGTCTGACAATGAAGAACTGAAAAAAAGGCTGTTGGGTGAAGCTCACAAGACCAAGTACATTATCCACCCTAGTGCAACCAAGATGTACCAAGACATGAAAAGAACATTCTAGTGGCCAAATATGAAGTGTGTAACGACCTGACCTCCCGGACCCCCGCCAAGGGCCTCGAAGGTCGCGTCGCCACCCACGGATCCGAAGAACCGGAAGGGTTAGAAGAAATAGTCTAGTGAGATATGTACTGAATTTAAATAACTATAATAATATGTACACTATACAAAGGTTTGTACAACGTGTCCCAAGCAAAAGCACAGGTATAAGAAGAAAGGTGCAGTCCTTAAGGGGCATACCCCGAGGACTTGCAAAGCACAACCCTCAGCTCACTCGGCTACAAGAGCTCACAACACTCGCTCTCACTGCTGCTGACAACACACGGCGCCGCAGTCGCCTCTGCAACCCGTCCGACACTGAGCTCCCGCGGCGACGAGCCCCTAGCTGAAGGAAGTAGGGGGGTGAACCTCACGAACAAGGCTCAGTAGGGATTACCAATCCCTCACCGGCTAGAGCAACAGGAACTCCGAAAACAGGAAACTACCCTAGAAAGCTGTAAAACGAGGAACACCTACAGTAGGGTACTACTAAGCAGCGGAAGAGAACAACGTAACGCCACGACCACCAACTGAGGTCGGGCCACACACACGACTCCTGCAGAAACTAACGGAGTCAGGCACACAGCGGAAGCAACCCTCGGCACACTCGACGAGACCACGCAACAACCAGGTGAGAACGACATCTCACCGCAAGCATGGCCACCTCAAACCTCCACAAGGTCGAGGGCCCACAAGCAGAACCACCCCGGACCGTGGACATGCCACAAGGTCGGGAAGCCACACATGCCAGCGCCACCACGGACTGGCACCCCAGAACGGGACCACGAAACCGAGAGAACACCGAAGTGGAAACCACCAGAAGCACGGGTTTGCCCAAGGCCAGACCAACGACGCCCATGGAAACTAGGCACGGCCAGGCTATAGCCATCGTGCACGCTAGGGCAATGGATAACACTTGGAAACGTCGTGAGGAAGCATCATCACAACAACATCAACCAAGCCACCGTCGCTAGCAGCCAAGAGGGGGACCCGTAGTCCGCACGCTCTGCTCGCTAGCCTAGCTCCTGCCTCCGCCCCCGCGGAAGGGTGAGACAGAGCCTCCACAGAAACACACAAACGCACACAACACCGCAGCCTAGCCAAGTTGCGGCCTCACGCCTGACCTCCCTACGCGGCCCCAGAACCAACGTAGAGCGAGGCAGTGAGACAAACGACTGTCTGGGCTGCACCGGGAAGGGAACTGCCTCACGACCTCGGCGTCCTGCCCCAGACAAGAGAGCTCTACAAACGACTCAGCGTCACTGTCCAAACCTCATTTTCCCCTCAGCTCCAGAGTCCGCCAACTCGGCTGCCAACTCGAGCACGCTCGTAGCCCGGAGTACTCCCTCAATAGGCTCCCAAGGATGGGGGTCCTAGAAAACAGAGACAACCTCTGAATGGGACAAGCCCTCAAGTGCCAAGCACCGGGTGAGCAAGCAGGGCGGCACAACAAAAAGCACGCCGAACTGCTGGCTTGTAACACACGACAAGCCCAGCAAGCGAGAGCCACGCACGGACCCTCAAGAGGGCCGTCGATCAACCAAGGTACGCATGGAAAAGCCGGAGCCTCAGAACACTACCAGCCAACACGGAAACACGTCGCTCTGCTAATAATCGATTGACCGCCACTCAATCAATTATTAGACAAATGCGACCCTCCTGGCACCACTGCCAGGACACGGCCATGAAGGTGTCACCTTCAGTCACTGAATGCAGAAAGGTAACTAGCCGCATTCCCTACCAGACGGTCCTAAGGGCAAAGCCTGCCCTGGGGCACACGCCGACACACAAACCGGGCCAGGGAACCACCCGAGGCAACACAGGTAATGTCGCGCCCCTACAGGCTGTCACGATCTCATCGCGATGGGGAAGGGCAGCGCGACACCAACCTTATCACGACGGGGAGACGTGTCGCAATAGGAAACCCTATTGCGACCGGAAAGCGCGCCGCGACAGCGACCCTTATCGCGACCGCCAATCGCGTCGTGATAAGGTCGCGCCTGACCAAGCCGACGTCTCTACTGGTGTCGCAACGCGCACCGCGGTCGTGACATCAGTCGAGAGGCAGACCGCCAGGATCCTCAATCTTAGGGCCGCCCAAGAGCCATACAAGCATGCACACACGGGGGAGGGGAGCATGGGAGGCTATCTAAACTAGCTAGAAAGAACGAAGAGCTCCCGATCCACCTGGATCGAGAAGAGTTCAAGTAATCCCTACCTTTAATGAAGAACCGAGCCCCATATGGGTCCTTCACGATGCACGACCGCCTCCTCCTCACTCCACGCATGCTCCGCCGCTCTGCCACGAGCCCGCTGGTGCCACCACGCCCCGATCGCCCGAGAGGAGCCTCCCCCATCACTGGAGAAGAGGGGAAAGGGAAGAATAGGAGAGAGAGGGGAAAGGGTTAGCCAACCAGTGCCTTAAGCCCCCAACATCCAAAATGCGACGGCCCGCTCTGTCGCGTTACGAACCTTAACATGACGGGTCAACGGACCGTGATAAGAACGGGCCCCCCAAGGACTCCGCGACAACGTGACAGGCCGTACTGACACACATGCCACTCTGACAGGCATCAGACGACCGACAGGACAGAAAGCAGTCACGACCCGTTGATCGGTCGCGACAACAAGACGCGATAGGAAAGCCGGGCGCGACAAGAACGGGACGCACACGTGCGTCGTGACATGGACGACTGTCGTGGAGGACACCCACCACGCGACACTAACACGTCGCCCACCCTGGATGTGTTAGTGGCCAGTCATCCCAGACACCGGACGGAAAGCCGGGAATCTGGGTCTTACAAAGTGTAAGGTTGCTGAGCATGCCTCACACTACCTCACATGTCAGCAAGTCATGACAGAGCATTGACATTTTGCAAGTGTACCCAGACCCCTAGACATACCATAATGGAAGTGGGAAAGCATTGACATCGACTTCATCATGGGTTTTCCCCGAGCTTGTGGTGGACTCTACGCTATTTGGGTCATAGTAGACTGACTAAGTCCGCACACTTCTCAGCAATCAAGAGTACCTGGAGTGTGGACGTGTTAGCCACATTGTATGTAAAGGAGATTGTGAGATTACATGGAGTTCTTGGATCCATAGTCTCCGATTGTGACCCAAGGTTTACCTCTCACTTTTGGAAAGGACTTCAAACTACACTCAGTACTAAACTCGTTTAGTACTGCTTTCCACCCACAAACTAATGGGAAGATTGAGAGGACGAACTAGATCATAGAAGACATTCTACAAATTATACACTTGAAATGATACTGGAATGAGCAACTACCACTGATAGAGTTTGCATACAACAATAGCTACTAAACAAGTATCAAGATGATGCCATTTGAAGCACTGTATAGTAGAAGCTGTAGATCACCAGTATGCTGGAATGAGGTTGGTGAACAACAATGGTTAGGACCTGACTTACTGCAAAACACTAGCAGAGACATTCAACTCATTAGAGATAGAATCAATATAGCCCAATCCAGGCAAAAGAGCTATGCAAATAAAAGAAGAAGAGACCTAGAGTTCCAGGTCAGAGATCACATACTACTCAAGGTATCCCCAACCTGAGGATTCCAAAGATTTGGAATCAAGGGCAAGTTAAGCCCAAGGTTCATCGGTCCGTTTGAAGTACTCGAGAGAGTTGGCAAAGTGGCCTATCGTCTGGCATTACCTCAACAATACTCTACCGTACACAATGTCTTCCATGTGTCTATACTGAGAAAGTATGTGTACGACCCATCTCATGTGATACGCTACGACGATATAGTCTTGCACAAGAATATGACCTATGAAGAGAAGCCAGTTAGAATACTAGATAACAAGATATAACAACTTTGAAATCGAGCCATACCCATGGTAAAGATACTTTGGAACAACCATACAGTAGAAGAAGTTACGTGGGAACCAAAATTGACAATGAGACGGAACTATCTGGACCAATTCAGTAAGACATTCTTCCTATATGATTAGGTGAATTTGGGAACCAAATTAATTTTAAGAGGGGGAGGATGTAACAACTCTCAATTTTTAAATTGAGATGAGTAAAGTTAAATTAAAAAGAAAATGCGAATAAATGAGAACCCATTATATATATTCATATATAAGTTGTATAAATTGATCCACATATAAATTATTGGGTGAAAAATAAGAGCCCAATTGCTAGAATAGAGTTAAAATTACTTAAACTTTGCAACTTTAAAATATTATAATTAAAAGGGGCTAGAAATCACATTACAACTCATACTCTTATCTAATTAAGAGTCCTAAATCTCTCCTAACCCAATAACCATGAAATCTAGCACTATCCTAATCTAAGCTGGAGATATAAATGAGAGAAAGGTGAGATAAACATAGAAATTCGTGATTTGGCGAGAGGTTGAGTTAGAGAAAGATTTAGAAGCCCTAAATATATAAATACACCTTAATCTCATCTATGGCCGACCATATTGATCTCCTGGGACTTGGAGGACGTGGAAGGGAGCTTCTTGGACAAGGAATTCGTGAGGCTTGGAAGGGAGCTTCTTCGTGTTCTTCGCATTCTCACCCTAGTATCTTAACAACACTCAATGGTGGGCAATCTCTCAAGAAAAATCTAATTAGTCCCATCCATAGATAGTCTATGATCCCAGCAGCAAAAGCCTCATGTTTTTCCCCAATTTCTATCATGCCATTTGTGAGTATTTCTTGCTCAAAGTCATGCTATTATCATGTACCCGATCCCTCTTGTTGATTCCAACTCCCTAAAATCCATGTCAAAGTACTCTCTTTTCGATTCTATCATGTTTAGAGACCTATTAGCTTTGATTTGAGACTGGTTTCATGCTTTTCCAGGCAATATCTCTCGAGGTCTTGTCGTTTTATAATGAAGCGGTAATTCTCAGGTTGACACCCTGAGAATGTGCCCCTATCCAGCGTCGCGACCTTGTTGCGATGCTGTGATAGGTCACGACAGCCATTAGTTGTTGCCGCGCCCCTGGCCGTCGCGACATGGTGGCAGCACCTAGGGCTGTCAATGGGCCAGGCCGGCCCGACAGGCCCGCGCGCTTGGCCTGATTTTGGGCCGGGCCGCAAGACTCTTTTCGGCCCATGGGTTTTTAGTAGGGCCTAAAAGCCCAGCCCGATTAAGCCTGTGGGCTGAACTCGGTCTTTGAGTTTGGCCCGATGGGCCGGTCCGACCCGTTCTCTTTTCCTTTTTTCTTTTCAAATCTTAAATTTTACTTAGTTAAAATTATGTTATTTTACTTATTTAAAAGTTAAAAACTCTCTTTTTAAACAAATTAAATAAGAACGTCAAACTCTAGTTAATTGAATGAGATTACAAGTTTTATACTATTAAATATATTATATTTATTATTAATTTAATTTTTATTGAAGTATTTAGGCCGGGACGGGCCTTAGTCGGGCTTTACAATTTTGTAAAAATATTAGACCTGGCCCAGCCCGGCCCGACATTGCCCGGGCTTAGGTCGGGCTTGAACTTTCATATTGATGAGTAGGGCCTGGGCCGAGCTCATCTAAGCCTAGCCTGGGCCTGGCCCATTGACAGCCCTAGCAGCACCCCAGTCGGCGCTACTTCAGTAATAAGGCTAGAAACCCTAAAATCCCATTAAATCTTGCTAATCTGTGCTCTATAATCTCGGTTAAACCCTTGCAATGCCCTATGATGAACAATAACATCATGTTAATCAACTTTCAATAATCTCAACATGATTTTCTTATTAAAAGATATGTTCACGACTCTCATATGCTACATTTGATTCTCTCTCACATGCACACACAAAACTTGAATTTTGCCATGTGATCTTACAGGACCCATCTCCATAATATATATGGTAATTAAATGCAAATATTTCATGTTAACTTCCCTATTATTTTAAATGTACTTGTCTTCAATTTATTTGGTAGATTTGGATATTGTTATCGCGCTCCTCTGCTTATGAGCACTCAAGGCAAGATGAGCAATGCTTCTATACACACTTCTCTTGACTTGGATGAACTCTTCGTTGGGGATACGTTTGATTGGACTAGGAATTCCTTGTTCAAGACCTCCGTAAGACTCTTTGACTTTGGCTGACGTTCATTGTCGATGTGCAGGTTATACCATAAATACCTAATTATGCTTAGGTATCAGCATGATACAATGGCCTTAGATTTCTCTCTTATCTTGAGATCACGTCGGACCTCTGGACTGTGTTCGTAGCACGGCCAATGATGGGTTAGTGAATTCTACTAGACTACTAGCACCAAATATGTGTGTTGAGCAACTGTTACTATCGTCGTTTTATCATTTCTTTTCAAGCATGACCCTCACTCTCATCTACTATCTCTATCCTCTCATCTATGCAGGTTCTCTCCATACTCTCGTCTATTTCTTCTACTATCTCATCTATTACTTGCTACTCTATTGGCCATTTGACTGGTTGTCCAAAGATAAAAACATGATCAATGCCAGGCAACATTATAAAGGGGCCAGTCTGGTCCTGGGAGGTGCGCCCGAAAGTGCTAGTGCCCATGGGAGTTTATTGACCAGAGTGTTCGGCATTACACTCAAGTGCTAGTTATCTTGATAATCTAAAGACAATTAAACTGTTATATTGACTAGTGTGCTATTGTGCTATTTATACATGCTATCTCGTGATATGGCCATTTCTTTATCGTGATAGTTGTGCTATATTCTTTTGAAAAGTACTATTGTTCTCTTGCTATCATGCGTCATTTTACTCTTGACTATACTTGATCGTTCTCCCTAGTTATCCTGCTATTCAAGACATTAATTACTTAAAGCATGCATGTTTTTGAGATATTAAGTCCTACTAGGCGTTATCGCTCATCCTATGCTATTTATTATATGTGTTCTATGTGAGTCTGATGAAGAATACCACACTCATGAGGATGGGGTTGAACAAACACAAGAGTGACCTGATGTGCTGTCGTCCAATTATCTTAGTATAAACTAGATAGTTAGTTTGCTTTTATTTGAATAAAGTTTTTTGGGCTCATAGTTATGGCTCTGAATTATTGAATGTAATAGTGAATAGTGAAATTATCAATAAAGTTTGGTCCATTTGGCATTATTCCAAATTATACAATAGTTTGATGTCTATTTTACCTTATATACTATATATTTAACTATAGCTGTAACGACCCAAGATCTGAATTACCGGTAACCAACCAGTAACGCGAACCCTGACTCGCCACCCACGAGCAGAAACTCGGAAGGTAAAAGGAGAAAGTTTGAGGATATCATATACGAAAATGTACACACCACAATAAATTTGAACATTCCACTATATATAGATAACAAAGTGGTACAATTCAGAGCAGATCTAACAAAAGTAAAGAGTACATCTAGTACATAAACAAAAGAACTACTCACTATAATCACGAGATTGTGCTCCCCAAAAAATATGTATGTGTGTATAAGAGTAAAGGATAGGGAAAGCACCATGATCGCCACCAAGTAGTCGCCCAAAGATGTGTGGAGTCGAGGACGGCTGACTACGTTGGAAAAGGAAAAGGAAGAAAAAACGTACCTGTGAACGCGACAAAGGGATCGTCGCGGCACTTATACCTGAACGCGACGATCTAAAAGTCGCCTTCTAGATCGCGACCACTTGGCTCGTCGCCTTCTTCTCCAGGGATGGAGACTGCAAGTTCTGATCTTCCTGCTCCTCAGCCGGTCGAGGGGCAAGAGCCTCACGCTGTCCTTGTCTTCTAGTACCTGCCAAGATCATGAAAACACAGAGAAACCCATTAGAACTTCGTGTGTAAGAGATTTAGTCAATAGGAAACAAGTACACATGCACTATTATGGTGGGACCTCACGTGGTTGGGGTTTTTAACCCCTTTGGGTGCTTAAGATAGGTGTGTGGTGAGTGTTCTAATATGAATCTACGAAAAAAACAAGAACTATGCATGCATGAAAATAGAGAAAGAAGGGAGAGAAAGGGGAGAGATTGTGTAGCCGGATGAAAAATGGCCTGGAGGGCTCTTCTCGGTCGTCTGGAGAGAAAACTCTCTTCTTCGGAATTGAAGCTCTCTGGAGGAGGAAGAAGCAGACTCCGGCCTTGCCCAAAAATATGGAGTATTGAGGTAGTTATAGGTGATTATTTCTGGAAGGGCTGTGAGAGGAATAACGGGCAACAGTCCGTGTTTGGGTATGTATGGCCGTGCGTGGGTGATTGGAACTCGGAAAGGTTGATGTTAGGAAGGTTTCCCCAAAGTTTGGAAGGATTTGGACGCGATTTGGATGAGCAAAAGGGGAAATATCCATGTATGGCATGAGTCCATGTTAGGCTCGGAAAGGATCTTCTGCATGAGGTCCAGAACGCGACGGCCATCGTGTCGCTAACAAGGTGGAGACGCCTCGATATGTCGCCTTCCTTACATGGAAGGTGACTTTAAGATATTTTTGGAGATTTTTCAGGGAATTAAAATGCCTATTTATTAACGCGACATATCGAAGTGTCGTCTTCTTGAAAGCGACAGTGCCTTTGTCGCCTTCAGTGCCCTTTCAGCATGCGGACATGCAAAGCGTCCGATCTCCATGCACGGGCATCAGAATGACGTATGGTTTGAAACATCGGACTCTTGACTCAGAGAGCTATAGTGAAGAGGATTGACTTTGACCAGGAAGACCTCACCAGGGTGATGAACTGATGAAAAGGATGTCATGATCGGAGAAAGCCAGCTTGACGATGATGAGCCAACGTGGGGCATCAATGATATGACAAAGATTTTGCTCGACTTATGGGTCAGAAATGAGTGTCAACAGATTGCCCCTCCTTGATGCCTACTTTGCAAGGGAGTGGAGCGGTAGTAGAGCGAAGATGGCATGAAATGACGATGTAGCGGAGTGAAATGAAATGAGCTGAAAAGCAGGCATCAAGGTAAAGAGACACCCATTCTGGACGAATAAGCAGCGAGAATTATCCGGCTATCCTCGAACACGGCTGGGAACAAAACACAAGAATGGTTCCTATTTGGGACGAATAAATGTCAAAAGAAATGAAATGAGCAACCTCTCGATTCAAGAGGTACCCTGGCTATCTTTAGCGTGCAGGTTTCGTTCATTAGGGGATAGGTGCTGCCCGGCGGGTCGATTCGACTCTGGCCTTTGAGCGATTCATGAGTAATGAGCGGATCGGGGATAAAGGAACGACTATTATAATGAATGGAGATGAGAAGAATCCTGAATAGGAACCATACTCACAAACTGGACCGAGCAGCTAGCTCGAGGGATGCTTTCAAATTCAGAAATGGAATGCTTGTCTGGACATGGGAATCTTGGTGGGAACATCATTGGGAAGCTAACTTTGACAAATCATGAAGCATGAAGCTCAAAGTCCCTACATGATGCATGCTGGGCTAAAAAGGAAAGAAATCATGAAAACAAATGCAAAGAAAAGGAGAAAATAACAAATATTCAAGGATAATATTGCTAGACAATATAAGCAAGGGTCAAGACACTTCGCATCCCCGACATGCGATAGAATCCATCGTCCCCGAGTTATATCACCCAACGGCCTATCCAGCGATTAGCAGTGTACACCTTGATCATCCTTGTTTTTGGTGAAGGGGAACTCAGATCCGGGAACACACTGAGAACCAGCCGGTCCTTGAGACGATATAGTAGCGTAGATATCATATAGTAATGCGGACAGGGATGAGAGTTAGACATACTTACCTGACTTACCTGACGAGCTGTCTCTTTTGGCTTTTCTGATTTTCTAATTTTTATGGATTTTCCTTCATTTTCTGATTTTTCTGGGTTTTCCAATAATCAAAGCAGTAAAGATAGATATGATACAAATGAAATGCACCAAATAATGACAAACATTAAAGCATGTGTGCAAGCGTTGTGAATAATCATAAAGAATAGGCATGACAATGTACTGATCAGAACGCGACATGGGGTAGGTTGCGACCCATGTCTTAAGAAGGTGACATGCCCTGTGTCGCCATCCTGAAGGCGACATGTTGATATGTAACTTTGTCAGGGTTCTCAGTCCAAGCTCAAAAACTTTCAATATGAGACTTGAATTTGATTCCCATTTGGACTCCAAGTGCTCTCCATTCAAAGTCCTACTCTACCCTTTCCAACCAGGAATAGGAGTGTTATGGTTCTATAAATAAGGGGGATGAGAGGCCAAATTCGTAGCTCTCTCTTCCCTCTTCCTTTCTTCAAGCTTTGCAAGCTCTCATGGCTATGAAGAGACCTCCAAGTGCTCCCATGGATGGGGAGGCACCTTATGAGGGTCCGAGGCGTGCTCGGGCGACCTATGAAGCTCCTATGAGGTTGACGAACGTCCCCAACCATTTGAGCAGGAGCAAGGAAGTGAGAGAGGTAAGTTATTTGGTGTTTGAATTGTCAGTGATTTTTGCTACGAATTTCTTTGCTAATTTTTGTTCTTCTTCTTCCTCCCTTCTCTTTTTTGCCTTTTCTCTCTTCTCTTCTAGCTCTTCTCGGGCTCCCGCCGCTATTCTAAACTCACGTGGATCACCCCTATGATAAAAGCCTTACCCATGTTCGTCATCCGGTTCTTGAGAGAGTGGGGTTTAGGTGGGGTTTTGATAGTGGCCCACAATTACCACAAAATTTCTTTTGATTGGCATAGTATCACGGCCTTGATTGAACTTTGGCATCCCCAAACCCATACTTTTATCTTTCCCAAATTTGAGGCGACCGTCCTTCTTGAGGAGGTCGAGGCCTTCTTGGCTCTTCCTAAGACTAAGCGAGGGGATGAGCATAACATAAGCTACACCGTCGAGCCCATCAACCCGAAACTTATCCTTGGTGAGTTCATGACCGATCCCGGGGATGTACATACCATGATTAGCCCACAATTCATTCATCTTGTCCCGTTGTCTAAGTGGGTCATATCCAAATGTAAGGACAAGAGCGTAGACCACCGTGAGATAGCTAAGGCCGTAGCTGTGTGCTTGTGTAGGGTGGTGCTCTTCCCGTCCGTGGATCACCTCATAGACTATGCGAGTTTGAGTGCTATAAGTGGGGTATGGCGGGGTCTTTCCTTCTCCCATGCAGTTTTGGCTTTCTTCTACTCGGGTCTTACCTCGGCCTCTACGGGGGGTTTCCTTTATGGCTCCATGATCCTTTTAGAGTGTTGGTTGGGTGTGAGGATAAAATTTAAACTAGTTGACAATCCCACCACCGATTGCCGGATCTTCGGGTGCCATCCACTGAACTTCATTGGCGGGGCGGCCAAGTTCCCCGATAAGGTTATGTGCAGGACAGCGAACAAGAAGACGAGGAGTGCATGGGGACACTACTTCAACAACCTGTCGGTGGAGCACTTTTCCTTGAGCATAGCGGTAATACGTGAAGCAGAAACCGGCTTCCACTTGGATGCGGATTGGACCTCCAACTTATAGGGAACATATCAACGGTGCTCTACAACCCTCAGCGATGCTACCTACAGACTGGGAAGCCAAGGACTAAGGTGCTTCCGCCGTCTCACTTGCCTCCGATGAAGAAGCGGCGCTTGGGAGATCCGGAGGACGAGCAAGCCATGCGGAGCGCGTTGGCTTTGTGGCGAGTGTGTGCTACCCATGTACTCCTCCCGATGCTGCATGAAGAGCGGGAGACGTACCAGGCGTACCTCCTAGAGCATGAGAAGATTCGGCCGCTTAGTGGACCGAGAGCTTGAGAGAGAGAGTTGATTGTATCATTGGGAGATTTTGATGGGACTTGATGTAGTGAGGCTTGAGAGACTTGAGATTTTTCTTTTTATTGATGTAAGCATCGGAATTATAGCAACGGAAATCGATTTTTGAAGGTTCTGTGCACTGACTAAGAAGGCGACATAGGCTTGTGTCGCTACCCTGAACGCGACAGGTCAACGGTCGCTATGTTGAAAGTGAAAGCAACATTGGGTATGTCGCGACCTGAAGCGAAGGCGACAAGGCCCTTGTCGTGTTATCAGAACCGACAGGGATTTGAACCTGGGGCCCAGTGCCTTCCTCTCTTTCCGCGCGCCTTCTACTCTTTCTCTTCTCTTCTCCTTCCCCTCTCCGGCGATTTCTTCCGGCCAACCTTCCTTCCGACCTTCCCTGGCGGCTATTCCTCCGGCGATCACCGGCGACGGCGGCGGCGGCTTGGTGGAGATCTGTCCTCCTCCCCTTTTGGTGAACCGGCGATGGAGGGTGACGGTCACGAAGGTGGGGATGACGGCGGCGGCGGCCGGCGCCGCACCAAGAAGACTATTCGCCGTCGTCAAACAGACGAAGCCCATCCACGACGGCCCAGGAGGACCCTCCAGCCGTGCCAATGGAGGAGGATACCACGGCGGCGGCGGGGAATGAGGATGAGCCGGTTGGGCCTAAAAAGGTAGGTTTTCTAAACCCTAGATGATGTGTGTGGGATGGTAGAGTGCGGAGGACTCTCAATGTAGGGCTTTTGCCCAAGGAGGAACGGCCGGGAAACGGATTTTACCCGTTTTCGGTCACCCTGGTAACGCGACGGCATGACTGTCGCCTTACCAGAGGGAAGGCGACAGACCCCTTGTCACGTTAAGAAGGCGACGGCTAGAGTCGTCGCCTTTAGGAATCTGAAAGCGACGGTCGACCCGTCGCCTTCAGAAGGCGACAGGGGCCCTGTCGCGATGACAAGACTGAGAGTGCTTTTGCGATTCTCGCCAATTGCTGATGCTTTTGGTGCTTGCTTTGTAGAGTGAGTTGCGGTCCAAACATGGATGGGCAGTTGTCCGGGCAATCTACAGTGGATTGCCGACCTTTCAGAGGTCCCGATTGGAGGAGGTGGGGTTCAGCCCTTTTCTTAGACTAGATGAGCTGACTCCCGATGTGGCCCTGATCCAGGCCCTGAAGGAGAGGTGGGACCCCGAGTGCCATGCCTTACTCTTTCCGTGGGGTCACATGATCCCCACGTTAGAGGACGTGGTACGTATCACCGACCTACGTATAGACGGCCAGGCGGTGATGGGGATGACCTACACAAGCTATCAGGAGCTGGCAGAGAGGCTGCTAGGATTGGCGGTGACGCGGGAGAAATCGTCGTTAGTCCCGAGAACGGGGCTGCAGGCGAGCCTGGGGGTGGCGAGCACCCGCCACGAGACAGGCGAGAGCCAGGTAGACTACATGACCCGGATGATGGAGGATGCCAGGGAAGCGCTGGCGGAGGAGGAGGGAGCGGCAGCGGACCGCGATCTGAGGCGATTCCTGATCCTCGTGATCGGGAAGCTGATCCTAGGGACCAGAGGGGACCCAGTCAGCTGCCGGTGCCTGCCCCTGCTGGAGGACTTGTCCAGCGTGGGCAACTACGCTTGGGGTGCGGCCCTCCTGGCCCACCTCTTTGACAGCTTGGGCACCTCCAGCAGGGTGACGGGGGTAGCCGGGTTCTTCCCACTCCTACAGGTACACTTCTCTACCCTTACCTTTCACTTTTCTTCTGCTTGTTTTGATTAAATGTGGTACTGACTAAGTTGTTTTGTAGATGTGGGCGTATCACCACCTCCCTTCCTTGGGTCGTGGTGAGCCGAGACGGGCTGGGGCCATGCCCCTTCTACGACGCTGGAGGTTCCACCGGGACGAGCAGTCATTGCGCCGGCAGGTTACTATGATCCATGATGCATTGGACAGCGTCCCCTTGGCCATGTAAAAACTTCTAGCCTTAGCCCTTTTTCTTTCCTTTGCTTATTTGACGGTTGACTAACTCCTCTCCCTGTTTGTGGTGTGCAGGTTCAGTGGACTCCCTATGTCGGGGAGGATGATGCCGCCCAGCCGTGGGTGGAGCGGGGCCGTCCCTACTTTGGTAGGGACATTTGGCTCCATTCATTCAACACGGTGGTACCGCTCCACCACCGGCTGGTCGCACGCACCCTGGGGCTCCATCGGTCGGTAGTGGAGTTCCCCACCCGACAAAGGCCGTGGGAGAGACCAGGCCGGAGTTTTCGAGGGATCCAGCAGGAGACCGACTGGATGGTCTGGGTCAGCGAGCAGCTCACTGATTGGGAGCAGCGCGGCAGAGAGGTGGTCTCGGAGGCCACTAGCGACGAGGATTACTTCCGTGCCTATGCACGGAGGTACGGGGCCCAGGTTTACAAGGGGTCTCGACGACCGGTGAGTTTTACTGCTTTTAGTTTCTTTTAAGTTCCGTTTGATTGATTAACTGCTTGACTGACTTGACTTATATTTGCAGCTTGATCCCGAGGGGCGGATTGCCTCGTTGGAGGGCATTCTACACTCGACTATCTAGCAGAGGGACGACCTCCAGGCGGTGGTGGACCAGCTGGTAAGTATTACATACCCAGACCCTTCTTTTCCTAGCTTTGATTGACTGACTCTACTTATTTTCCCTTTGCAGCGGGAGGAGTTAGATTGGGCCCAGCAGATGGTGGAAGGGGCCTCTTCCTCCCGGGAGGACCCGGGCCACTTGATGTTGGAGGGCCAATTGGCGGCGGCAGCGGCCCGAGCGGAGGATGCTCTCGCCCAGGTGCGGGAGCGGGTAAGTCATCGACCACATGCCCCTTCGGTTCCTTTTTCCTTCTTGGGCTTGACAAGATGCTTGATTTTTGTAGGAGGCGGAGCTGAGGACTGCTCGAGCGCGGAAGACTACGCTAGAGGTGGAGATGGCGGAGCTACGCCTACGCCCGGAGGCAGCGGAGGTGGCGAGGTGGCGCCAGGAGGCCGAGGAGGCGGCAAGGCTACGCACCGAGACAGGGGATCTCCGCACGCAGCTGGGAGAGGAGAGGCACCGCTGCGAGCTGTTGCGGTCCGAGATGAAGGGCCTCGAGAGGGCTCTAGCCTTGGTCGGCCGCAGCCGCTCATCGGTTAGCAGGAGCGGTATCCCGAGCGGGTCCGCTGGACACTATCTGACAGGTTCCTCCAGACGGCGGAGGAACGAGGAGGAGGCACGACGGCGCGAGAGAGTGCCGGAGGGGAGTGAGATGGGACCAAGGGTCATGGCCCCTGCATCTCCCCGCCCGCCTGAGGGCACAGGGGAGAGCGGTTGAGGGCTTGTACTTTTGCCCCCCTTTTGTACATGTATGATATGGAATGAAATGGACTGGATCTTTCTTATTTTATGATTTTACGATTGAGTGAGAGTGACGAGAGAGAGTGACGGGTGAGATGCGAGTGCCGCTTTCTTTTCTTGCGCCCTGCACACTTAGACAATCACAAAACAAGTTAGATCCGTTCTTAGGCTTAGCCCCTTGCCTTAAAATACGACGAATGACCAACCTTGATAAATGGTCAAGGGGCTAAGCCTTATTAAATAAGCAAAAGACATAAATAACATGCATGAGAAGGTGAGTGGAGCGGTTGAAAACATTCTTTGAAATATTTGAATTTTTGGGTTTTGAACTATCTGATTTTTTTTCGGGGTTTCGACATATTTGATTTTTTGGAGTTTTGATTTTTTTGGAGTTTTGAAATATTTGATTTTTTTGGAGTTTTGAAATATTTGATTTTTTTTTAGTTTTGAAATATTTGATATTTTTGGAGTTTTGAAATATTTGATTTTTTTGGAGTTTTGAAATATTTGATTTTTTTTGGAGTTTTGAAAGACGCCTAAGCCGGCGTTGGCCCTTCATAGAATAAGACGCGCGAGGCGGAAGGAACTCATCCCTTTGGGCCACAACACCTAGACTGGTTCGAGCCGCTGGTTTAGAGTCTTGATCACTTCTGGTTCTCGCCACGGACCTCACTAGGCTAGGACATGCATTGAGGGGTGGCAATGCCTCGGGAAATTACCCTTAGTTGATGTCGCGACTAGTTAGACCATACCTAAGAGGTGATTTGGCCTAATAGGGAGAAACGGAAGATTATTTTAGGAAAGTCTTGGGTAGGTTTAGGGATGTTGGGTTCGACTACTTCCTGCAGCATACCCTTCAAAGATTGGGTCTGTTGTGCAGGGACTTTATGGTCTTTTTTGCTATGGACTTGCACTATTTGGGGCATGCGTACGACCGGGCTCATGAGCATCCCACAGGGACTTTGCCACTCTTTGTCATGCCCCTATTGCGCTTATGGATTTTTCTTTCTTTTCTTCGTTTCTTTGCTTCTTTGCCCTTTGTTATTTTGACCGTCCCTATTTGAGACTTCCTCTTGTCGGGATATGCTTTAGGTTGACAACCTTACCCTTTCAACCCTTTGCCCCTACACTTTGATCGACTAAAGAAGAATGACCGACGCATCGCTAGAGTAAGACCCACACAGTTGCGGCTTCTACCAAAGTAGTTACCCGAGCTTGCCGTGTGTGTGTGTTAATCCTAACTTAGAGTGACCCTTGACGATTAGGGAGGGACTTTAGACTCTTCAACATGGGGTTATTCCCCGCTCTAGGTGTTGTGGCCTCACACATATAGGCCTAAGGATAGAATCGTTTGAGGTACAACCCGTTCCACGGATGCGACAATTCAACGCCCTCAGCATTGGTTAAGCGATAAGGATTTCCGGGGTAGACTTCCCTCACAACGTACGGACCCTCCCAATTAGGTTGCCGTTTGGACCTTGGACCTCCGAGTTTGATAAAAATGTGTTTCAAGACTATATCACCTTCTTAGAATTTTCGCTCAATTACCTTCTTCTCGAAAGACCTTGAGATTCACCTTTGATAAGAGAGCACATGGTTGGCTGCCATAAGCCGCCTTTCATCTAGGAGCTCCAATTGAACTAACAATGCCTCTCGACTTTCGTCAAGATTAAGTTCCTTATCTAATTCGACTCTTAGTGAAGGGATTAGGATCTCGTACAGGACTACCGCCTCCATCCCATAAGTGAGAGCGTACGGGGTTTGCCCCATAGCAGTGTGGACAAAGGTGTTGGGTTGAGTGTGAAAACAAGTCATTTCCCCTCATATTTTGATGATGACAAGCTGTGATTTTAATGCATAAAAATTGGAACATGTGAAATACATCACCTGAATTACCAATATTCAAAAAGCATGTTTCCAAGCACATTTATCATTTATATTCATGATAATACATTTAACTAATGATTTATGTGTTATTTTCTCAGGGACAAACATTTTCTTGCAAAGGTAGTGTCGACACAACCATCAATGGTGTCGACACAATGGCTCAGAGCAAAGGCAGAAATGTGAAGAGCAGATCAACTAGTGTCGACACTAGTCTAGGGCAGGTCGACACTAGAGATAGATCCCAGAGAAATATGTTAACAGGCTTCCATCTCAGGTCGACACTAAATCAGATAGCGTTGACACTAGAGAGCCTTCCCAGAAGGCCTGTTGTTCAGATAGCTAAAGCAGGTTGACACCAAATGCAGGCAGGTCGACAATAGTTGGCTCTCCCAGAAGGCCTATTTTTCAGATGGCCAAAGCAGGTCGACACGAGATGATATCAGGTCGACACTAGAGAGCCTTCCCAGAAGGCCTGTTTTGCTGTCTGGGACATGGTGTCGACACTGGATCATCTCAGGTCGACACTAGAGACCTCTCCCAGGGAATTGATTTGCCAGTCTGGGACAGTGTGTCGACACACCTCATGGGCAGGTCGACACACTCCGGAATCTCTGTGACTTAAACTTCCTCCTGGACACGTGGCACCCTTGGGAGATGATGGATCAATCTTGGATCTTGTGCCCACGTACCCTAAGGGTATCTTTGGGCTATCTAGGGTATAAATACCCTCCTATTGGCCATCCATCCAAGGAGAACCTTCTCAGAGCCTCCAGAAATCGATTTTGGCGGCAGGAAGAGTTCATCTCCGTGCTCTTGATCTCATGGTGTTCCCTGAAGCCAATTCTCATCTGTTCAAGTATGAGAAGTGGAGATTGATCGTTGAAGAAGCACCTCAAGGAGGCAGAGCAAGTAGAAGCCGACTCTTGTGAAGAATTCAAGGAAGATCCTGAACATCAAATTGCAGAGCATTGCTCCGGAACTTCCAGAGATCAAAGCACTTCACAATTCGACCTTCTACAAGGGAGTACATCTGAAGAGAAAAGCTTATCAATACAATTCTCATTTTCCTTTTCTCTTCTGAGTGATTCTGAGATTGTGCATGGGTTGTTGCATGAGTCTCATGAATTAACTCTAGTTGGACTAGATCTGTTGCTAGAGGATCTAAGTCTTGTGTTTTTCTAGCAAGTTGTTTGTGAGCCTGTGTACTCATGAGCTTGTGAGTCGTTGTACTCATTGTGTGGTTTGAGCCGTCGTGCTCAATTTGGAGTCGTCGTACTCCGGTTGTTGTTTGAGCCGTCGTGCTCAGTTTGGAGTCGTCGTGCTCCAGGTGTTTCTTGAGTCGTCGTGCTCAAGAGTGTTTGGAGTCGTCGTGCTCCTGTGTGAGTTGTACTCAGGGTTTTTGAGTAGTGTGGCCTCACTGTGTGAGGGGTGGACGTAGGAGTCACTGGAGGTGATTTCCGAACCACCTAAAAAATCCTCTGTGCATTGGTTTGATTTGTAGTTTGCCTTTGTATCTCGCTAGATGCATGCATAGGGATTTCGTTCACACTACTAATTAATTGGCTCACACTCAAATCACACTTTAGATCAGTAAATTGGTTGGGTGATTTAATCTCTCATTCGAAGTAATTTTAAATTGCTTAAGCTTCCGCGTTAATTGGTATTAGATCTATTCAACCCCCCTTCTAGATCTGATCCATCCACCCATCCGTTCCTAACAATTGGTATCAGAGTAGGTTAATGTTTGTTACTAATCTGATTTGATTGCTTCTGGCTGATCTCTGTGTTAATTGCTTGAACTGTGTGCTTAATCGCTCTGATTCCTCCTTTTGGCATTAGAGCAGATTAACCACTCTAATTGTTAGATCTAATTCCTTGTCACATTGATTCACTATGATTAGATCTAATAGTCTTGTGTGAGTCTTGGTATAATGGCAAATCTATTTAATCTGCATGAATCTCCTGTTATAATTTCAGAGAAATCACCAGTCTCACCTTCATCATGTTTTTCAAAGGAAGCACAAAGAAAATGAGCAAAAGAAATTCACAAGTACTTTATGGCAAAGAGGAGCCTCAATGAATCCAGAAAATCAACCATTCATAAGGTTTTGGATCTAACAACACATTCTAAGAGCTCAGAGCATTCTTTATCCTCTTCAGAACACAAGAGTTCAAATGGGTCTAAAAGGTCAGGTAAATCAACTCCAGATCCATTTGTGTATTCTAGTTCTGATTCTGATGAAGATGAAAGTATGTCTTATGCTGAGTTGATAAAATTCTATGAAAAGATACAAAGTCTTAATGTACAACTGAACACTAAAAATAAAGACTTGAAAAGGAACTTAAAACATTGCCATAAAGAAAGTGAAAACTTGAGAAATACACTTGAATTGCACCAGAACAATGATAAGGATCTTTCAGAAGAAAATGATAATTTGAAAAATGAAGTTGAAAATTTAAATTCTGAAAAAGAGAAGTTGGAAGATGAACTTCAAATCTGTGAGATTAAACTGAATGGATTGAAAGAAAACCATGAGCTATTGAAATCGAAAGTCATTGATTTGGAAAATGAAAAAGAAGAATTGATTGATCTCAATAACAATTTCAAATTTGATAATGATCAATTAAACAAACAAATCTCTAATAGGAAGTAATTGCATTAAAATCTAAAAAACAGAAGCTTCAACATGAATTGAAGAATACTTCTGTGAGGGATAAGAAAAATAAGAACAAAACAAAATTAACATTTGTTAAATCTGCTGCAAACAATAACTCTTCTAAGTCTAATGAAAAGCTAGTGAAAGTTCTTATTCAGAAACAGACAGGGAAAGAGAGGAATGCTACTGTCAAGAGGACTCATCTACTTCCTCCATCAATCCAAAAAGCTCCAAGGCAAATTCAAAATTCGCATCATGCCAAGAGTTACAAAAAGGCACCTCCTTCCTCTCATGGTAAGCATCCTCACATAAAAAGGAGATTTCAGAAAATGCATACATGCCAAGGTAAGTACCAGGTAAGAAAACCTCTCATTTGCTTTAATTGTAATAAACCTGATCATCTTGCCAAACATTGTTGGAATAAAGAGCAACATTTCAATAAACATGCCAAATCAGACCAATGCTTTTATTGTCATAAATTTGGGCATACTTCTAGGAAATGTTGGCATAGAATTGATAATCTTGTGCATACTCCCATGTTTCATGTTAATGTACATAAGAATAAAGATCATGTTCATACTGAAAACACTCAGAAATTCTATGTTCATGAAAAAGGAACTATTGCACAAAAGATCTCTTCTAAATTCCATGCTAAAAATCTCCATGATAAAAATCTGAAAAATAGAAAAAAAAATGTTCAGAATGTCAGTGGTGCATTCTATACCAATAACTCTAAGATTAGAAATCAAGATTCCAGTGTTTCTAGTCTTCAGCAAAAAGCACCCAAAATAAAATCATTTTGGATTCAGAAATCTTTGTTGCAATCTAACATTGATTTCATTGCAGGACCCAAGCAAGTGTGAGTCCCAAAATCAGCTTGATCAGCAAGCTGAGAAGTCTTACAGCCATACATTGTAAATGGATTCAAGATATTGACTGTGCAAGACTAGAAATGACTGGAGAACACAGGTAAAATCTTTGAGAAAGAAATGAAGATTGTTTAGGTAAAATTTCTTTATCATTTCAAACTTGAATTGCTTGAATTGGAATGAATGTTTAATTTTTATCTGAACAATGAGAAAAATGTGTTTCAATGCTACTCCCATCAATGAACTTTATGTCATAACAATTGGAATCATGTTTATGTTATCATGCATGCTTAACTGTTCCCATAAGTATGTGTGCATATTAACTACTTTGACTTTTTGGTATATCAAATGATGACATGTGGAAAAACAAGTTATGCTTGTTTGGAAACTATTATTATGCATGAGTAAAATACTCCGCCAAGTACCAAAAGTCATGTTATGCTTAAAGCTAATTGTGCTCATAATCATGTGTGAATTGCATGCTAATTTTTTCATTCCATGCACAAATTAAGGGGGAGTAAATTTGAAAGAGTGCAAAAAAAAATTTTATTTGCCTGTTAATGCATGATTGATCATGTTCATATTCTTTCGGTGCAAACTACTTTGAATGAACATATCTGAATTGCTTGTATGATCATTTCAAATCATGTATATCTTATGGGAAGTGAGCCAAAAGAATCTTTGAGTGAAATGCTGTAGAAATATTCCTTCATGTCTGATTTATCATTTCTTGAGAAATGAAGTAGCAAAGAAATCATTTGAACTCCATTTCATAGAAACTGAAAAACAATTTGCTGACATCTTCACCAAATCCCTTCCTGACAATAGATTCTCATCTTTAAGGAGAGAACCTGGTCTTTGTAAATGTCCTTTAGGATTAAGATGAGTGTTAGGCATCTTCTGAGGGAGAGTTCTTTGCATCATCCTATTCATTTACTTCCTTGATTCACACTGATCATATCTCTCTCCATTTCACTTCTATCTCTCTTTGACAATGAACTCTTCAACTCACATTGTGTTGAACTTCTTGGTATATCAAATGGTGATTTGAAGAAGGACAAGTTCTGCTTGTCTGGACACTTTCACTATGCGAGAGTATATGTCTCCGCCAAGTACCAAGAAATGAATATGCAATTGTTGAGGGGGAGTTTTTGCTTCTTAAAGAGAATTATTTCTGATTTCAAAAACTTGCATATCTTTATTCTGATGAAAAGTGGTTTAAATCCTCATCTCAGGGGGAGCTAGAGAATTCACAAGTCATATCTTTTGAAAAATTCACAACTTTTCTTGCATTACATCAATTTCCTTGCATGATGTCCTCATTCAGGTGTCTATAGTCTCAAAATGATTCTTTGAGTGATCTACTATATTCATTTGTCAACTCTCACCTATATTCTTCAAAACTATAGAAATTCAGATTTCTTTCAAAGACTGAAGGATAATGTGTGCCTTGAATCTAAACATGTTTTTGTTTGCACTTGATGTTGGATATAGATGATGTCTTTTTGTCAAAAACTCTCCAAAATTTGTCAATTCAACAGAGCAATGGCACATGTGCTGAGAAACTGCACACCTTCACAATGAATGAAGTGTCATGTATGTCATGAGGCACTAATGTTATCTTTGTTCAAAGGGGTTCAAAATCAAAAATAAATGAAAAGCAAAATAAATATGTCCTATTCCTTTTTGATGATGACTGAGTAACTGGAAATATTGGCGTCTAAAAAACGTATATTTCATGTCAAAAGGTCATCATTTACCCCTTTGAGACTTGATAATTGATAAATCTTTAGTATCCAGGGACTATAGTGTGTGAAAAACATTAGTTCTTGAGTGAACAAGATGTATCTCATTTGATAGTTTGTTTCAAAAACAAAATGTATATATCATTGTAGAATTGTTTTAAAAGAATCACTCTTATCCATCATCAAGTTGTTCTTAAAAATTTGTTTACATTCAACACACTTGATTTTAGTCTAAAAGATTTTTTTAATTTCTTTGGACTTGAAGAATATGGTAGTGTGTAGTTGATTGTTAAATGTATTATATCCCTCAAATCATCATTTTAATGACTCAAGTCACTGAATGCTCATATCTTGTTGGATATTGTGTACAACTTGAATTGTGTTCAATTTTTGCAAAATTTAACAAATGAATTTTTTAGTCTCTTAAATATCCCTGAAATGATTATTCCACCCATTGCTTATCATTATACAGATGTCCCAAAGCTCACTAATTTTTCCCACACTTAAATCTTAAATTTTCATCAGGCCAGGTCGACACTACTCCATCTAGTGTCGACACACATTCACTCAGGTCGACACTCACCTCCTCTAGTGTCGACACTGACCCCCCTGCCAGACTCTTTATCACCGTGGGCGCCGGTTAAGGATTTGATATCCCTGCGGGGTAGCATACCCTAAAACCCCTTTTTCTTCTCCAGGTCGACCCGACGGTCATCTTCTTCCTGGAATCCGGCAGGTTTTTTGAATCCATCTCCACCTCTTCCCTCCTCCATTCCATCACTGTTCCTCTTCTCTCATTCCTCACTCTCCATCGTCTCCTATTCCACTCCATACTGCTTCCATGGCACCCAAGCAGGCCCCTCGCCGTGGAGCAATATCAAGGGCTACGGCAAGGCCCATTCCGGCAGATGTTGATCCTCCTACTGAAAGGAGAACCAAGAGGCGCCATGACCCTGCGGAGCAGCCAGGGCCGTCCTCTGCATCCCCATCATCTGCTAAGAGAGGTAGGGCTTCATCTTCTGGGCGAGGTAGAGGGTCTGCCTACCCTAGGAGGAAAATTCTAGATTCCTCTCCTGAAGTCTCTGAGAAGTCAACCTCTTCATCCTCAGTGTCTTCCCAGTCCTCTAAGAGAACTCCTTCCAAACCACTTAGTGCAGGGAAGACTATTTTGAAACCCAGAGCTGTGGACTTAGATGACAGTGAACTGAATGCTGCCTTTCCTATAGTCCTAAACTTCTTCAAATTTCAGTCTTGGAAACCATTTATCTCAGAGTTTCGCATCATCTACCCTAGACTTGTCCAGGAGTTCTGCATGCATTTGAAATGCACAGATGAGGGCTACAAGTCAAAAGTCAAAGGGATTGAAATTGATATGCCTACAGACATTGCAGCCACCATATTCAAAATTCCAGATGAAGGAGAAGACTACCATAACTTTGAGTTCAACCTTCATGAAGCATATACCATCTTGACTGGATTGCCAGCCGATGAGTCTGATCCCAAGCAAACCCATGTCACTAAATTCAACACCAACACTTTTCCACCAGTGTTGAGGCTTACCCATCACATCCTCACCACTATCATAACACCTCAAGGTGGTGGGAGAGACAGACTCACAGAGATCCAAAGGTTTGTGCTATACTGTATGATCAAGGACATAAAGGTCAATCTCCATGTCATCATGTACCAGATCATCTCTGAGACCACTAGGGCAGATTTGCATAGATCACTTCCTTATGCAGCCCATTTGACTCAAGTCTTCAAACACTTTGGTGTGTCTCTTGAGAATGAGAAGTCTGAGAAAATTCTTAAGTCCAATATTTACTGCTTTAAGCATGTTCAAAAGTTTATGGGCTTTAGGATTGTGGGTGATAAGGTTAGGAGAGGGCCAGCTGCAGTAGAGGCCCCTGTGGTGCAAGAGGATCAGCCTCCAGCTCAAGAGGATCAGCCTCAAGTGCATGAGGACCAGCCTCCAATGAATGAGGATCAGCCTCATGTGGCAGTTGAAGTTGATGTACCCTTTCATGCCCCTCTTTCACCTCAACTTCAGCCCTCCTCCTCCTTGAACCTTGAAACTAAAATTCCATCCTTTTCTCCACAACCTCCAGTTCATGCATCCACATCCTTTGGTGGACCTTCTGTTCCACCAGAGCTATACACCTTTTTAAATGAAAAATTTGATGCTTTGAACACCTCCATTCAGACCATGTCAGAAAATTTTGAGTTGAGGATTCAAAGGTTGGAGAACACTGTATCTGCCAAATTTATTGAACAAAAAGTAACTTCTAACCATGCAACTCAAAGGTTCAACAGGATGATAGGCACATTGGCAGATGCTTCAGTTGAGCTAAAAGAGCATCAAAAGGAGTTGGAAATAGTTCTTAATGGAATTTTGGCAAATTCCCAAGCTGATGTCTTCAACACCAAGGAGACACTCTCTCAGATTTCTAAGACAAGGCTGTCTTTTGCACATTTGGTAGATGACTTGGAGAGCATGAAGAATTTGTCTGCTCATATTGATGAAGAGATATCTGCACTTAAAAAGAAATTCAAAGTTTTGAATAGACCTGCTTGGTCAGCTGGCTCTTCTTCATCTTCTCAGCCAATGTCAAATGAGTTCAGTGCCCTTCAAGCTACAATGTCAGAGAATTCAGAGAGAATGGAAAATCTGTTGCATACAAGACTTTCCACTATCCAAGCACAAATGAAGTTCAGTCTGGCTTCAATGGAAAAGAGACTGACAGATATTGAGACCATTTTGATACCCATTCCTCCTCCTCCTCCTCCCCATTAATGTAATTTCTTTTGATGATGTCAAAGGGGGAGAAGATAGCAAGAACCTATAATGTTTTTTTAAATGTGTTTTTGAAAATTGCAATGTTCATATTTTGTGAATGAAATGAATAGAAATCTTTGTGTCTTCAATGTGATTGAAAACTTTTTTGAATGAATGTGAATGTGATGATTGCTTGTCAAGCTGCTTGACCTCTTTGTGCAAATAACTCACTTCTAGTAACATTATGTCTTTCATGTGTGTGATCTTCAAATGTTACTAAAAAATGTTCAAAGGTCTTTGACAAATTTGAATAAAAAGAAATAAAACATCACTCAGTCACAATCAATGCCTTTCTAACTTAGTGTTAAATAACCAAAGGTGCTTAAAATCACATTTCATCAAAACTTCACTTCTATATAGTTTTAAGGTTGCCATCATAAAAAAGGGGGAGATTGTTGGGTTGAGTGTGAAAACAAGTCATTTCCCCTCATATTTTGATGATGACAAGCTGTGATTTTAATGCATAAAAATTGGAGCATGTGAAATACATCACCTGAATTACCAATACTCCAAAAGCATGTTTCCAAGCACATTTATCATTTATATTCATGATAATACATTTAACTAATGATTTATGTGTTATTTTCTCAGGGACAAACATTTTCTTGCAAAGGTAGTGTTGACACAACCATCAATGGTGTCGACACAACGGCTCAGAGCAAAGGCAGAAATGTGAAGAAAAGATCAACTAGTGTCGACACTAGTCCAGGGCAGGTCGACACTAGAGACAGATCCCAGAGAAATATGTTAACAGGCTTCCATCTCAGGTCGACACTAAATCAGATAGTGTCGACACTAGAGAGCCTTCCCAGAAGGCCTGCTGTTCAGATAGCTAAAGCAGGTCGACACCAAATGCAGGCAGGTCGACACTAGTTGGCTCTCCCAGAAGGCATGTTTTTCAGATGGCCAAAGCAGGTCGACACGAGATGATATCAGGTCGACACTAGAGAGCCTTCCCAGAAGGGCTATTTTGCTGTCAGGGACATGGTGTCGACACTAGATCATCTCAGGTCGACACTAGAGACCTCTCCCAGGGAATTGATTTGCCAGTCTGGGACAGTGTATCGACACACCTCATGGGTAGGTCGACACACTCTGGAATCTCTGTGACTTAAACTTCCTCCTGGACACGTGGCACCCTTGGGAGATGATGGATCAATCTTGGATCTTGTGCCCACGTACCCTAAGGGTATCTTTGGGCTATCTAGGGTACAAATACCCTCCTATTGGCCATCCATACAAGGAGAACCTTCTCAGAGCCTCCAGAAATCGGTTTTGGCAGCAGGAACAGTTCATCTCCCTGCTCCTGATCTCGTGGTGTTCTCTGAAGCCAATTCTCATCTGTTCAAGTATGAGAAGTGGAGATTGATCGTTGAAGAAGAACCTCAAGGAGGCAGAGCAAGTAGAAGCCGACTCTTGTGAAGAATTCAAGGAAGATCCTGAAGATCAAATTGCAGAGCATCGCCCAGGAACTTCCAGAGATCAAAGCACTTCACAATTCGACCTTCTACAAGGGAGTACATCTGAAGTGAAAAGCTTATCAATACAATTCTCATTTTCCTTTTCTCTTCTGAGTGATTCTGAGATTGTGCATGGGTTGTTGCATGAGTCTCATGAATTAACTCTGGTTGGACTAGATCTGTTGCTAGAGGATCTAAGTCTTGTGTTTTCTAGCAAGTTGTTTGTGAGCCTGTGTGCTCAGGAGTTTGTGAGTCGTCGTACTCACTGTGTGGTTTGAGCCGTCGTGCACAATTTGGAGTCGTCGTACTCCGGTTGTTGTTTGAGCCGTCGTGCTCAGTTTGGAGTCGTCGTGCTCCAGGTGTTTCTTGAGTCGTCGTGCTCAAGGGTGTTTGGAGTCGTCGTGCTCCTGTGTGAGTTGTACTCAGGGTTTTTGAGTAGTGTGGCCTTACTGTGTGAGGGGTGGATGTAGGAGTCACTGGAGGTGATTTCCGAACCACCTAAAAAATCCTCTGTGCATTGGTTTGATTTGTGGTTTGCCTTTGTATCTCGTTAGATGCATGCATAGGGATTTCGTTCACACTACTAATTAATTGGCTCACACTCAAATCACACTTTAGATCAGTAAATTGATTGGGCGATTTAATCTCTGATTCGAAGTAATTTTAAATTGCTTAAGCTTCTGCGTTAATTGGTATTAGATCTATTCAACCCCCCCTTCTAGATCTGATCCATCCACCCATCCGTTCCTAACAAAAGGTACGGTAGGCCCATAGAGCCTCTATTAGCTTTTCTGGCAAGTCGGCAAATTTATGCGACTCACAGGTCTTCTTTAAGATTTTGAGAAGGGTTTTGTTAGTTGCTTCAACTTGGCCATTGCCTTGTGGGTAGTATGGAGATGAATGATGCAGAGATATGTTATATTTCTTACAGAGGTCCTGGAGTTCCTGCGAGATGAACTGTGGTCCGTTGTCTGTGACGATGCTGCTTGGCACTCTGAACCGTGAGATGATATTCCTCATGATAAAGCGGCATACTGTGGATGCTTTGATTTCTGTGAATGCTTCGGATTTTGCCCACTTGGTGTAATACTCAGTCGCTGTTAAGTTAAATTATTTTATGTTTGGTCTGAGCATTAGGATCACCAAGAGGGCCAACAATATCGAAAGTCCACATGGAGAATGGCCAAGGTGTGGAAAGTGGAAGTAGTGAGGAGGAAGGGGCATGGATTTTGTCTGCATGGAGTTGACACTTGACACACCTACGGACGTAGATGGTACAGTCTTCCTCTAGGGTTGGCCAGTAGTAGCCCTGCCTAATGATTTTCTTTGCAAGCATCTGATTGTTGACGTGCCCTCCGCATTCACTAGCATGGGCCCCTTCCACCACTTTCCAAGCTTCATCATCAGTAAGGTATCTTAAGAGGACTCCATTAAGAGCTCGCATGTACAGAACTTCTCCGACAATTGTGTACCTCAAAGAGGCCCTTCTGATGGCCCTGCGATCTTCTGTACTTGCCCCTTCAGGATAAGTTCCATCCTTGCAATACTGCTCTATCTCAAAATACCATGGCAGTTCTTCTTCATCCAGAATCTCCTCGAGCTCAATTAGCATGACTTGCTGCGCCCCTTTCATCCTAGTCCTCTCTTCTAAGATTGCCCTAGAGTCACTGAACCAAGGGTCCTGGGTAGATGACGACGATGGTCTCAGTCCGACGACTCAGAGGGAAGGATAGAGATGAGGCTAGCGACGCTAGAGCGTCGGCCATGATATTTTGGGAACGAGGAGTATGGATATAAATAAGCTTGCGGAACTGCCTCGCCAACAGCGTGACCAGGTCTTGATATGGCTTGACCTTCGGGTCATGAGTGCGGTAAGTTGAGAGCACCTGCTGCAAGACGAGCTGAGAGTCTCCTATGATCCTGAGGTGCGATGCCCCCAGCAGGTAAGCATGCTTGAGACCAGCAAAGAGAGCTTCATACTCGGACATGTTATTAGCGGCGGGGAAGGTGAGTTGATATGCAAAGGGGATGGTAATGCCTTCCGGGGTGAGCAGTACGGCTCCAATGCCCCGTCCCTGAGAGTTGAGTGTGCCATCGAAATGGAGGGACCAGAAGGGGTCTTTGATGATAACTGAGAGTTCCTCGTCGGGGAACTCCTCTCGGAGGGAGTTGCTATGAGGGAGTGGCAGATGGGCCAGATGTTCAGCGATGGCATAACCCTTGACGGCCTTTTAGACCACAAAGGAGATGTCAAACTAAGAGAGGAAACTCGGCCAGCGTGCCAGCCGATCAGAGAGGACGGGCTTTTCTACAAGATACTGGAGTGGATCCATCCTTGAGATCAGCTTGACCTCGTGGGCAAGGAAATAGTGCTTGAGCTTTTGGACTACCCACACGAGTGCGGCACAAGTTTTGTCCGCGGTGGTGTACTTGGATTCGGTGGTGTTGAAGAGCCTAGAGAGGTAGTATGCTGCCCTTTCTTTCCCAGATTCATCGTGTTGTGCAAGGACAGCTGCTAGGGAGTCCTCAATGACTGAGAGATATAGGATCAGCGGTTTTCCGAGTGCAGGAGGCTGCAAGACTGGGGGATTCATGAGAGAAATTTTGCCATTCCATTCGAAGGCTGCTTGGCATTTGTCATTCCATTCGAATTTTGCCCCTCCCTTCAAGAGATCATAGAACGGGCGGCATCTTTGTGAATGCTGGGAGATGAATCTTCTGATAAACTGCAAACGCCCTCTTAATTGTGAGATGTTCTTTGGAGGTGACATTTTTGCTATAGCCTTAGCCTTGTTAGGATCGATCTCAATGCCCCGCTTGCTAACTATAAACCCTAGCAGCTTTCCTGATGATACGCCGAACACGCATTTCTTAGGGTTCATTCTCAGTTGATGGTCTCTAGACCTTCGCAACACCTTGGCAAGGATTTTGGGGTGTTCTCTCCTGGTTCTGGACTTCACCAAGATGTCATCCACATATACCTCTACGTAAACATGGATCATGTCGTGGAAGATGGCCATCATCGCCCTCTGATAAGTAGCACCGGCATTCTTTAGACCAAATGGCATGACTACATAACAGTATGTTCCCCAGGGCGTGGTGAAGGATGTTTTCCCTTGATCTTCAGGAGCTAGACGGATTTGGTTATATCCTGAATATCCATCCATGAATGAGAGGGTCTCGTACCCAGCAGTGTTATCAACCAGCACATCAATATGAGGAAGCGGGAAGTCGTCCTTCGGACATGCCTTATTCAAATCCCTGAAGTCGATGCAGATTCTGACTTTACCATCCTTCTTCATCACAGGGACTATGTTTGCCACCCAGTTCGGGTATAGCACTACTCTGATGAACCTGGCCTTATGGAGTTTATCTACTTCATCCTTCATTTTCAAGGCCATGAGTGGGTGGAATCTTCTGAGTCTTTGTTTATAGCCTTTGCCCCTTCTTTCAATACCAGGCGGTGCTCCACTAGTGAGGGGTCTAGACCGGGCATGTCCTCATATGACCAGGCGAATGTATCTTTATACTTCCTTAAGATTTGCACCAGTTCCTCTTCTTCATCAGGAGGGAGATTTGCTGAGATTATTACCATCTGGGGGTCCTCTTCTGTTTCGAGGTTGACTTCCTTAGTAGGTTCATCCACTGCCGTTGTGGGCTCATCAAATCTCCTTACGCCACTGGCGTACTTTTCGGTAGCGTCATCTACTTCCCTATCCTCTTCATCGATTGGTCCTCATCATTCATGATTTCGTAGACGCCAAATCCGTCGTCTATGAACACCCCATCCTGCTCAAATTCTTCCTCTAACACCAGTGCTTCTTTTATAAATTCCTCTATCAGAAGCAACGCTTGACATCGCCGAGCTAGCTCTTGAGGATATCTCCGGGGAATAGCCTTGCCCCGCTGCTTCCTAGGGCGATGCTTGGATTTGGTGGATACTGGGGTGACCTGATTCTCTACCCTAGGCCTATCTAAACTAAGATTAGACTCTCCTACCCTAGACTCTTCTAGACTAGACGACTCTACAAGACTGGTGGAGGACATGGCATCCTCGAAGAGAATGGCCCCTAGTGTAGGAGCAGGAGGGGAAGCCCCAGTCAAGGGGTGCCCCTGATCAGGAGAGTGAAGGAGGAATGCCGGCTCCTCGACCTCAACATGCATTTGAAAATGGGCATTTTTTTTTGGAGATTGGTGGAGAGCATGCAACAAGAAAGGGTGACCTCGTGGTCACTCGGATTGGACTGCAAGGTAGTGAGGATTGCAGGTGGGAGGTCAGGTGTGAGGAGGCTGTGTGCCGCCGTCAGGAGCTGAGGGGTCAGTTGAATGACCAAAGGAGGAGAGGACAGGACGAGGCTGGGAAGGAGGGAGTCCAGAAGGGATGGGTGGATGGCCAAGCAGGTGCCCCTCTAGAGTTCATCTACGGTATTCCCCTCTTCATAGGGAATGTTTGGCTCTCCTATGTCTGAGGCGTTGCTCATGAGCTGCCTTTTAGAGGTGATGGCGGTGGGCGGATCTAACAGCTCTGCCGCAGCTGGCGGCCATGTCCTTTCTTCTTCCCAGAACAGTCGGCTGAAGGCAATGGTGATGTCTTCTATGTCAAACCATCTCTACCATTCAGCTTCTGAGTCCCCTGTCTTTCTCCTCCTGGTTGGACGGAGTGCTTCTAATGCTGTATAGGTTAGCAGAGGGGCCATGTGCCGAGAGAAGTTTCGGCCATGTACCTTGTACTGCGACAGCTCCGCCTCAACTACCACGGTGTTATATCCAGGTTGGGTAGGCCCTCTAATGAAATGACACCAAAGTGTCCATGTGAGTGGTTCACGGTCGGCCTTGAGAGTGGATGTGCTGGATGACCATTGTTTGGACTTTTCCCTGTAACCCAAGCCCCATCGGCTTTTCATGACAATGTCTGGGATAGGCTTGACTATGCCTTGCAGTTCTGACCCTAGACCCTTGCCTTCCTCGTATCCTAGTTTCATCATGATCTGCCACCCTTTGGCGTTAAGTGGCTCTTTCCTCTTGACTGCACTGACCTTGGCAGACTGGGTTCTTGCTTAGAGTGGAATGAGTAGCTCCAAGGGTGATTGATGTCCAGTACTGAGATAATGGGCTTGTTGGTAGGCCAAACAGCTGGTAGGAGGGTGTCATTGATGGCATCGACAGTGTGACCGGTGGCTATACTTTTGACTTTGATGATTCGTCCCTGGAAGGGGAACTTGAGACATTGATGCGCGGTGGATGGTACAGCTCCTAGTGTCTCTAACCATGGGCGCCCCAGGATAGCTTTATACTTGGGGTCGATGTCAAGCAGATAAAGGTCCACAACGACAGCGAGTGGTCCCAGTTCGACTTGTACAGTTGCCTTGCCGTGGCAGGATCTTCTGGAGTTGTCAAAGGCGGCTATGGTGGTGGGTGTTGGTCTCAGTATCCCTTCTGATACATCACAGGCCCTCAGGGTACTCAGCGGGCAGACATTTATTGATGCCCCCGTGTCGACCAGTGCTGCTCCTACTGCCACATGGTTGATGACTAGAGTTACGTAGAGTGGGAGCCTCCTGGCTTCTGGGGGTGCTAGTTCACTTTCTGCAAAGGTAATCTCCGGCCCGCGAGTCACCATGGCTAGTGCACTCGGTAGCTTGTCATCCAGCATGTCCTCATTTACTACCACCTTCTGCAAGAAGTTCCTCAAGGCCTCCTGGTGCTCCTTGGATTTCTTTATCAGCTCCAATATGGAGATCTTGGCTGGCACGTGATCCAGGTGCTTGAGGATGTCATAGTGGGTTCCTGGCAGTGGCTCAATTAACCCCTCATCTTGTGTCTGCTGCTGAGCTTGCTGTTTCTGAGGCGGTTGCAGGACCTGCTGGGGGTTGCTTTGGTTGGTGGAGGTGGTGGAGATAGGTGGGTACGGACGGCGAAAGACTCGCCTGTTCCGCAGAGTGGTTGGATGGATGGCTGGTTGTCTGGTGGAGGATAGTGTAGCAGCGGAAGGTAGGTCTGGCCCAGGTGGTGGTAGGATGATGGTGGAGGGAGCAGATATGATGGGTGGTAGAGGTACGGAGATAGGTGGAGCGAAGGGTAAGATAATGGGTGGACTAGCGACTGGCGCGGATGTTGAACCGATGGGCAGAATAACGGCGTTGGCCATGGAAACTACAGGAGGGATTAACTGGGGAGCCATGTTGGCTGGTTGTATTGTTTGGGATTGAAGGGGATATTGGTGGTTAATGGCCATCATCTGCTGAACGTCTAGTTCATCATCATACGTCCAGTTTGCTTGAGAAGGTGGGTGGTGGACGATGGGATTCACCTGGGCTGGTGGCTGCGGTGGGTTTGGAGCTGGTGGATGGTTTGGTAAGGGGTTGTGAACGATACTGAGGTCCTGCAACAGTTGTTGTTGTTGTTGTTGCTGCTGAGGGGGTGGTTGGCGCTGTTGCCTCTACTGCTATTTCTGTCTCTATCTCTCTTTGATTTCTCCGATCACCTGCCGGAGGGTTGTCCAGTCTATTCTATTCTTCTCATGCAAGTCATACACCAAGTCCTTGAATGTGAAGCATTGGTCGATGGTATGACCGGGCTGCCGATGGAAGACACAGTACCGAGTTTGGTCCACACTAGGGTTCAGTGGTCTCTCAGGAGGGAGTCTAATGGCTTCTATGGAGAGCAAGGCCAAGAATATGTCGGAGAGTGTCTCCGGGAGTGGCGGGTAGTGAGTTCTTCTTGAACCTAAAGGACGCCTCTGCTGAGAGCCATCGGGAGGTGGCACCTGGTTGTATTGGCGTGGTTGTTGCCCTTGTGGAGGATTGGTGGGGTTCTAACCCTGGGCAGCGTATGGTTGGCGGTTTTAGCTCTGGCCGGCAGGGTTGAACGCACTCACTTGCTCGTTCACTTGGACTCCTTCAGTGACTGGCCCCTGAGGCTTTCTCTGGAACCGGGACTTCTGGGGTTCCAACATAGAATGGATGGGAGAATCTTTGAGCTGAGTCTGGATAAACCGGGCCCGGCTGTAGAGTTGATGCATGGTGGTGATGTCATTCATCGCCAGGATGTTTCTAAAGGCAGGGGTTGCATTGGCAATGATGATTTTCACATTCTCCCCCTCTGGAAGGTACCCCGAAACTCGCGTGGCCATTTGCCTCCACCTATCGGCGTATGCGACAAAATCTTCATCGGGCTTCATCTTTTCGGTCATGAGATCCGTGAGAGAGTATTCTGGCCCAACCCTGTCTTGGAATTGTTCGAGGAACTTGGCCTTCACAATGGCAAAGTCCTCTACGTCCTTGGGTAGCAGGGAATAGAACCAATCTAGAGCATGCCCGTCCAGTGACGCGCGGAACAAATAGGCCATTAGGCGGCGATCATGCTGGTAGGGAGCGGACTCATAGATGAAATCTTTGATGTGAGTATAGAGATTGCCTGAGCCGTTGTATTTGCGATACTTCGGCAACTCGGATGGAGAGGGGACCCATAAGCCATTGAAATTAGGCATGTGCACGTCGTGGTGCTGCTTGGGGTCAATTTGCTTTCGGAGCTCTTAGAGCTCCTTCTTGATGGACGCCCACTCGGACATCATGTCCGGGGTGGCGGATGGCTGAGCATTCATGGAAGAGGCACGGGAGGTTGGCCTGACGCGTGGCTCAGGGTATTGAGGGGAATAGCAGGACTGGTATGGTGGAGACCGGGGCCTCAACTCACGGGGATGGTAATGATCAGACTCGAATGGCGTGAATCGGATGGCCCGCGGCCGAATAGGAGTATTGTCGGCTTGTCCCATGACAACATGGGGGCCGGATGTAGCTGCTACGGGGCGCGATGTGCCCGCTCTGGGTGAGGGTGAAGAAGCGGCCTTTCCTTTGAGGGCCGTCATGAGGGTTTGGATCTGGGACTGATCAAGCTGGGGAATTAAGTGCAAGAGTTGAGCGGCTTGATCGTCTGACTGGGGGGGGTGGATGGTTTGAGATGGGCCACCATCGTCGGGATGGTGGTTCTCGATAGCACGGACTGTGGCGACCCAAGGGCGGGCCGACTCCCCAAAGAGATCGTGAGGAAGGGAGTCCTCGTAGTCTTGGGAGGTGTAGAAGGCAGGGTCCTGATTCTCATCGTAGACCGGGTTCAGATATGACTCCATATTTGACATGTGAGCACACAGAGACGGGGAAATCCTTTCCAGACTTGGGAGGGAAACCTAACCTAGACAGACACCTAGTTTCCTAAACAAACAATCCTATGCAAACAAAAGGAAAGAGAAAACGTCTCACTCAAAACAAGCAGTTGTCAATGATGATGATTTCTTTTAATTAGTTCAAGTTTGCCTTTTCATGAATTGATTTTTTTAGCAAGTTCTCTCCAAATAAGGAAAGGTTTCCTAATGGGAGAAAGCTTCCAACTTCGGGTGTGACTAGGATTTCTCAACCTTGCCAAAAATGGATGAAACTGACAACTGGGTGGCGACGGGTACAACCAGCCCGGCGGCCGTGTGGGAATCCATGGTCAGCGGGGACTTACAGAGGCCCTCAAGCGAGTGCTCTAGTCGGACACAAGGAATATGTGGCCGAGAGAGCAGGCGTCGCTGAGGAGGACAACCTATACTACGTATATGGAAACGTGTATGCAAATCCTATGTGCACCGGAGTGCATGCAAATTCTAACCTAAAGACTAATCAAAACAGAAATCAGGGCTGGCTGCTCTCAGAAGCAGAAGGCGACGGGTTAACTGTCGCGACCAAGATCACGACAAGGAGCCAGTCGCGTTCCTCTTCGCAGTGGACGGAGATCAAACCAGACCTAATTATGCACAAAGATCAAACAATCCTATAACAAACAAGACTGACGGACTCTCAAGAGCATGGAAAAGGCATGGTATGACATGGAATATGGATGGAGTACGCAAGATGAGCCCAAATTTTAGAGAAAATCAGAAAACCAGATTACTGACCTGGTCGCGACTACCACATTGTCGCCTACTTTATCGCGACTAGAGCACCGTCGCATTATCAACAGACGCAGAAATTGTAAAGAACTCTATGCAAGCGTACGGGCAGAGTACGTACCTGGTCGCGACGCTACTGTTGTCGCCTCCTTAACGTGACGCTTCGGACGTTGCTTTCACACACAGCACCACAGAAACACAGGAAAGGGACGAGATGAGTACTGTGTACTAACCTGATCGTGACAAGCCGTGTGTCGCTACTTCGATCGCGACTGCATGATCGTCGCCTTCTCACTCTGAGCTGCAGAACCCCAAGAAATTGCTAAGAAAGGGAACAAACAAGGAAAACTACAACTACACCACACACATGAAGGAATAAGAACGGTGTAATCACAGAGATTGGCTTCCCCTCGACACACAAAAGTGTACTAAAACTAGTAGCATAAAAAGTGTGATCGCCACCTAGATAAGTTGCCTAATGATATGGAAAGACAATGCCTAATGACTTTCCTAGACTTGCTAGACCATTAGTGATGTCAGTAAATCGACTAAACATTTGGGTAATAGACTCACCTGATTGCATTTGAAATCTTTCATACTGAGTGACAAGAATGTCGATTCTTGTCTCCTTTACTTTGTATGTACATTCATACGTAATCCTTAGCTTTTCCCACATTTCCATGGAGGATTTGCATGCTGAGACTCTGTTGAACTCCTTCTTGCTTAGAGCACAACATAGAATGCTCTTGGCTTTACAGTTCAAGGAGATTTTCTTTCTATCTTCATCTGTCCATTGAGCTTTCTCATTTGTGACGACCAGATCACCTTCTTCCACTATCAACCAGATTTGATAGTCGTGGCCTTGTAGAAAGTATTCCATCCTGGTCTTCCAATACGTATAATCTTCACTGTCGAACAAAGGAGGTCTGTTGACAGACTGACCTTCGAAGTGACATTGGGCTGCCATGGATCTTTACTCTTCAGATCGTTGGATCTTGTTCTTTGTCGAAGAGACTCGCTCTGATACCACTTGTTGCCCGGTTGGCTAACCCAGAGGGGGGGGTGAATGGGTCTTTAAAAAAATTTATCTGATAAAAACCTGAACTCAAACAAACATAAAGAGTTCTTGAAAGAGATTAGTAATGGAGCACAGCTTTGGTGTACGTTAGACTAAAGGATTTGTGGAAGCTTCCTGTCGACAGTCTTTTGTTCTTTGGAGCATGCAAAGTGATGAGATCTTCTGAGTTGGCTTGTAGTTCTTTCTGTGTCCAATTTTTTAGGGTAGTACATCCTCAAGGTTTTGCAAGGTTGAGCTTTAATGGTAGACAGCTATACTATCTCCAGATGTCAATCAACGTCAGAGCATATAGACACAAATATAGTAGTAACAGTTTATCGTTCTAAAAGATGCATGCAGAGAATACACGAGAATGGAATATATGTTCCGTATCCATGCAGAGATACGTTCAGTCTTTATTAAATGCATGGCAGTCAAACAGACGTGATGCAACTTTGACTATTCAACGTATCTTAAATCAAGATAAACAATTAATTAATAGAAACATGACTTATGCAATCATTATGATAGTCTGATAGAATCGTTGTGAACAAATTGCTATAGTCTCAGAAGAAGTTGTTATGATAACTTATGAAATCGTTATCACAACCAAGTCGTTATAACTCCTAAAAGAATCCTTATGCTTACTAATAGAAACGTTATGATAAACAAGTCGTTACAACTTTCGAAAGGAATCGTTACGATGACTTACAGAATCGTTATGACGAGCAAGTCGTTATAACTTTCTAAAGAAATCGTTACGATGACTTACAGAATCGTTATGACGAGCAAGTCGTTATAACTTTCTAAAGAAATCGTTACGGTGACTTACAGAATCGTTATGACGAGCAAGTCGTTATAACATTCTAAAGAAATCGTTACGATGACTTACATAATCGTTATGACGAGCAAGTCGTTATAACTTTCTAAAGAAATCGTTACGGTGACTTACAGAATCGTTATGACGAGCAAGTCGTTATAACTTTCTAAAGAAATCGTTACGATGACTTACATAATCGTTATGACGAGCAAGCCGTTATAACTTCTGAAGAAATCGTTACGATGACTTACAGAATCGTTATGACGAGCAAGTCGTTATAACTTTCTGAAGAAATCGTTACGATGACTTACAGAATCGTTATGACGAGCAAGTCGTTATAACTTCTGAAGAAATCGTTACGATGACTTACAGAATCGTTATGACGAGCAAGTCGTTATAACTTTCTGAAGAAATCGTTACGATGACTTACAGAATCGTTATGACGAGCAAGTCGTTATAACTTCTGAAGGAGTCGTTACGATAACTTACAGAGTCGTTATAATGAGCAAGTCGTTATAACTTCTGAAGGAGTCGTTACGATAACTTACAGAGTCGTTATAACATCGACTTGTTTGACACAGCAAGGTTATTCAATCTTACAAGTAAATCGTTGTACTTGTGAGGAAATCGTTATAGTTAATGAAGGAATCGTTATAGCTCTTCTAAAAACAATGTATGTAAGTACTTACCACAAATGCTTGACTTTCTTTGGGTATTTCCTGTGCTTAAGGCTAAATAAAACATAGTTAGAAAAACTTTTGATAGTGTTTTGTTTATCACCAAAATAAGCATGTAATTAATTTAAAAGTACATGGGGGTGGACTGTTCATCAGGTGGAACGGAGATGTCGCGGAGTGGACTGAAAAGTGGAGGCCAAGGTAAAGAGACACCCGATTTTAACTTAACAGGCAATTGGAATCCTTGTGAAAGCCCCGAGTCGGTTGTTCGAGTAGAATGCAAAGAAGAGCACAAGTCTGGACGAGAGGAAAAAAAAAGGACGATCAACCCCTCGATTGAGAGGTACCCTAACCGATTGGCCTGCAGGTTTCGTTTTGGAAGGACATGTGCGTGCCAGGCAGATAACTCATGACTCTGTCCTGGGAGCGGTTCGCAACCAAAATGGATCAAAGGAAAAGGATGAATATTTGGATGGAGAATCCTGACAGGGAAATTCTTGTCAATCTGACGGGAACAACTTGCTCGGAGGCAAACCTTCCGATTCAGAGTGGAATTGGATTTCTTGCTTGGAACATGAAGGATGATTGGGCACTCAACACGAGCTCCTCAATGGTCAAGAATGAGTCAGGAAAGCTCAAAGTCCTACATGATGCATGCTGGGCCAAAATAAAAGAAATTATTAAAACAAATGCAAAGGAAATGAGAAAATATAAGATATATCAAGGATAATATTGTTAAGCTGGATAAGAAAGGGTCAAGAGACTACCCGCAACCGCAGTGCAGGCCTGAACCCATCGTCCCCGATCTTAACTAGCTCAACGGCCTATCCAATGGTTAACAACGTGCACCTAGATTATCATAGTTTTTGGTAAAGGGGAACTCAAATCCCAGAGCACATTGAGAACCAGCTGGTCCTTGAAAAGATATAATAAGTAGAATATCATATAATAATGTAGGAGTAGGGATAGAGATACAATACCTGACTTACCTGAGACCACATTTCCTCATTTTTGGATTTTTTTTATTTTTTTGAATCATTCATCAGAAAATAAGCATAATAATCACAAGATGATAAATGAATTTAATGAACATAGTCAAAGAAACACATATACAAAGCACAGGTAAGAGAAATAAACATTTGGGTATAAACGCGACACACCCATCGACCGCGACCTTGTCGCGTCGTAGCGGCCTGCCGTGACATAGTCACGTCTGATCGCGGCGTCGCGACTCGGACAGAGTCCTAAAAACGCAGAAAAATGGGCCTTAGACTTATCCTAAGACATCTAGACTAACACTAGGACTCCTAAACCTTTCCTAGACTTATCCTAACTCCTAGTTGCGGGATTAGAGTGGGTTTCTAACTCCCTAAAGCTTATAAATAAAGGGTTTGGGCTATTAATCCCGTAGCTAAACTCATATGCTACAAAATCTTCAAGTTCTTCATCTTTCTTCATCTTTGCAGTCATGAAGAGGAAGCTTTCGGCGTTTGCAAAGGTCATCCCTCCTTACTTCGGCCCAAAGGCTGCTAGGGAGTCTCATGCCGATCTTCAGCACCTCTCAGACATCCCGAAGCACATCTATTCTCGCCCTGATCTTCAAGTAAGTGGCTCTATTTCTGCACTTTTGCTCTGTTTTGCTCTGTTTTTCTTCTCCTCCTCTTCCCCTTCTCATCTAGTATGCTTGGGGGGCAGCCTTCCTAGCGCACCAATTCGACTGTCTGAGCGCCTCAGACTGGCAGACATCCACGAGCGGTTTCTACCCCTTTCTCCAGGTACACCCTCTCCTCTACCCCTTCTAAAATTACACTGCACTTTTCTTAAATTGCTCTTTGACTTGTCTTCTATTTTGCAGGTTTGGGCCTATCTACACCTTCCTGCCCTGGGGAGAGGGGAGCTCACACGGCCGGGCCTAGTGCCCATTGCACGCCACTGGGGGTCCCGCCGAGACACTCGCCACCTTGCCGACCAGTTGGAGCGCCTCCAGGAGGCGATTGACAGCTACCCCTACCTGGATGTGAGTACTAAAAAACCTTCCCTTCTGACATACCCGTTGATTTGATTGGTGACTGGCTAACTCTGTTTTGCAGGTGGTTTGGCAGCCATATCTGGGGGAGGGTGATGAGGGACAGCCTTGGTTGGCGCAGGCCCGCCCCTACTTCGGTAGGTCGGTGTGGTTGCATGCGCTAAACCTCCTGCTACCTCTGAACCTATTCCTGACCCAGCGCTCCCTGGGCTTTAGGCAGAGTGTTGTGGAGTTCCCCGTTCGGGACCGGTTTCGCCGGCCGGGTCGGAGTTTCCGGGGACTTCACGACACTACTGACTGGCGTGAGCAGGCGCGAGAGCAGATAAAAACTAGGAGCGCAAGGGCAAGTCGGTGAAGTCCACGGCGACCACAAACGATGCATACCTCCGGGCATACGCCTTGAAGTACGGGGGTAAGGTGTACAAGAGTGCTCGTCATCAGGTAAGGTGTTCTAAACTAGCACTTGTGAAATTTGAAATGGTGAACTGTGCTGATCAAATGACTGCAGGTGGACGTGGCTGGCGAGGTGGCATCGCTTCGAGCTCTCCTTCTCTCAGCGACGCATGATCGGGAGGCGGCTCGGAGGGAGACTGAGGAGTTGGTGAGTACTTACTCAGACTTCAGTACTAAATCCATGTTTTGATTTGAAAACTAATGTGTGCGTCTGTGTGCAGCGGAGAGAGTTGGAGAGTGTGAAGAGAGGAGCAGGCGGTGCTTCCACCTCGAGAGGCGGAGAGAGTGATCGGGCATCGTTGCAGGCTCAGTTGACTGCAACGATCTCGAGGGCAGAGGAGGCTGAGAGGCATCTGGAGGACCGGGTAAGTATGATCTGAAGACTTGATTAGGTTGACATTGATTTGATTGATGTTGATTGATTGCTTGTTGTGCAGGAGAGAGATCTGCGGTTCACAAATGAGCACGCCATGGATCTGCAGGCTCAGCGCGACCAGTACCAAGGGGAGCTCCAGACTACCCGGGGTGACATAGACCAGCTGCGCATCCGAGCGGAGGCAACTGAGACCCGGGCGACGGAGGTGACCGGCGAGCGCGACCAGCTGCGCACCCGGATGGAGGTAGCTGAGGCTCGAGTGGCGGCGATGACTACAGAGCTGGCGGCACTGCGAGTGCAGAGGTCGCCAGTCGATCGAGAGGAGCTAGAGCGACTACGAGCAGAGCTACGACTGCAGAAGAGCTTAGCGCAGAGGCTTCAGCAGATTGTGACGGACATAGGCCGTTCACGGAGCAGGAGCAGGAGTGCAGCCAGTGCCAGCAAGGCGATAGGAGGCACAGTGGGACAGTACTTAGCGAGTTCCTCCAGTCGCCGGAGGAACGAGGCGGAGGAGAGGTGTCGCTAGGACGAGGGGGTGCCCGGGGCGAAGGAGGTGGTGGTGCGATGCTGCCACCACCTGACAGATAGGAGGGATCCGGGGAGTGTGGTGGTGGAGATTGAGGAGACTTGTGAGCCACCTCCCCTCATCTATGTACATGTTGTTCATTTCTTAGCACAGTCTCTTTACTTTGATGTCAATACTTATGATAAATGAGTGGTTTGTGATTGACACGAGTGAGAGGTGAGGTTCAAACAAGCGAGAGAAGAAGGGAGTCTTGAGTGCGACGTTGTACTCCGCTTTTGAAATCCCTGTTCCTGCACACACTAAGAAGAACAAGTTAGATCTGTTCTTAGGTTCGGCCCCTTGCGCTTAAGATGATAAAAATCCAACTCCGTAATTGTCAAGGGGCCGAGCCTTATTAAATAGACGAAAAGACCATGAAAATAATGCATGCTAAAGAAAAGCAATATGTACACACCTTTTATTTTTCTGAAAACTATATTTTTTTATGATTTTAAGAATCTTTTGATTTTTTTGGATTTTTAGATTTTTTGTTTTTTTTTTTGTTTTGGGGATCTTTTGATTTTTTGGAATTTTTGAATTTTTGAATTTTTTTTTTTGGGATCTTTTGAATTTTTTTTTTAGAATTTTGGAATTTTTTATTTTGGTTTGGTTTTGGGGATCTTTTAATGATTTTTTTTTGGATTTTCTGGAAATTTTTTATTTTTGTTTGGTTTTGGGATCTTTTGATTTTTTTGGATTTTCTGGAATTTTTTGGTTTGATTTTTTTGGTTTTTTTTTTTATAACAACACTTCTTAATGTTGAGCGATTAACCGTGACTCTTCTTCTATCTCACTTTGACGAGTAAGATTTATGTGCAACGCATATTCATCTTAGGTCTGCTAAGATTTCTTGCCCCTATGACAACAATGTTCCAACACAGACCAAGCGTAGGGATTCTTTGGTCATTTTTAGGGAGGATAGGAAGAATATAAATGTGATAAGACTTAATCTCGGGGTCGGGGTTACCGACTTGTAAGACTTGCAACAAGTAAGCTACATGTGCTATTCATCTGTTGTCCAGGGACTTTATGGCCACAGTATTTTCTCTTTTGACTGGGGCATGCGCGCGACCGGGCTCAAGGGCGTCCCGCGGGGAACTGTACTGCCACTCTTTAACATGCCCCTTCATTTCATCATTTCGTCGCTTTATTTTTGTGCTATATGCTTTTCTTTAGAACTGCCCGTCCCTCCTTGAGACTTCAAACACATGGTTTATACTGTTGCAGGTTTACAGGTTAGTCTTCCCCTTGCCCCTAGACCTTGTCCGAATAGGGAGAAAATTGACCTTTTGTTTCCCTGAGCAAGGGCTAAGTGAGAACACTGTATATGAAGGGACAATGATCTTAGGCTACTATGTTGAGTATGTGATTGCGCATAAATATTATTTCGTCAATATGAGAAGGAGCGAGACACTTGGAAAATGGCTACTTATTAATTGGTGTTGTTATCCAAAGACTATTGATCAGGGGTAGAATCTTTTAAGATATAATCCATTCCATGGGTGAGAGAGTTCATCACCATCGGCATTAACTAACCTATATGCGTTTCCCGGGTACACTTCTTTAATGACGTACGGCCCTTCCCCGTTTGCAGACAATTTTGACCTTGGACCTCCAGGTTTTATGAAAATTCGCTTCAAAACTATGTCTCCTTCTTCAAACTTATGCTCAATCACTTTCTTTTGAAAAGACTTTGAGAGTCTATTTTGATATGAAAGCACATGATCGGCTGCAGCTAGACGCCGTTCGTCTAAGAGCTCTAGTTGTGTAAGTAACGCCTCCCGATGTTCATCGGGATTAAGTTCTTTGTCCAACTGAATTCTTAGCGAAGGGATGAGTATCTCCTGTGGACATACCGCTTCCATTCCGTATGTAAGTGAGAAAGGAGTTTGCCCCGTAGGTGTGCGGATGGAGGTGCGGTAGGCCCATAGAGCCTCAATTAACTTTTCTGGCCAATCAACAAATTTATTAGACTCACAAGTTTTCTTTAAGATTTTCAAAAGTGTTTTGTTTGTGGCTTCGGCCTGGCCGTTGCCCTGTGGATAATAAGGAGACGAATGATGCAAAGAAATATTGAACTTCTTACAGAGATCTTGAAGGTCTTGTGATATGAACTGGGGTCCATTGTCGGTGACGAGGCTACCAGGTACTCCAAACCGTGCAATGATGTTCTTCATGATGAATCTGCACACAGTCGAATCTTTGATTTCTGCAAATGCTTCTGCTTCGGCCCACTTGGTGAAATACTCAGTAGCAGTGAGGATGAAGGATTTTTGTTTTATCTGAGCATTAGGATCACCAAGAGGCCCAATGATATCAAAGGCCCACATGGAGAAAGGCCAAGGAGAAGATAGTGGATGCAAAGAAGAAGACGGAGCGTGAATTTTATCGGCATGGATTTGGCATCTGACACACCTACGAACGGAGGCGGCACAGTCCTCTTCTAAGGTTGGCCAGTAGTAGCCCTGCCTAAGGATCCTTTTGGCTAACATCTGACCATTCACATGCCCTCCGCACTCACCGGAGTGAGATCCTTCCACTATCTTCCAAGCCTCTTCATCGGTCACGCATCTGAGGAGCATTCCATATAGAGCGCGTCTGTAAAGAACTTCACCCACGAGGGTATACTTTAATGCCGCTCTACGGATAGCTCGTCTATCTTCGGCTTCGGCTTCTTCTGGGAAGGTACCGTCTCTACAAAATTGTTCAATCTCATGGTACCACGGTCTCTCTTCTTCCATCAATTCTCCTAATTCGACAAGCAACAACTCCTTTGCTTCTTTCTTCTCTGCCTTCAACACTAGGGAGCTCCTAAGGTTTGAGAACCAAGGATCCTGAGTTGAGGGAGCTTCTAACCTCTGAACGGTGATGGTCTCAGCACTACGGCTGAGGGGGAAGGAGAGAGACGAAGCTAACAATGCCAGTGCATCGGCCAGAATGTTCTGAGAGCGAGGAGTATGAATGTAGATGAGTTGACGGAATTGCTAGGCTAGGAGGGTGACCAGATCTTGATAAGGCTTGAGTTTGGGGTCACGAGTGCGATAGGTAGAGAGGACTTGCCGAAGAACGAGCTGAGAGTCCCCTATGATCTTAAGGTGACGGGCGCCTAAAAGGTAGGCAAGCTTAAGACCGGCGAGGAGAGCCTCATACTCGGAGATATTGTTGGTGGTGTAGAACTGGAGTTGATAAGCCAAAAGAATGGTGATCCCTTTTGGGGTGAGCAAGACTGCACCTATGCCCCGTCCCCTAGAATTGAGAGCTCTATCGAAATGGAGTGACCAGAAGGGATCGCGAGAAATAAGTGATAGGTTTTCGTCGGGGAATTCTTCTTGAACCATATCACTATAAGGAAGAGGGAGGTGAGCAAGGTGCTCAACGATGGCATACCCTTTAATGGCTTTCTGAACAATAAAGGAGATCTCGAATTGAGAGAGGAAACTTTGCCAGCGTGCCAATCTGTCGGCGAGAACTGGCTTCTCAAGGAGATACCTAATAGGGTCCATTCTAGAAATCAAACTCACCTTATGAGCTAGGAAGTAGTGCTTTAATTTCTGCACTACCCACACTAGCGCTGCACAAGTTTTCTCCATTGTGGTGAGTTTGAGCTCGGAAGGATTGAAGAGCCTAGATAGGTAGTAGACTGCCCTCTCTTTGCCGGATTCATCATGCTGAGCAAGGACAGCTCCTAGGGAGTCCTCAACAGTTGACAGATATAGGATTAGGGGTTTCCCAGGGATAGGTGCCTGAAGCACGGGCGGATTCATAAGGTAACTTTTGAGCTCGTCAAAGGCCTCTTGTTACTTAGCGTTCCATTCGAAATTAACTCCTCCTTTTAACAGTTCGTAGAAAGGACGACATCTTTGAGAGTGCTGAGATATGAGTCTCCTTATGAACTGCAGCCGACCAATCAAACCTCGAAGCTCAGATATGTTCTTAGGAGGAGGCATCTCATTGATTGCCCTGGCCTTGTGTGGATCTATTTGAATCCCCCGTTTACTAACTATGAAGCCTAATAATTTTCCTGAGGAAACTCCAAACACACACTTCTTTGGATTCATCTTCAATTGATACTCTTGTGTGCGACGGAAAACTTTGGCAAGTACAGAGGAGTGCTCTCTTCGGGTTCGTGACTTCACCACGATATCATCCACGTAAACCTCAACATCAATATGTATCATGTCGTGGAAGATAGCTAACATTGCTCTTTGATAAGTGGCGCCGACATTCTTTAATCCAAATGGCATGACCACATAGCAATATGTTCCCCATGGGGTGGTGAAGGAGGTCTTCTCTTGATCCTCCAGGGCTAGACGAATTTGATTATAGCCGGAGTACCCACCCATGAACGATAGAGTTTCGAACCCTGCCGTATTATCGATCAAAACATCCAAATGAGGTAGCGGGAAATCGTCCTTAGGACATGCCTTATTTAAATCCCGGAAATCTATGCAGATACGCACTCTTCCGTCCTTTGTTATGACCGGGACGATGTTCGCCACCCACAAAGGATAGAGGACTACACGGATGAACTTGGCTTTGTGTAGCTTATCAATCTCCTCTTTCATCTTTAAAGCAATGTGGGGGAGAAATCTCCTTAGCTTCTGTTTAACGGCAACTGCCCCTGGCTTCAGGATCAACCTATGTTCAACAGATCGGGGTCAATGCCAGGCATGTCATCATAGGACCAGGCAAAGGAATCCTTGAACTCCCTTAACATTTCTATGAGCTCTTCTTCTTCTTCAGAGGGAGACCAGAAGCTATGGTTAAGAGCCTGGGGTCCTCTTCCGTTCCCACATTAACCTCTTTGGTGGGTTCATCTACTGCCGAGGTAGGTTCATCGAATTTCCTCATGCCACTTGCATACATCTCGGCAGCATCCTCCATTTCACAATTCCTTCATCTGATGGGTCATCCTCGGCTAGGATCTCGTATACCCCAAACCCATCGTCTAGCCCTTCCTCCAAATGTAGATCATTTAAGTTCAGAACTACCGCTTCCTGGATAAATTCTTCGACTGCCAGGAGAGCGCCACACCTATGTACTAAGTCCAAAAGATATCTACGAGGTATGCCACTACCCTTCTTCTTCCTACACGGGGACGGGGATTTGCTAGAATCTACCCTTGAACCTAAGCTAGATTCGATATTTATAGGAGACTCTGGGGGAAAATCCAGAGGTTTATTGGAACGAAGAACAAAGGGTGCGGCAGGGCCGCGGAGGTCCTCCGATGGGACTGGAGGAGGAGGCAGGCCACCCAGGCCCGGGGTGCCAACAACAGAATCGAGGTGCAGGGGAATAGAAGGCCCCTCACCTAAATTGCCTGAAATGGCCATGTTTGGCCACCAGGCGGAGGTGTAGCTTGAGTGAAGGATAGGCAGGGATCGCTACCCAGGGAGAAATCGCCTGACGGGGATCGCCGTCAAGAGGGAAAGTAAAAGAGTGACGGGGATCGCCGTCGGGAAACGGAGAGAGACTGATGGGGATCGCCGTCAGGAGAAGGAGAGAAAGTGTCAGGAGAAGAGAGGGAATGACGGGGATCACCGTCGAGAGAGGAGAGAAGGGAATAGACGGGGATCGCCGTCGAGCATGGAGAAGGAGCGTAGGAGACGATGAAGATTGTTGTTCGGACAAACATGAAGAGGATCTTTTTTTTTTTTTTAAACGAAATAGAACTAACCTACATGGTGAGATTTCGGGAGAAAGACAAAACCGACCCATTGAATGAAATGATGAAGAAGATCGAAGGGTGGAGTAATGCTTCGATAGCATCGGAGGAAAGTTGGAGGATGAAGGGGGGAGAAGAGGGAATGGAATTAAAATTATGGACAAAGATGGATGAGACGAAATGGCTGAGTGGTCGGGACAACCCTGGCCAGAGCTCCCTTGTTGATTTGGCTGAATTGACTATTTCGACTTCCTCCCCGAACCCAAGCAACTGTCGCTTGGTGGGGGCTGCTGATGCTGCCATTGCTGTCTGCGGTATGTCCTTCTCGACAAAAAGACGGCCGGCAGCTGAAATGAGGTCTTCTAAACCTGGCTCCTCTGTCTCTGCTTCAGATTCTTGAAATAACATACTGACTGCTGAGATTAGATCTTCGAGGTCTGGCGTATATGGGTCTGTCTCGGCCTTCTTCTTCTTGCCAGGACGCTGAGCTTCTAGGACTTGATATGCTGAACTTGAAACTTCCTCACCATGGTGTTATACCCTGGTTGCACAGGTCCTTTGACGAAGTGATCATAAAGTGTCCAAGTAAGGGGCTCTTGATCTGACTGCGAGGTGGATGCAATGCTGCCCACATTGTGTATCCCAAGCCATGTTTTGTTGATTTTCTTGTGCCGGTGACCGTTTTGACCCTGCCTTGGAGGTGAGTACCTAGCCCCTTTCCGGTCTGATAGCCGATCCTGAACATGATATCCCATCCTTTTGCATTTGCTGATCTGTCCTTCCTGACTACTGCCACTGTCGGGGATATAACTGGGCGATTGGAGGAGAAAGTGTAGGCCCAGGGGTAGTTCACATCCAGTATAGAAATGACGGGTTTGTTGGATGGCCAAACCGAGGGCAAAACTTTCTCAACAGCTTCCACAGTGTGGGTTGTGGTCACACTCTTGACCTTGACTATCCTTCCTTGAAAAGGGAACTTCAAGCATTGGTGTGATGTGGATGGTACTGCCCCTAGTGACTCGATCCACGGGCGTCCCAAAATGGCCTTGTAAGTGTGATCTATGTCCAAAACATAAAAGTCGACTGTCATGACAAGTGGCCCCAATTCTGCCTGCAATGTAATGACCCCATGACAAGCTCGTCTGGAATTGTCGTATGCGGCTATGGTAGTAGGGGTGGGTCGCAACTGACGCTCCGATATATTGCAGGCTCTTAAGGTGCTTAGTGGACACACATTGATCGAAGCTCTTGTGTCCACTAATGCCGCATCAATGGCTACCTTATTTATTGTGAGTGTAACACATAAGGGCATCTTTCTAGCCTCAGGAGCCGCTAATTCACCATCGAAGAAAGTGATTGTGGGCCCTTTGTTGACAATGGAAAGCAAGGAGGGCAGGTTGTCGGGGTTCATATCTTCACTGACCATGACCCTTTGTAGGAAGGCTCTCAGGGCATCTTGATGAGTCTGCAATCTCTTGATTAGCTCCAGTATAGAAATCTTGGCAGGGGTTTGGTCCAGATGCTTCAGAATGTCATATTGGGTCCCCGGGACCGGTTCTATTTCCTGCATGTCTTGCTGCTGTTGAGTGCTGGTTGTTGAATCGGTTGACCTGGCATGGCCACGGACGCATTAGGGTACATCCGGTGGAACATCCTTCCGCTCCGCAAGGCAAGGTTGTGGTGGAGGGGAGAAGGTGAAGTGTCCAGGATGGAGGGGTTGGCTAATAAAGGTGCTGGTGCAGGGGATAGCGGGAAGTTATCTGGTGGGGGAGCAATGGAAGACATGGTGAGGGAGTCGTAGGGTGGTGAGGTGATGGCAGCGATTGTGGAGGAAGGAGGCTCTTTGGGTAAAGATGTGATCGTGGCAGGCATGAGGTGAGAAATGGTCAAAAGTTGGCCCACTTTGTGTTCATCATCAAAGTCCCATTGAGCATCGGGTGGTGGGTGATGGACAACTGGATTGACTTGTGCGGGTGGAGGAGGTGGTGGAGCAGGTTGAGGGTTCGGAGCTACAGGATGTTGGGGCATGGGATTGCGGATTATGCCCAGGTCATTTGCCGGCTGCTGCGGCTGTTGCGGCTGTTGCTGCTGCTGTTGGTGATATTGTTGTTGGAAGGGTTGGTACTGGTGTTGCTGTTGCCTTTGCTGTTGTTGCTGTTGCCTCTGACCTTGCTGATTTCTTAATGTCTGTATCAGTCTCTTCATCTCCGCCCAATCAATCTGATTCTGCTCATGAAGATCGTATATGATATCCCTGAATTGGAAGCAATCTGATACATTGTGACCCGGATGGCGATGATACACACAGTATTTTGTCTGGTCTGCTGCCATGTTCCAATTCGGCTTCTCAGGAGGGAGTCGGAGGGCGTTCAAAGACATAAGGGCTGCGAAGTCATCGGCCAAGGATTCGGGCAAAGGAGGATATTGTGCTCTCTTGGGTCCATTGGGTTTTCTAGGTGCAAAACCATTCTGGGGTGGAGGGACCTGAGAGTATTGGCGTTGGTCTTGTGGAGGGTTCTGACCTTGAGGAGGAGGTTGTCTATTGTTGTTCCATGGCTGTTGGGGTTGCTGAGGTTTCTGGGACCTACCTATCAGGCCTTGGGGGTTACTCACCGCACCTACCTGTTCATTGATTTAGGTTCCCTCGGTGACAGGACCTTGGGGTTTCTTGGCATAACGGGCTTTGGGAGACTCGAACATGGAGTGTATAGACGAGTCTCGGAGTTTAGTTTGAATAAAACGGGCTCGATTATACAGCTGGTGCATAGTGGTAATATCGTTCATGGCTAGGACGGCTCAGTAGGTAGGGGTTGCATTGGAGATCAACAATTTGACTTTCTCCCTTTCCGGCATGGGGCAGCGGACCTTGGAGGACAGTGCGCGCCACCGATCAGCATAAGCAGAGAACTCCTCATCAGGTTTCATTTTCTCGGCCACTAGATCCACAAAAGAATATTCGGGTCCAACCCGATCTTGGAACTGCTGCAGGAACCTTTCTTGAACAATCCCGAAGTCCTCCGCTTCCTCGGGAGGCAGGGAATAAAACCACTCTAAGGCCGGACCATCCAAGGATTTTCTAAACAAGTAGGCCATGAGGTGACGGTCGTACTTGTGAGGTGCTGATTCATAAACGAAATCTTTCAGATGAACATAGGGGTCTCCTACCCCGGAGTATCGCCGGTAGACAGGGAGCTCTGACTGAGGCGGCACCCGGAGATATTGAAAGGATGGAAGAGCAATGTCGGCTACCTTACGAGGATCTATCTGCCTTCTGAGGTCATGAAGCTCCTTTTTCATGACGGCCCACTCCGCTAGGAAGTCGGAGGGGGCTGGAACATGATGTGTAGAGATGATGGAGCGAGGTTGCTCGAAAGTATGAGATCCCTCGTGGGGCAGAAATGCAGGTTAAGCCATGTAATAGTTGGAAGTTGGAGGGGATCTAGGCCGAACCTCTCGTGCCGGAAGGTAGTTTGGCTCTGAAAAGTGAATGGTGCGAGGACGGAGGGGTGTGGGATCTGCACCTGAGGAAGGAAGGTGGGGTGCTGAAGCGATATGGGTGGAAGAGTCCGTTGGCCGGACTGAGTTATGGGCAGATGGAGACAAGGGCTGCTTGCCTTTGGTGGCAGCAATGAATTCTCGCACTTGTTCTGGAGTTAAATGGGGGAGCAGCTGGCTGAATTGCGAATGGGGGTCATCCCCCTTTGGAGGAGAGGGAGGACGGGATTGGCCCCTAATGATAAGAGGAGACTGAATAGGGGGTCGATGTATGGCCGAGGTGGATTGGGCCACGTCTTCGAGGAGCCCTATAGGCAAGGTATCATCAGAAAGGACATGGAATTGGTTCATATCGAACAAAGGATTGTGATAAATCACAAGGACGGGAGGAGACTGACTCGATCTTCCTAGGCAACGACGCATGCACCTCCCCAATCAATTGGGAAGGTGATACAGACACGCCTAGACTCTATCACAGTAAGAAAAAAAAACTGAGATGAGGAGGGATGAATCAAAACACTCAAATTATCATGCTTAAGGCGCAAATTTTTAAGATTTCAACTTGACCTTTTAAATGAATTGACTGGAAGGATGTCCCTTGGCCAAGCGGTCCCTAGTAGGAATGGACTCAAGTGCTTCGGTGTAGCTAAGGGTGGCATACGCTCACATGCGAGGGTGGCTCGAACTATGGGTGCAATGGGTACAACCTGCCCGGTGAACCGCAACGTGCGTACGGTCACGAGGACTTACGGAGGTCCTTGGATGGCGGGTTCGAGTCAGCCTACGAGTGCTCGTAGGTGAGAGGACTCACTCAACCAAGGGGGGAACCTGATCAACTGGGATGAGTAGCGTATGCAAAGGGACTAAAAAGTCCAAAAATGTATGCAAGAGTGGGGATAAGGAGCAAACAGGGTAAAAAAAATAGCCCTCGGGGGGAGTCGCGACGGCCGGGTATGTCGCGACACGATCGCGACAGCGCGAGCTGCCGCGATACAAACAGAGACCCGAGGACACCGTGGGTCACCAACCCAATACAAACAGACTACCCTACTAAGATAAGAAACACAAAGAAATACTAATCAGGTACAACATGTATCGAAAAGCAGACGGAAACCGATTCATGGATGAAAGCAGTAACATACAAAGCAAACATGTTAACGCGTCGTCTGTCCCAACCGCGACCTAGTCGCGTCCAATCCGCCGACCGCGATAAGAACTGGAAACTTACAGATGAAACTAAACGGAAAATCCGAACCCTAACAGGATACTATCGGACAGAAACGCGAGCAAACATGATCTAAGCAATATAAGAAAGATGCATGCTCTCATGGGCATTGAACAGAGAGGACAAAGGGGATAGCAAGCACTAACCTGATGACGCGTCCCCCTGGTGCGACGCGAACTTGTCGCGACACCACGATCGGTCGCGACAATGACAGAGCGGGAAAAATGCAGGTAATAAAGAACAAAACCCTAACAAGACACTATAATGACAAACAACAAGGAAACATGGCAAGCAGACAATCAAAACCTACGAGGGTGGCAGTGAAGGTCCCACCGTGATCGCTAAAAGGTGTAATCACAGGGATTGGCTTCCCCTCGACACACGAAAGTGTACTAAAACTAGTAGCATAAAAAGTGTGATCGCCACCTAGATAAGTTGCCTAATGATATGGAAAGACAATGGCTAACTTAAACTAGGAAAAGGAAGAGAACAGGAAACTGACCTGGTGTCGCGGTCGCCATGGCCGCCGCGTTTCTAGTATCGCGTCAATGAAAGTCGACGCGTCTATTGTCGCGTCACCCTAGGCCGTCGCGTTCTCTAAATGCGGGAGATTTGTTGTTGTGACCTTCTTCTAGTCCTCTAGCCGGCCAGAGCACAAGAGCTTCTCGTAGACTTCGCTTGCTTGCCTGCCAATCAAAAGAAAACGCAAGGAGAAGACCCCATTAGAACATATAGAGTGTAGTATCTATTCTAAAAGACGAAGTAAGATGGGACACCATGGTAGGAACACACCTGGGGTGGTTTTAAACCCCTGTGAGTGTGGGAAAATGTGGGTGGATGGTGGACGTGCTCTATTTAAAAAGGACAAAAAAATGCATGTAGAAATAGAAAAGAGGAAGAGGAAGAGAATGAGGCCCATTAGGGCGACTTCCTGGCGTGGATGCAGCTCCGATGATATGCAAAGGGGCCCAAGAGATTGCTAGACTCGCCCTCTTCACGTTCCTTGCTCCATTGATGATGAAGTGAGTGGGTTTTGGGGAGTGGGATGTGAAGGGAATGAAGGGAATGAGACTAAGTCTAGCTCAGAGGAAATTTTGGCAGCCCTTCGGGGTAATCATGAGGCTCCTCTCGTCCATGAGGAGGGGCCTTCCTTATATAGAGCTTAGAGTGGGAATATTAGGCATTATCTCCTCAAAAAGATTTAGAAATTAAAAGTGGGGGATAAAGCTCTATTAAATATCAGGTGTAGAGTCCTTAGGGGAGCTTAGGAGAGTCCTTAGGGCCAAAAATCCGCCCAAGGGGTCGGGATAACCCTCTTAGACCAAGTCAAAGTGCATGGGACGATAAATAGGTGTGGTTATGGAGGCCAGAGATCTCGGACATTGTCGTGTCAGATCGTAGGGTCGCGACTAGAAACGCGACGGTGCGGGGGGACGCGACAGAATTACCCACGTGCATGTATAATGCATGGACTGTCGCGGCGGTCCAACCCGTCGCGATTATAGTCGCGGAGCCACGATGCGTCGCGACAAGGAACCTGAATTATCTTGCATTATCCTCCTAACCACGTGATAAAATAGGAGTCATATTCCTCTAAGGACTCTTTCAAATGATAGATTTCGAGGTTTCAAGGCATTTTAATGGATTAATGGGCTCAAATCAAGGCAAATGATGGTCTCAAGGTGAGTGACCAATTAGGGGCCCACTAAGGTAGCAAGAAATGTGGTTCAACCCATTAGTCATAATCAGGTGTCTACAAACGGCAGGGAAAGACAAGAGCAAGCATGATGGGCACTAACATTGGCCCATGAAGTGGCCAATGAACATTGGCAATTTGCCATCCCAGCCATGATATAGCTACGTTAACGGGCATGCACTGCCCCAACTATGAAGAAGCCCACTTGGCCCCCCTTCGGGAACTTGTCCCACCGTGATCGCCAAAAGGTGTAATCACGGGATTGTGCTCCCAAAAAAATATGTATGCGTGTATAAGAGTAAAGGATAGGGAAAGTACCGTGATCGCCACCAAGTAGTCGCCCGAAGATGTGTGGAGTCGAGGACGGATGACTACGTTGGAAAAGGAAAAGGAAGAAAAAGGCGTACCTGTGAACGCGACAAAGGGATCGTCGCCGCGCTTATACCTGAACGCGACGATCTGAAAGTCGCCTTCCAGATCGCGACCACTTGGCTCGTCGCCTTCTTCTCCAGGCATGGAGACTGCAAGTTCTGATCTTCCTACTCCTCAGCCGGCCGAGGGGCAAGAGCCTCACGCTGTCCTTGTCTTCTAGTACCTGCCAAGATCATGAAAACACAGAGAAACCCATTAGAACTTCGTGTGTAAGAGATTTAGTCAATAGAAAACAAGTACACATGCACTATTATGGTGGGAACTCACGTGGTTGGGGTTTTTAACCCCTTTGGGTGCTTAAGATAGGTGTGTGGTGAGTGTTCTAATATGAATCTACAAAAAAAACAAGAACTATGTATGCATGAAAAGAGAGAAAGAAGGGAGAAAAAGGGGAGAGATTGTGTTGCCGGATGAAAAATGCCCTGGAGGGCTCTTCTCGATCGTCTGGAGAGAAAACTCTCTTCTTCGGAATTGAAGCTCTCTGGAGGAGGAAGAAGTATACTCCGGCCTTGCCCAAAAAGATGGATTATTGAGGTAGTTATAAGTGATTATTCCTGGAAGGGCTGTGAGAGGAATAATGGGCAAGAGTCTGAGTTTGGGTATGTATGGCCGTGCGTGGGCGATTGGAACTCAGAAAGGATGATGTTAGGAAGGTTTCCCCAAAGTTTGGAAGGATTTGAATGTGATTTGGATGACCAAAAGGGGAAATATCCATGTATTGCATGAGTCCAAGTTAGGCTCGGAAAGGATCTTCTGCATGAGGTCCAGAACGCGATGGCCATTGTGTCGCTACCAAGGTGGCGACGCCTCGACATGTCGCCTTCCTTACATGGAAGGTGACTTTAAGATATTTCTGGCGATTTTTCAGGGAATTAAAATGCCTATTTATTAACGCGACATATCGAAGTGTCGTCTTCTTGAAAGCGACAGTGCCTTTGTCGCCTTTAGTGCCCTTTCAGCATGCGTACATGCAAAGCATCCGATCTCCATGCACGGGCATCAGAATGACGTACGGTTTGAAACATCGGACTCTTGACTCAGAGAGCTATAGTGAAGAGGATTGACTTTGACCAGGAAGACCTCACCAGGGTGATGAACTGATGAAAAGGATGCCATGATCGGAGAAATCCAGCTTGATGATGATGAACCAACGTGGGGCATCAATGATATGACAAAGATTTTGCTCGACTTATGGGTCAGAAATGGGTGTCTACAATCACATAGCAACTAAGCAGGACCAGCACCGGAGTGACCAGGCTCCTCAGCACGAGGAGCCGATGACGAACCACCTGAAAGGGAAGGGAGTGAGTCTCAAGAAGAGACCCAGTATAGACAATAACCCCCACCGGTAACAGTACTAAAAAAATAGTGCGGAAAGTAAAGCTACAATAACTAAACACTGCAAGAACACACAAGAAACCAGTGACGTGGCGCTCAACTCCTCGCAGGAGTGCGCCAAGAAACTGGAACCTCAAAGGCTCAATGGTACAACAAGCACACACACAGGCACACACACACACACACACACACACACACACAAGGTAGGACCAGCTAGGGCCTATGGCTTGGCGCCTCGACACCATAGAATCCTCCAACCATAGCCATGTGTGCACACTTAAACGCTCTCCCTCACGTTTGGTCCTCGACCGATTTTCACCTATGCCGGACGTGAACGGTGGAGAAGGGGCCCCACGGAAATCAGCTCGTAACCACCACAAGGGGCGCGCACAGGACGGAGTCGCACTCGATGTCCAGGCTCACCGGAAGAATAACTGACGCTAGTCATCCAGTCGGAGCCTTCACCTCGACGTCTAGAAAACATAACACAAGTACAACGCAAGCATAGAAAAACACAGCACAAGCACATATAGACACACTCTCAATGTCCGGTACACCGTGCCAGGAGGCGGACACCGCGTGTCAACACCTCACACATGGGAAAGAGGCTCAACTTGCTGGGGACCTACCTGTGGGGCTGACGGCAACATCGATTTCCTGCAACCCGAGGGTAGACAGCAACACCCTTGCTGTCTACAGAAAGTAGACGGCAACAGGCTTGTCATTTACCTCATTTTGATGGCAAGTGATCTTGATGCCAAGTTCCTTCTTGAAGAAATTGACATCAACCGATGTTGACGTTAACTTCTTAAGCTTCCAGTAGCTGAAACGGCCCTAGGCCGTTCCCATGGGCAATTCGGCCCAAAAACCTACATTTTGATGATGGGAAATGCTTTCCCTCGTCACACAACACTAGTAGAAAACTAAAAAATGGCGATCCAACGCTTGGATCGGCAAATCTACCCCAAAACCCAACATGAAAAAATCATCCCCAAAACCACAATTTTCATGTAAATCACACACACACAAGCATAACACAGCACAATGGGGAGTTAAGGGGCAGAGTCCCTACCTCTACATGCAAGAAAAACTTCCAATAGAACCCAAAACCACATCGTTCTCCCCGGAGCTCGCCCGAGAGGATGTTCCTTCAAACCTCAATTTCCCACCCGATCCGACACCGCCACGAGCACTATGGCCTCCCCACGAACTCTCGTCGGCCGCTGGAAGAAGAGGGGTGAAGGTGGGGGGAAAGAGAGGGAGAGAAGTGAGGAAGAAGGGGCCTCGGGTCACCCCTGAAAACATAGGCCCGGAAGGTTGACGTCAACATGCTTGCCATCAACTTGTACTGACATGAACTTGGCGTCCACATTGATTGCCGTCAAGTTCGTGTACGGAAGACTCTAGAAACTTCAATAGACGTCAACATCGATTGACGACAAGACCCAGTAGATGGCAGCACCCTTGCCGTCAACCCATTGTTGACGTCAACATCCTTTGACGTCCATAGGCACTATTTTAGAAGAAGGCCCATTAAGGGTCCAATAAGGCCCATGGCTTTACAGCCCCCCCCCCCCCTAAAGAATTCTGTCCCCGAAATTCAAACAATGCAAGGGGAAAAGAACTCACCTAAGAGGTACAGAAACTACTCGCGCATCTTGTCCTCCCATTCCCAGGTCGACTCACCTCCTAAGTGCCACTGCCAAGCAACACGAACCAAAGGGATCGCCTTGTTCCTCAACCTCTGAACTCGACGAACCTCAATATACAGTGGATATTCTAGTACTGTCAACACTGGTATCACCTCGGTCCACTCTGTAATCGGGAGAACGTGCGACTCATCTAGAAGGTACCTCCGCAACATAGACATATGCATGAAACACGTCGTGGACTACTACCAACTCTGGCGGAAGCTGAAGCCGATATGCCAAACCTTTGATACGCTCAATGATGGTGAAGGGTCCAATATAGCGAGGACTCAACTTCCCATGCCTACCAAACCTCATCACCCCCTTCATAGGGGGCACTCTGACAAACACCTGGTCCCCAACCTGAAACTCGAGCGGTCGCCTGCGCTGATCAGCATAACTCTTTTGTTGGATCTGAGCTGTCTGATAAGTTGTACTACCTCCACCGACTGCTTAACTAACTCTGGTCAAGTGACGACTCACTCGCTCACCTCAAACAAGTCAAGAGGAGTACGACACAGTCGTCCGTACAGGGCCTCATAGGGTGCCATGCAAATACTAGAATGGTAACTATTATTGTATGCAAACTCGACCAACGGCAAGTGATCTGCCCAAGACCCCTGCCACTCCAGACAACAAGCTCGCAGCATGTTCTCCAAAGTCCTGATAGTCCGCTCCCTCTGTCCATCTGACTGTGGGTCATAGGCAGAGCTAGACACCAACTCTGTCACCAAAGCTCTCTGAAAGCTACGCTAGAACCCAGAAGTGAAGCGAGGATCTCTATCTGACATAATAGAGATCAGCACCCCGTGCAAAGGAACAATCTGCTCCACGTATAATCTGGCCAATCTACTCACACCCCAGCCAGCTCTGATGGGCAAGAACTTAACAATCTTCGTCAGTCTGTCCATAAGCACCCAAACACTGTCATATCCTCTAGGTGTCCTTGGCAGTCCACACACAAAATCTGTCGTCACATGGTCCCATTTCCACATGGGAATCTCTAACGGCTGTATGAGCCCTCCAATTGATAGACCAAACACTTGGCAACAAAAGCCTCTATATCTCTCTTCATTCTGGGCCACCAAAACCATTCTCTCAACTGGTGGCACATCTTACTTGACCCTGGATGAATCGAGTAACGGGACCCATGTGCCTCCTACAAAACCGCTCTCCTGACAGACTCCTCATCTGGTACTGAACCTAATAGTCCCGTCGTCATGCAGCCCAACCTCTGAAAGTAGCAACACTTTATGCAACTCAGGATCTGTCTGCTAGGCCTCAATAACCTATCTCACAATAGCTGGAGCTGCTAACAAAATGCCTAGTATGCACTATTGTCGTCTGGTGGAAACTTTGAAGGATACCTCTGCTGCAGACTGCCACAACTACCACTCTCTCAGCATAAGGTGACTCATCTGCGCCTTCCTGCTCAAGGCATCTGCAACCACATTTGCCTTCCCATGCTGATACTCAATGTTGAAATCATAGTCCTTCAGGTATTCCATTCAACGACGCTGCCTCATGTTCAGATCGCTCAGAGAAAAGACATACCACAGACTCTGGTGGTCGGTGTGAACCACAAACATCACTCTGTACAAGTAGTGGCGCCAAATCCTCTGCGCAAAAACCACAGCTGCAAGCTCCAAGTCATGGGTCGGGTAACTCTCCTCGTAAGGCTTTAGCTGACGCGATGCATAAGTCACCACTCTACCATGCTGCATCAGAACTGCTCCTATACCAACACCAGAAGCATCTGTGTAGACCTCAAAACCCTCCGTACTTAAAGGCAACACCAGGACTGGCGCTGACATAAGCAGTCACTTCAACTCCATGAAGCTCTGCTCACACTGCTCTGACCACTTGAACGGTACCCTCTTCCTCATCAAATGAGTCAGGGGTGCAACAATCTGTGAAAAGTCTCTAATAAATCTACGGTAGTAGCCAACCAAACCCAGAAAACTGCAGATCTCTGTCACTATACGAGGTCTCTCCCACTGCAAGACTATCTCAACCTTTGCTGTATCCACTAAAACTCCATCACCTGAGATTACGTTCTCCAAAAAGTGAACCTGCTGCATCCAAAACTCGCACTTGATGAGCTTGGCATACAGCTGGTGCATTCACAGAGTCTGCAACACGATCCTCAGGTGTTATGCATGCTCCTCCTCTGAAGTAGAGTATACCAGAATGTCATCGACAAACACCATGACAAACTGGTCCAAGTACTGGTGAAACACCCTATGCATCAGATCCATGAAGGCTGTTGGCGCATTAGTGAGCCCAAACAGAATCACCAAGAACCTAAAGTGCCCATATCTGGTCCTCAAGGCAGTCTTCTCCACATCAAAATCTCTGATCCGCAACTAATAGTAGCCTGACCTAAGGTCAATCCTAGAGAAAACTCGAGTAGACTAAATCTGATCAAAGAGATCATCAATCCTAGGCAGAGGATACCTATTCTTAATGGTCACCTGATTCAGCTTCCTATAGTCAATACACAATCGTAGGCTATCATCCTTCTTTCTCACAAACAGCACTGGAGACCGGTCCGGGGTTTTGTTTGAAAATAACACAGTTTTAAAATTTTATAAGTAAAATAACACACTAAAAAGTGAAATTCGTAAAGTAGCACGGTTTGACCGGTCAAACGGCCAAACGCGCTCTACTTTAAAAAAAACAAAAAAAAATTGAAGTCGGCAGCGCCCTTACTGACTTGGAAGTCGGCAAGCGCGCTGCCGACTTCCCTTTTCTTTTTTTCTTTCCGCCTCCCCCCCCCCTCCCTCCCTTTACTCCTCTCCCCCGCCTCCCCCCCTCCCTTTACTCCTCTCCCCCTCTAACTTACTTTCCCAACTTTCCCCTTTCCCACCCCACCCCGACGGACAACCCCTTTCCCACCCGACGGACGGAGGAGACGCAGGAGGAGAAGCAGGCTGTGCCTCCGGCAGGAGACGGTTCCAGGCGGAGAGGGTGGTGCTCGGCAGGTGAGGGCGGCGGTTGACGGGCAGCGGCTGACCGACAGCGGGGTTTTGGTATTGTACTCTAACTTTTGTGGTCCCCTTCCCCTCCTTAGTCCGCGTGAGATGAGATTTGTTCTCTTTGGTCCCCACTCTATCTCTCCACCACATCTCTCCACATGTCTGACAACAATCCGACCTCCTCTCCCCACATCTCTCGGGCACCTCAATCAAACTCCACCATTGTCTCCACATCTTAGACATAGATGAGTCTCTCCCTCACACAAACCTATCTCCTTCCACATCCTTTCACATATTTAACTGTTAGAACCCTCTCCCATGCTCACCCTATTTGCCCTAACCGGTTCAACTATCTTCCGCACATCTATTTGATAAGAAAAAATTATAAATTTTAATGCTTAAATTATTTGATTTAACTATAATTTTGTTACTATTTTTTTTGCATTATAATTGTAAGTTTTATTAAATACTTTTGTTTTAAAAAAAGATGTTACAAATATTGATATAATTAGTTCATTTGTTTTGATGTTGCAGGTGTGACATTTATTGAATTAATAACATGCCATCTACAAATGTATTTATGGTCATTCTTTATAATGGAAGATTTTCTAAAAATAGTAGAGTGGCTAGTTATGAGGGAGGCAATGAAACAATCATTAGGGTATCTTCAAATTGTTCATTCAATGAACTCAAAAGTATAATTTATCGTGCAACAAAGATTAATCCTCTTGAGTATGAATTGAAAATTCATGTTAAGGTCCCAAATAATGATGGTTTTTGTATTGAAGTTGATGATGAAGAAAAATGTTCTATAATATTAGATTTATGTGTCTCCGCACCATTAACTGTCTTTATAGAACAAATGACACATAATGTCGCATTTAGACCCACACGTCCAGTTACAACGAGAATATTAAATTCTCAATCGGATGTGGTCCCATGTACACCGGCACATGCGACGGATAATTTGGACATTAATATGTGTCTTCCTCCAGATGGTCAAAGAGATGTGCACCCCACGTAAGTGTTATATCATAGTGTAAATTACATGTTTGTTATTTTAGTCTGATACTAAAATTTTACAAATATTTGTTCACTGTATTAGGTATCATTGTGAAGAAAATATGAATCAGTTGTTAAGTTTTTCATCTAGTTATCCATGGTCTGCTATGAATGAGGTTGGACCAAGTCACAATGTCAATGAAAATCTTGAGTTGCACGATACTCCAGTTATCAATGATGAAGTCTTAGAAAATAGTGAGAGTGATGGTGATGGTGATGATGATAATGACAATATTCAAAGTTCATCTGATGATGATGTGAATGATGATACAAATATGAGTAGACACATGACTGATAGTTTGCATGTTGTAAATGAGTGTGTCGCACGAGATATGACGAATTGGGTAGATAATGCCGTAGCTAATGAATATTTTATTGAGACTGAAGAGACAGAATGGATGCATACGGCAAATGTTCAAGTGGATAATTTGAATGTGTATAACATACAGTCAAATGAAGAAATTCATGTTGGAGATTTGTTTACCAGAAAAGAGAATTTGGTGACCAAAATATCTCTGTGGTCTGTCAGACGAAATGTTCAATTTCGTACTGATCGATCGACTTCTAAGTATTTAACGTTGATTTGTTATGCAAATTCTCAATGTCAATGGCGTCTACATGCTTGTTGTAGTAAATGAGCCGGAGGAGTATGGAAAATTACAAGTTATGAGTCGCATCATTCATGCCACACTCCCATTGAAAATCAAAGACACCGACAATTGACTTCGTCGGTAATATCAAGATTGATCCTTCCGGTTGTACGTGACCGACTTGACATTCGACCTAAAGAAATCAGAGATCTTGTGTCACTTTCTTACCATGGTAGTATCTCTTACATTAAAGCTTGGGACAGTCGGAGAAAAACATTCTCAAAAATATTCGGAGATTGGGAATCATCGTACACAAATCTTCTCAGGTACATGGAGGCTGTAAAAGTAGCATGCCTGGTACAGTGTACAGTTTTAAAGTTGAGGACAACGAAACAAGTAGAAATTTACAATATTTCTTCTGGAGTTTCAAACCGTCCATTGATGGATGGAGACATTGTAGGCCAGTTCTCAGTGTGGATGGAACCTTTCTCCATGGCAAGTATCGTGGAGTTCTTCTTATTGCATGTGGTGTCGATGCAGATCAGGGTATCCTTCCATTAGCTTATGCAATTGTAGATGTAGAAAGTTCAGCATCGTGGTCTTGGTTCTTTTATCAGCTTGTCAGTCTCATTCCGCCGGTAACAGAACGTCAACATGATATTTACATTATTTCTGATCGACATGCTGGAATTAAACATGCAGTGCAACAATATCTTCCACATGCTGCCCATCGATATTGTCTTCGACATTATCGAGAGAATTGTGAAAAACATTATAGAGTTGCTGGCTTACATGACAGGATATGAGGGCGGGTATGGCATATGATTCACGAATGTTTGAATATGAATTGAAAGGTATACGTGAGAATTGTTCTGCAGGTGCATGTGATTGGTTACTTCAAGTTCAACCGAAGTATTGGGCATTGTGTGCTGATGAAGGAAAACGATTTTTGATCATGACTACTAACATGTCAGAGTGCATTAATAGTGTGTTGAAAGCAGCACAGGATTGCCCATACACGCGTTAGTGCACATGACATATCATCGTCTTCGGTTGTTATTTTTCAAACGTCGGCAAGATGCGGAAGAACTGTCCACTTACTTGACACCATGCAACGAAGAGCTAATGACAAAACGTCAAGTTGAATCAAGACACTTGAGAGTTCAAGCTAGATTGAACTTTGGTGAATTTGAGATTTGTGATATGAATGGGGAAGTGTATCGCATTGATGTAAAAGAGAATGGTCAAACTTTTTGCACATGTAACTTAGCTCAATTGCAACATTTTCCGTGTGCTCATGCACTATGTGCACTAGGTCATGTCAACTGGCATCGATACACACATATGTCAATTTGGTACACGTCTGCAAATTATAAATTGACATATGAAGGCCAGTTTCACAGTGTGCCAGATAATCGTTCATGGCCAGATTTTAATCCTCATTGTAATGTCATTCCTCTTCTCCCTCCAACACATACACCAACCCGAGGTCGACCCAACAAAAATCGAAGACGGATGACCATGGATTTGGATCCTAATCGATTACATTATCGTTGTTCATTATGCAAAGAATCGGGTCATAATAAGCAAACTTGTGAGAGAATACGTAGGATGTAAGAATTTTACATTGCTTCTTTTGCGTTGTGCATTAATAGTCTTGTTGACATATTTTGTGTTGTGCATTAATAGTGTTGTTTTAAATTTTATTGCAGGCATGGAGGGAGAAGATAACGTGCTTTTATATGCACAAGAACAACATAGATCTAATGATCCAGATGTAAATGATTGTTATTTCTAATGCTCATGTCAATTGTCAATTTGTGTAAATGTCATGATTACATTTATTGTTATTTTCTAATACATTTCATCATGATTATTTTGATTTGTACAGCGTGGCACTTATTTATTTGGATCATCACACATGCTGGGGTTAGATGATTGGAAGCCAATAGAGTCACGTGTACTTACTTTAATTCGTAGGGCTGGTTTTAATGTTGTGAGTAAATGTTCATGGGTGAAATTAGATCGGCCATTACATACAGCATTGGCCGACAGATGGCGTCCAGAAACGAACACTTTTCACTTTCCATGTGGTGAAATGACAATTACTTTACAAGATGTATCATGCATCTTAGGTACAATTACTTTTAAGTTGTTCCAACTTTATGTTATTTCTTGTACATTCATTCTTTTGAGAGATTTTACTTATGTTGTAGGATTACGTATTGATGGAGAACCTGTAGTTGCGGCCCCACAGGTTCCTACAAGATGGCGATCATATTTAGACATGTGTGAAGAGTTACTTGGTATCAACATTTTAAATTTGCATGTTTTGGGTCAATATAAATCATGTTTGCAAATGGCATTTCTGCGAGATACTTTCTCTGAAATCAATTTGTAAGGACAAAATATGCATGCTGTCCGCTGTTATACCCGAGCATATTTGATGTATTTATTGGGTAAGGCTTTAATACCGGACACATCAGGAAATGAGATTCACATACAATACTTGGGATTTTTGGAGGATTTCCGTGATTGTGGAAAATTGTCTTGGGGGAGTGCTGTATTGGCATATCTCTATCGTCAGTTAACTTGGACAGCATTGAAAAAAAAAAGAAAATTCATAGGAGGATGTCTACATCTACTACAGGTACATGCATTGCATGTTAGAAATGTTAGTTGTCTTTTCTTGTATATATGTTAGCTACAATTAACATGCATGTCTTTTGTATAGTGTGGTGTTGGGAAAGGTTACATGTTGCAGGGCCAATCCCTAGACCTCCATTAAATCCACAAGATGTATCTTTTGGTGCAAGGTAAGTTTGTCATATATAACGAATAATTTTATTTTAAATTCTCTCATAATCACTACTTGTACACATAATCATTGACATTTCTTGACTTTAGGTGGCATAGGAGATTATCACGAGAGACGCCAAATCGTACATGGGAATTTTACAGGAATGAGTTTGACGTCATTGAGGAAAGTCAGGTGATGAGAAATTATTTATAAAAAATATATATGACTATTAAAGATTTTCATTGTTACTTATCACATATTTCTTTATTTAGGTTATTTGGGAGCCGTATGCCTTGGAAGATTTATTGCGTGTTGGTCCAATTTGTAGAGAGAGCCCAGACCTATGGCGGGCACATGTACCCATGTTTTGTATGGGTGTTATGGAGGTGTATATGCCCGAGAGAGTATGGCGTCAATTTGGTGCTCCTCAAGTAATACCACCTGCACCGGAACGATATGATCGTAAGGATGGTCGTGGGCATGCAAGAGAAAATTGGTTATTATATCATGCAAGATATATTGAAAGGTGGAATGATCGTGCAAACGCTATTCTAGAACCTCCAACACAAGAAGAAGAAGATCAAAATCAATGGCGTCATTGGTATGGACAACAGTCAAATCTTTATCTGACACCATTCTCGGAGGAGCCACCAACAGAGTATTGTCCGAGGGGACCTATTGAGCGTGCATTAGTAAGTACTCATTATTTCTTGTACTTTTTATAACATTTTTGTTATACTTAAATATTTATTTATTTGTAGGTAGATGTAACGTTCCGCACAAGAGAATTGTTAATAACAAATCCGGAAGCATCTTATTTGGATGTGAAGAACGAAATTTTAAAGCTCCAAGAAGACACATTGAATAAGCTTCAGATAAAGATTCCAGAATATGAGCAACCTTCAATTCCATCTAGTGCGGAGTATACTCCAGGAGAAAGCTCAAGAGGTCCAAATACATGGACACATCCTTGGACATCAGAACCGTGGCCAAATGTATATGATGCTCAGGGTTGTGCCATTTCTCAAATGGATGCTCAAATGGTGCAATGGACACAAGATTCCGATGTTTTAGATGCACTTACTCCAGTTCGTGTACCGACACCTCCACCACATCTTATTGGCGGCTTACATATACATGATGAAGGCACTCAACTTACACCGCATATAGAGAGAAGAAGATGAAGGCAACGATGAGTCACAACGGCGAATGATTAGAGGTCGAGGAAAACGTGTGTTAACAAAGAAGAAACGTTGATTTCTTGTGAACAAGTTTGTAAAATTTTCAAACAATTTAAATTTTGTGAATATTGGAGACATTGTAAATCTTGAGTGGTTAAATATGTGCTCATATTATGAAATATTTGTGATTATGCAATGAATGTTTGTGATTATGCAATGAATGTTTGTGATTGTGTAAAGATTATTTTTTTCATGATATTATGAGTTGTAGGTGATTTATTTACAATTGTGAAAATTTGAATTTTAGGTGATTACTTGATTTCTATCTAATTTATAAATTTATAAAACCTGTGTTAACCAAGAAGAGGTCTTCTTTTTTTTGGGGGGGGGGGGGGGGCGAAGGAGCAAGTCGGCAAGCCTATTGCCGACTTGCTTCCTGGGAGGGTTTTGTTTTTTTTTTTAGGCGAAGGAACAAGTCGGCAATAGGCATGCCGACTTGCTTCCTGGGAGGGTTGAAGGGGGGGGGGGGGGGGGGGGGGGGGTTTGGAGCAAGTCGGCATGCCTATTTCGACTTGCTTCCTGGGAGGTTTGTGAGTTCCGCCCCCGTTTTCGTTTGTTTTCCCTTTTTTCCTTTTTTTTGGGAGAAAGCAAGTCGGCAATGGACATGCCGACTACTAGTTGGCATGTCCATTGCCGACTTACCTTTTTAATATTTTTAACCCCGCAAACGCCCTCCACTGTAGAAACCGTGCTACTTTACGAATTTAATTTTTAGTGTGTTATTTTACTTATAAAATTTTTAAACTGTGTTATTTTCAAAAAAAAGCTAGGATGGATATAGCCTTTTTCCAATAGCTCCTGTAACTACCTCTTCAACTCCTGCAACTCTACTGGTGCCATGTGGTGTGGTGTCTGCGCAAAAGGTGCGGTGCTAGGCATGCCGACTTCCCCAAGGAGAAAAGCTAGGATGGATATAGCCTTTCTCCAATAGCTCCTGTAACTACCTCTTCAACTCATGCAACTCTGCTGGTGCCATGTGGTGCGGTGTCTGCGCAAAAGGTGTGGTGCTAGGAACAAGTTTAATGGTAAACTCAATCTCTCTATCTGGTGGTAGACCAGGTAACTCGTCTAGAAAGACATCTGGAAACTCAAAAACCACAGGAATGTCCTCCATTCCCAAAGAAACCTGGTTGACAAGCACAGCAGTGGCAAGAAAACCCTGACACCCAGAAGCCAACAACTTCTCTTCCCTCAAAGTAGAAATCAAAAAGTGGGAAGTAAGAGGTACGTTACCTTGGAAGTAAAAGGCAACTCCTCTGGGTATCTGAAGGTACACCATCTTCTTCCTGCAGTCAACCATAGCACCCTACTGCTCGAGCCAGTCCATACTCAAAATCACATCAAAATCCTGCAACTATATAACAAATAACCAAGCTGGCAAACATTGGCCCTGCATTTGCACTGGTACCTCCTCAACACAGTAAGAGGTAAGAGCAGAATCTCCTGTCGGAAGCTCTACAACAAGCTCGTTGGACACTCCCATATCCAGCTCCTCAAGAGAGTCTAAAAACTCCTTAGAAACAAAAGAGTGGGAGGCACCAAAATCAAACAAAACTCTAGCTGCAGAACCAAAGATAGTCATAGTACCTTCCACAAGATGAGCTGCCTCTGCCTCTGCTCGGGTCATGTGCATGACACAAGCCCTAGTCTTCAGCCTGCCTGAACTCATGGTCTGCTGATGTTGCTGCACAGGAACCTGCTGCTGTTGTGTACGAGACTGAGGCTGACTCTACTGTTGCGAGTCTCGAGGTAACAGGGGACAGTCCCGCACCATGTGACCCAACTGGTCACACTGGTAACACCGACCAGCGAAAGAATGCTGGCTCTGCTACTGAGGTTGCCAAAAAGGCTGTTGAACACTCTCAACTGAAGGCTGCCTCTACTCTACCTGCCTCCTGTCACATCAAAATCTCCTCCGGGACCCTATCCTCGACAGCATCCCTACGGAATAGGACGTATAGGAGGTCATGGTCCTCGAAGTCTACTGGGAACTACTCTATTGTTGTCTCTGCTGGGATGGACAAGCCTGTGCCAGAACTGCTCTGATCTACCCCTGGGTCCATAAGGTGTCAGCCTCAACTATTGTCGCAATCTGATAGGTTGCGTCAAGGTCAGTGACGTGAGCAACTACTAGTGCCTGCCTGAGCTCTGGCCTCAGTCCTCATGAACTACTGAGTCCTTAGGCCCTCATCTACCATGATCTATGGCGCATAACGCCCCAACTCTACAAATCTGGTTCTGTATTGGCCCACTGTCATCTCACCATGAGTCAGATCCAGGAACTGGTACAACCTCTCTGTCCTGACATATGTGGGATATAAAGCTCTCTCAAAGGCCGCCACAAACTCCTGCCAAGTAATCTACCTGAGTGGGTGATAATCACATAATTATTACGAATAATTGTGCCATTTTATTAATAAATAATTGATAATTTCATAAATTTCTATTATCATTGATTACAAGTACGAGAATTGATTAAATCTCTTTTGTGTGTTTGTTTGTAGGACTAATGAGTCAAGAAATAAAGTTTTAATGGGCAATAACCTAATTGGATCAAGAGAATGAGGAGAGATTCTTTCCCTCTCTATCTTTTCCATTTTCAAAATTCCTTTCATTTTTTTAAATCTCCCCTCTATTTTCCAAAATCTCTCCCCTTTAATCTCTCCTCTTTCCTCTCTTCTCTCTATCTATTTTAAAAAAAATTTCCTGTTATTCCCGAGGGCTCTCTCATTCTTATCATCCTCTCTTTCCCCCCCTCTCGGCGACCCCTTCTCTTCTCTTCTTCCTCTTCTCCTTGCCCCCTTCTCTTTCTTCTTCCTCTTCTCCTCTCTGTCTGGCCCACTCTCTCTCGAGAGGGAGAGACAGCAGTAGGTGCTCGCCCACCAGCCCGCTCGCGCCAAGCGCCTCTGCACAACCACGCCTGCGTTCGTGTGCTCGTACGCTCGTCTGTCAGTGCCCCTGCACAACCCCTCCTGCCCGCGAGCCCGCCTGCCACGCCGCTATTGCCCCTCGCGCGGACGCCTCCGTGCTCGCGCCACGCGCCCTGCCGCACCCGCGCTTGCCCGCGTACCCAGCCACGCGCCCGCGTCCGCGCCTACCTGCCTCGCCGCCACGCGCCCGTGCGCCTAGCCACTAACGCCCTACCGCGTGCCCGCCTGCTAGGACGCCTGCCGCACTGCCAGCCTGCCTGCGTCCGCCCGCGTGTCGCCACGCCTGCTGCGCGCGCCCCCTCTCTCCTCTCTATGTGCATGCATGCACGTAGAGAGCCATCTCTCTCTTCTCCCTCTCCTATCTCTCTCTCTCTCTCTCTTCTTCTCTTCTCGCTCTCTCTCTCTCTTTCTCGTTCTCTCTCTCCATTCTCTCTCTCTATTTCTCATATTTTCTTAGTATAATTGTTGCTTCTTTTGTTTAGTACAAGACATTTTGTTATTAATCTTTTTTATTATTTAGTGTATTGTAATGTGAATCTAATCTCTTATTACTCTTTATCTATTTCACTTAGTTTACATTTATTTAGTGCAATTTAGTTTTAATATCATCATGTTATTTTTCTAAACAAAAACTCAAAGTTTTCAACTATAAAATCTATTTCTCCGTGGATTCGACTCAACTCTCACCACTTAACTATTGTTAAAATATTTTGTGCAAGCCGATAATTTTTAAGATTGTTAGCCACGTGTTCAACGACGCATTTGTGGGCTATCAATTTTTGGCGCCGTTGCCGTGGAGATTAGATTTTTAGTTTTAATAATCTTGGTGTTCTTTGTGTATATTCATGCTAACATTTTCTTTCTTTTTGTAGGTGTCAAATAAAAATTGAAAAAATCCTAAAAATTGGAGAAATAAAAAAATCTGTCAGAAATCTGTCGCTGAAAGCAAGATCTGTAAGTAAAAGGGTCTGTTTTGAAAAAAAAATCCGAAAATTGAAGAAAACAATTCAGAAAAAAGGTAAGTTGAGGTGAGGTTTCTTATCTCTCTCACTCTTTCTATTTGTCTTAATTTCCAAAAGAATGAGGGATTGTGTTGGAGGTAAGTACCCTTAAAACCCTCTTGATTGAGGTTCCTTTTCCTAGTTGTCATGTTTAGATAATTAAATAATAATAATCATCACTTGAATCCAATCAAAAGATGTCATGTCAAGATTAGAAACTTTCCATATTTAGGACATACATCATTTAGACTTTCTTATTTAGGTATTTTTCTTTTTGAAAAGTTTCATTTCTCGTCGAAGATTGCGGGAGGCAAGGTGAGTATTTTGTAACTTTTTTTAAAAGGCATGATCATGCATTGCCATGCTTGCATAGAACCCCTTGCTTGATTTTGTGGTGTGCACATCATTTCTAAAAGATTTTAAGGGCAATTTCCTTAATAAGATAAGGTGGGGATTTGATCACCCTTTCGTAGCCCACAAACCACAATTTTCTTCATCTTTTGCATTCCCAAGCCTTAATAAAAATCAGTAAACATTGGTCTTAGGGTTCACACTGAGGTTTAGGTCCACTTGGGCCCACTACTTAGTTTTGGAAACTAGTGTCTAAGACTAGAGGTTAAAAGGCAAACGCCTAAGCGGGAAAGTGATTCTCTAATTAGGTCCCTACGAAAGTAGGGGGAGCCTCCCACTACCCCACCTCTTACCTGGCCAGTGGATATACTTAATAGTGGACTTAAGTTGGTCTAGGACACTTTGTGAGAAATCTCACTTTCAAGTCTAGGATCTCTAGGTCAAATAGGGTAATTGTTTGAAACTTGTTTGTCTTTGTTAAAAAAAAAAACCTAAAAAAAAACAAAAAAAAATTCCTCTCTTCTCTCATTTGGTCCTAGTGTATGCATGGTAGGAGATCACAAAGCCCTAATTTGCTTGGACCAATCCCATAAATTGAGAGAATTCTCCATCTAAGGAAAATTCTTCTGAAAAATCAAATGGCTGAAAATCAAGATAATCAAGAAATCCCCAAACAGATGAAGGATTATTTCATTCCCAATCAATATCAACCTTCATCTTGTATTAACCTTCCACAAAATCAAGCTCTCCAATATGAAATCAAATCCAGCACGATTCAAATGCTTCCGTCGTTTTATGGAAATACCAATGAAGACCTATATAATCATATTGATGAATTCTTCGAAATATGCTCAACTGTTAAAATTCAGAATTTTTCTGATGATGCCCTCAGATTGACCCTCTTCCCATTTTCTCTAAAAGATAAGGCAAAATATTGGTTGGGCACTGTGGGGAAAACCATTAGAACTTGGGCAGAAATGCAACAAGAATTCTTAAAGAAGTTCTGCCCTATATGCCGAACTAATACCATGCGGAGGGCTATTACTGGATTTTCACAATTACCAGGGGAATTGATTCATGAATCATGGGAAAGATTGAAAGAGTTGTTAAGAAAATGTCCCCATCATGCTCTTTCAAAATGGCAAATAGTGCAAGCATTTTATGAAGGATTAGCTAAACAATATAGGCAAATGGTGGATGCATCATGTGGGGGGACGTTTATGAGCAAGTGTGAAGATGAAGCTTATGATCTCTTTGAAATGCTAAGTGAAAATTCAATTAATCATGCCTCACTTTCATCTTATGAGAGATCTATTGGGCCATCCAAGCGGGCTGGGTTCTATGAAGTGAGAAATCGGGCTGAATTGGAGCCCAAATTCGAGAATAATTTCATGGCCCAAAAGTGGGAGAAAGTGGATACTATGGCCCAAATTGTTGCCTCTCTAGCTCAAAAGATGGACCAAATCTTGTCTAGGACCCATCAGGATTCCTTTGGCCCATCCCCCTCGAGCCCATATGTTGGCCCAGACTCCTATCATCAGGAAGTCTGCAGCTTGTGTGCTAGTCCAGCCCACCACATTAATGAATGTCCAACTGCAGCTCAACTCCCTCCTTTCATCCAAGAACATGTCCAAGCAGCCCAAGGATTCCCCAAGTCCAATATTCACCCATTCATCATTTTTTTTAATAAGCACTAGCCAACAGAGACAGTCGCCAGTCAAGTGCACCACCCCCCAGAAGAGTACAGTGTTCTCACTTTCCCAAGCTGACTCTGTGACAAAAAAGATTTTATTGATATTTTGAAAGAATACAATATCAATGGGGCATACCCTTGTCTATCTCTAGAACAGCCCTGAAAAGAAAAACTACAAGCCGAAATCAAGACTAATTACAATTCCAAATAGCAGGAAGGCTCGCCTTATCCACCCTCAAAGCACCCCTGGCCATCCTAGGAAGCTCACTGACCCGGGAAAAAAAGATATTGTTGTGATTGGCACAGGCCTGGGATGCCAAGGCATCAGCAACTTGGTTACCCTCCTTACAAATATGCTGCACAGAACAACCACATTTGATTATAAGATCTAGAGTTTCCTTCCACCAAGGAAGGATGTTCCAACTTGGAGCCACCCCTTTTCGGATTGCATCAACTAGCACTGCACAATCACTAAAAATAACATCCACTTGAAGACCACCAACCAAAGCTATTAATAGTCCATCATGCAAGACCCTTGCCTCAGCTAGCAGGTTGTGCCCATAGCCATAATGAAAGGCAAAACCAACTATAATGTTGCCAGCTGGGTCACGGAAAACTCCTTCTCCACCACTCATTCCCGGATTGCCCTTTGAAGCCCCATCAACATTTAGAGTAATCTTGAATGGGGACAAGGTACTTCTCACAATAATTGGCATTTTCTGTACACACCTTGGATAGAGATGGAATTGAGCCAATAGGTTCCTTTGCAATCTTGATAAGGTTGTGGGAAAGGAGATTTTATCAAGGGATAAAGTGATTGCTTTCCTGATTCTTCTTTTAATAACACTCACAGATGGACTAATACAATCAAATCTAGCAGAGCATCTTGCTTTCCATGTTTCCCACATCAATAAAACTACAGTAATACTAGGCCGACTCATAATTCTGCTTATGACAGCCTGCTCTACTGTGTTGATAAGGGGACCTTGTCCTGTCCAATTATCCTTCCAAAAGTTCACTCCCTTCCCATCACCAATGATCCATCTAGAGTAAATTATGATCAGATCCTTCGCCTGTTGAAAAATATTTGTTGGCATACCTGCAGGAAAAGCCTTTGAGCAATCAAAAAAACTATCTTAATGAATCTACTTCGGGCATAGGAGGACCGCAGCGATGAGCCATGAATTATTCCACAAGCTCTTTGTGGCCAGTGCAACCTGGACCTGCTGAAGGTCCCTTATAGACAGGACCCATTCTTCAATTCATATAATCCGGGTTGGAGAAATCACCCAAATTTCTCTTGGAAAAATCAATAGGCTCAGCCTCAAGGATCTAACCCCTTTAATTCTCAAGCCCAAAAACAATCTTTCTACAATCAGTTCCAGGCCCAGCCGAACTCTTATGGGAATGTCTACACCAAGGGACCTCAGGCCCAATTCTCTTCAATAGCTCAGTAGTCCTCTCCTCAATTCAAACAAAACCAGCCCACTTATCAACAGCCTCCTCAATCAAATTTTGAAGAACAATTTACTCAGCTTCAACAAATCATCTTGGCATAACAACAACAATTGCACCAACAACAACAACTCTTAGCCACAAACCAACAAATCATGGCCAAGCTTGAGGCTCAATTAGGCCAGATGGCCGAAACTTCCATGATAAGGGAAGTTGGCCAACTGACTAGCCAACCAGTGGCTAACCCAAGAAATCACCCACCGGGCTTCAACCCTCAAATAGGGCTCTTACCTCAACCTGGTCAACAAGCCCAACAAAAGGGCCACAATTTGAAAACATTAAGGCCATCTCAAGTTTAAGAAGTAGGAAAGTACTGGAAAGCCCACATCAAGAAAAGGAGGTTAGTGATGCCATAGTTCAGGAAGCCTAAGAAGAGGAGAGTGATGGTGAGGAAGAACCCATTCAAGCTAAATTGGGGGGAGGTGATCAAAGGAAAGGGAAGACCCCAATGGATCCAAATTCTTATCAACCGAAAGTGCCTTTTCCAAAAGCCCTAGAAGATAAGCGCAATAGGGAGAAGGATTTGGCCCAAAATGAGGAGCTAATGGAACTGCTCCAACAAGTCCACATCAACATTCCACTCCTTGATGCCATTAAGCATGTCCCAACTTATGCCAAATTCTTAAAGAACTTTGCACTCCTCGAAGGGAGTCTAAGACAGCCCCTAAGAGGATTCAATTATCTGAGGATGTTAGTGTTGTCTTGATAAACCCCCTCCCTAGGAAACTCAAGGATCCTGGTGCTCCACTCATTTCATGTGACATTGGTGGAATAACCTTTGACCGTGCCCTTCCTGAATTAGGGGCTAGTGCCAATCTCCTACCCACCTTTATCTATGAACAATTTGATATAGGGGAGCTCAAACCTACCTCTATTATTCTGCAGCTGGCTGATCATTCAGTCAAGACTCCATGGGGATTGATAGAAGATGTGATTGTTAAGTTCAATGATTGCTACTTCCCTGTGGATTTTCTCATTTTGGATATGGCCGCCTCCCAAGAATTAAGGCACACCCTAATCATACTTGGTCGTCCCTTCCTCGCTACTGCTAAAGCTAATATCAATTGTGCTACAGGGATGATGGACATCACATTTGGAGGACAGAAGGTCTCTCTTAATGTGTTTAGAGCCTCTAAATACCCAAACCAAGATGAAGAATGTCATTCCATAGACATCTTTTCTGATCTCCTCGATGATGGCTTGGATATTAATCAATTAGAAGAGGCCCAAGCTCTACATGACTCACCTCTCCATCTGGCACCTTGGTCCAAGGTCGAACCTCTACCGGCCTTGCAATCTAAGCCAGCTCTACCTTCACTTGATAGCCCTCCTAATATTGAGTTGAAACCTCTTCCTGACTCCTTAAAGTATGTCTTTCTAGGCCCCAATCAGACTCTTCCAGTTATCATTTCTTCCAACCTTACCCCTAGCCAAGAGGACCAATTGATAGGAGTCTTGAAAGATCATAGGGGAGCCATAGGTTGGACAGTGGCTAACCTTAAAGGGATAAGTCCATCTATGTGCATGCACCACATTTATTTTGAGGACAATGCCAAACCAAGTCAGGAGACACAAAGGAGATTGAATCTGAACATGAAGGAGGTTGTGAAAAAGGAAGTGATTAAGTCGCTTGATGAAGGGATTGCCTACCCCATCTCAGATAGCCAATGGGTCAGCCCAACCCAAGTGGTCCCTAAGAAGTCTGGGCTGATAGTGGTAACAAATGACCAAGGAGAGGAAATACCCACTAGATTGACCACGGGATGGAGGTGTGCATAAACTATAGAAAGCTCAATGTCATGACCAAGACAGATCACTTTCCACTGCCATTCATGGATCAAATTCTTGAGAAACTAGCGGGCCAGCAATTCTTTTACTTTTTGGATGGTTATTCTGGGTACAATCATGTGGCAATTTACCTAGAAGATCAAGAAAAGACAACTTTCACATGCTCATATGACACTTTTGCCTTTAGGAGAATGCCATTTGGACTTTGCAATGCACCAGCAACTTTTCAAAGGTGCATGATGGCAATCTTCTCTGATATGGTGGGAGAATTTCTTGAAGTTTTCATGGATGATTTTTCTATTTATGGGATTCATTTGAAAATTGTTTGGAAATTTTGAAGAAAGTGCTAGTTAGATGTGTGGAAACAAATCTGGTGCTTAGTTGGGAGAAGAGCCATTTTATGGTACAAGAGGGCATAGTCTTAGGCCATATTATGTCTGAGCGAGGTATAGAGGCGGATAGAGCTAAAATTGACCTCATTTCTAATCTTCCTTCTCCTACCTCTGTGAAACAAATCCCCTCATTCCTTGGCCATGCCGGTATCTATCACCGGTTCATACATAATTTTTCCAAAATTGCCCGGCCTTTAACTCTTCTCTTGGCCAAGGATGTCCCATTCCAACTTGATGACTCTTGCTTAGAGGCCTTCACTACTTTAAAAGAGGCTCTGACCAAAGCTCCTATTCTTCAATCCCCTAATTGGTCACTGCCCTTTGAGATCATGTGTGATGCTTCCAATTATGCCATGGGCGCTATTCTGGGACAAAGGATTGACAAGCACCCTGAGGTGATTTATTATGCAAGTCACACCCTGGCTGATGCTCAAGTGCACTACACCACCACAAAAAAGGAACTTCTTGCTGTTGTCTTCGCCCTAGAAAAATTTTGATCATATCTTTTAGGGGCAAAAGTCATCATCTACTCAGATCACTCAGCTATAAACATCTCCTAACTAAGAAGGATTCCAAACCAAGGCTCATTAGATGGATCCTTCTCCTTCAAGAATTCGATATGGAGATCCGAGATAAGAATGGTTCTGAGAATGTTGTTGCTGATCATCTCTCTCGGATTGTCATTCCAGAAAGTGATCATATGCATGATTCTTTTTCTGATGAACATCTCTTCGTTGTCTCTCACAACACACCCCTGTGGTATGCTCACATAGTCAACTACCTTGCGGTGGGTCAACTTCCTATGGGTTGATCCAAACATGCGAGGGAGCACTTCTTGTCCAAAGTGAAACATTACTTCTGGGACGACCCGAAACTATTCCACATGGGTCCAGACCAAGTCATTAGGAGATGTGTCCCTGAGGAAGAGCAACAAAGCATCTTAAATTTTTGTACACTCTTGCTTGTGGGGGACACTTCTCGGGGAAGAAAACTGCTGCCAAGGTCTTACAAAGTGGGTATCAGTACCCTCTGCCACGTGTTGATGAATTGTTTGATCAGACATCAGGAGCAAAGTATTTTTCTAAGATTGACCTTAGATCGGGATATCATCAGATGAGGATTAAAGATGCAGACATTTACAAGATGGCCTTCAGGAGCAGGTACGGTCATTATGAATTTGTAGTCATGCCTTTTGGACTAACCAATGCTCCTGCAACTTTCATGCAACTAATGAACAACATCTATCGGTCCTACCTCGACAAGTTTGTTGTGGTCTTTATTGATGATATTCTCATATACTCCAAGACCAAGGAAGAGCATGAGGAGCATCTGAGGATCGCTCTGCAAATCTTGCGGGACAACCAACTCTATGTCAAATTGAGCAAATGTGAATTCTGGCTAGAGGAGGTGTCATTTTTAGGCCATGTTATTTCCAAGGATGCTATCGTTGTCGATCCTTCCAAGGTAGAAGCCGTGCTCAACTAGGAAAGGCTGACTAATGTCACAGAGATAAGAAGCTTTCTTGGACTAGCTAGATATTACAGACGGTTCATAAAAGACTTCTCTAAGATAGTTGTACCTCTCACTCGTCTTACGCAGAAAGAGAACCCCTACGTCTGGAGCAAGAAGTGCGAGAAGAGCTTCCAGACATTGAAGCAGTTGTTGACGTCTGCACCTGTCCTCGCGTTACCAGTCGAGGGTGCAGGATTCTCAGTCTACATTGATGCATCTGGAATCGGTCTAGGCTACGTATTAATGCAGAATGAAAAGCTAATAGCTTATTCTTCAAGGCAGTTGAAGCCACATGAAGTTAATTACCCTGTCCATGACTTAGAATTGGCTGCGGTGGTATTTGCACTCAAGATCTGGAGACATTACCTATATGGGGAACAATTTATTGTCTACTCCGACCACAAGAGCCTGAAGTACCTATTCTCTCAAAAGGAACTTAATATGAGACAAAGAAGATGGCTGGAGTATTTCAAGGACTTTGACTTCAACATTCAATATCACCTAGGCAAAGGTAATGCAGTAGCTGATACAGTCAGTAGAAAGTCAATAGCTTCTTTATCTTGTCTAGTCATGGGCGAGATGCAATTGTTGGAACAATTTGCCAGTCTGGACCTGAACATTGAAAAGAGAAGTGATAAGATGATAGTTTCCAACCTTAGGGCACAACCCGGCATATTTGTCGAGATCAGAGAGCAACAGGCAAATAATCTGTTCCTAATAAGAGTCAAGGAGACCATAGCTGACAAGCCAGATTTCTCCATCGCTGAAGATGGGAGAATATTATTCCACGCCAGGACTTGTGTGCCTGACAATGAAGAACTGAAGAAAAAGTTGATACATGAAGCCCACAAGACCAAGTATACCATTCACCCAGGCACAACCAAGATGTACCAAGACATGAAAAGGTCATTTTGGTGGCCCAACATGAAGCGTGAGGTGGCTGAGCATGCCGCACACTACCTCACATGTCAATAGGTAAAAGCAGAACATCGTCGTCCTGCGGGTGTACTCAGACCCCTAGACATACCTGAATGGAAGTGGGAAAGCATCGGAATGGATTTCATCATGGATTTACCCCGAACTCGTGGTGGACTTGATGATATCTGGGTTATTGTGGACCGATTGACTAAGTCCGCACATTTTCTTGCCATTAAGAGCACCTTGAGTGTGGATGTACTTGCAGCAATGTATGTAAAGGAGATAGTAAGATTACATGGAGTCACAGTATCTATTGTCTTAGATCGTGATCCCAGATTCACTTCTAGATTCTGAAAGGGACTTCAGTCAGCGTTGGGTACTAAACTCAATTTCAACACTGCTTTCCACCCACAGACGGATGGACAGACGGAAAGGACAAATCAGATTGTGGAAGACATGCTTCGTGCCTGCACTATAGATTTTGAAGGGTATTAGAATGAACAACTGTCCTTAATTGAATTTGCCTATAACAACAGCTATCAGGCGAGCATTAAGATGGCATCTTTTGAAGCACTGTATGGCAGAAGCTGTAGATCGCCAGTGTGCTGGAATGAGGTAGGAGAACAGCAATGGCTAGGACCAGACATGGTGCAGGGCACTAGCAGAGATATACAGATCATCCGAGATAGGATTAAAGTAGCTCAGTCCAGGCAGAAGAGTTATGCAGATAAGAGGAGAGACTTAGAATTTCAAGCCGGAGATCATGTGATGCTGAAAGTATCCCCGACTAGAGGATTTCAAAGGTTTGGGATGAAAGGCAAATTGAGACCAAGATTCATAGGTCCATTTGAAGTGTTGGATAGAGTTGGTGAGGTAGCGTACCGGCTAGAACTACCTCCCCAATTCTCCACTGTACATAATGTTTTCCATGTGTCAATGCTGAGGAAGTACGTGTATGATCCGTCACACGTAATCAGCTACGATGACATTATTTTGAACACAGGACATGACCTAAGAAGAAAGGACAGTGAAGATATTGGACAAGAAGATGCAACAGCTTCAGAATCGATCTATACATGTGGTCAAGATATTGTGGAGAAATCACGAAGTTAAAGAGGCCACGTGGGAACCCGAAGCATTAATGCGACGGAATTACCCGGAGTTATTCAGTGAGTCACTCTTCCTCTCGCGATCATATGAATTGGGGGCCAAATTCTTTTTAAGACGGGAGGATGTAGTACCTTGATTTTAAAACCCAATAAAATAAATTTTTTATTTTAAATAAATGAGGTAAATAGATTTAATTAGAATAAATGAAGAATAAGTAAAATAAAAGGGCATTTAATCAAGCCCAATAAGTTAAAACCCTAATGGGTTATGTAAATGGCTCAATATAAAATAATGGGCCTAATAAAGTGGAACCCATCATGGGATGAGGAATAATTAATTCAAATTCGTATGTAATTAATTAATAAATAGTAAAGGGTTAAGATAAATACTAAATAACCCATAAATATCCAAAATAAGAGTCCTTACCCCAACCTAAACCCTTTGCCACGAAATTGGCTCTCTTCCCAATCCTATTAGGTGGATAATTAAGGGAATTAAAGAGATAAATAAGGAAAACTCGGATTTATTAGGAAAGAAAGGAGTTTTAGCAAGAAGCGACTCTTAAACCATACAAAACACCTCAAACTTTGACCCTAGCAACCCTAGTTCACTTCTGGAGTTTTAGGAGATGAAGGAAAAGGCTGGAGGATGAGGATCTTGGAGGAGAAGGGCTGGAGTTTGGTATTCTTCATCACTTTTCGTCTTCAAACTAAGGATTTTTCTTACTCCGTGAAAAAGTTAGGTAATCTCTCAAGCCAAATCTGTGTAAAAAATACAGTAGGAAGAATTCATGTTCCCGAGCAAAAGCCTTCTGGTTTCACTCTATTTCGATCTCCCATGAGGGAGAATTAATTCTTTGAATTCCTGTCAGTTCCATGTACCTGACCATTCATGTCTACATTCAAACCATGGGCATACTTGATTCCATGCCATGAGAAAATTCTCATAAATACTACATCATGCTAGCATTCAAACGCCTCTGGTTTGCTTAATTTTCATCATGTATTCATCTCTAGTTAATTCGTTGAACCATGTTTGTGCATGTTTAGGTCACTGAAATGTCACTTGATCAAAGCATGCCTAAACCCTGTCTATTTTAAAATTAATTGTAATGTTGATAGATCTATGTATCTACTTTCGTTCAAAACTAGTTTCATAATTTTTGGATCATCGTGCGATTTTATATCGATTTTAGAAGAGCCATATAGCAAGTAGGATCAACCCTGAAAAAAAAAGGAAAAGCCTTTTTATGGCTGGACCCCTTTCTGATATCGTGGCGGCACAACTCGTCGTGATACCAGAAGGATCGCAGTCGGTAACCCAGTCGCGTCATGAATGCGGTGGGTCTCGCCACCGCGATTCCCTCCCGGTCTGAGCCAAGCCGGCCCGGTCCGCGGGTCACGCCCGAGCCGCCCGTCGCGATTTGAATCGCGACGGGTAGGCCCGCCGCTATTTAAAAACTGCGGCCAGAACATTTATTTGCTCCCATGCCCCTACTGTATATGTCATTTAACCCCTATTTAAGTTAAATCATGCACTGTTAAGATTTATATAAATCTGAAAATTATTATTGGTTAATATTTATATAAATCTCATTAATTAAAAGACATGGGCACGATTTATCATAATCTCATAATTTCTTATACCTACACACACATAACATTATTATTTGCCATTTGACCCTAATAATTTATGCAATAATTTATCTGGTAAATTAGTGAAATAAATGACTAAATTCCCTATTTAACTAAATATAATTATCTTCATTTTATACGTGCGTTTGGGATACCGTTACCGTTTTCCCTCGGCCTTCGAGCACTCGAGGCACGAAGGACTAGTTTTCTACACACTTTCTCTTGACTTGGACCACCTCTCCATCAGAAATACTCTCGACTGGGCCAGAGACTCCTTGTCAAGGCCTCCGTATGTTTTCTTGGCATTGGCGTACGTCCATTGCCGACGAGCTGGTTGTACCCTGAAACTCGTTACACCTTAGGGATCAGTACGATCCATGGCCTTAGTGTGTTCTCCCCTTATCTTGTAATCACACCGGACCATTTAGTCTGTGTACACAACACGGCTAGTGGGCGGTGATGATTTCTACCAGACTGCTGCTACACGACCTTGTGCCGAGCAACTGTGACTATCGTTGTTTATCGTGTTTTACGATATTGTCCCTATCTCATCTACTATCTATATCCTCTCATCTGTTCACGTTCACTCTACTCTCTCATCTAGTTCGTCTACTCTTATCTATTTCTTGGTACTCTATTGGCCAATCTTGTGATTGTCTAAGATAGGGAAATGACTAATGCCAGTGCAATGGGGCCCGATCAGGTCCTGGGAGGAGCACGCGAAAAGTGCTAGTGCCCATGGGAGTTAAAATGATCAAGGATGTGTTACGGCATGCATCTTGTGACGGCCCTCATTATACCGGTACGGTTATACCAACCCACGTCGGTATAGCGAGAGTCCTCACAGTGGGACATTTACCCAAACGATACAGACAGTTGAGATACACGCGAATATACGACAGAATAGCGGAAGTAAAAGACAACTGTCTTCATTCATTCATCATCCACATTTAACATACATGAAATTTGCAATTAACATTAAAGAACTTAAAGTTCACATAACTTAAATTGCTGAAAATTTAGTACACAATGTCCACACTTATACAATATTCTCATGATTTCTAATACAATGTCACTTTTACATACTATGAAAATCACAAAAGGGTACGCCTGCTCCAACAATCTAAACTCCGCGCTCGGAGTCCGTCTCTACCGTCTCCTCCACGAGAGTATCATTACCGTCTATACCTGTACGCCGAAGCAAGGAGTGAGTCTTAAAGACTCAGCAAGCAAAACTACTCATAACATACACGTATAAGTCATAGTGGTTTCTACATGCACATTCACAAATTTCAACACATGGCATGCTAGTCATTTGAAAGTTGCAACCTATCATGAAAGTTCTACAATTTAATACATGGATCATGCTTTCAGATTTCTAGGAATAAAACTTACCTATCACATGCTCTCTATTCCATTTACCTGTGAAATGTTGCCTTTAAAGAACCAAGACATGAGAGCTACCAACATGAACACTGTGCATATTGAAGCGCGCGACATAGTTGACTGTGTATTTTCCGTTGTATCGAGTTCATTGCACACGTCAAAATGCTCGCCTTCTCTAATACTGTCTCACGAATTTAAAATTGCAAGGATGAACTAGCACAATGGTGAGCACAGGTCATATCCACGGAGAGGCAGAATAGAACTTGAATTTAAACTACTTTGATTTGAAATCACGCTATCAGACACATTCAATGTACCCTCACAGTTGAGGAATTAAACCTGTAAACAGAAATCATTAAAAGAAAATTTTCAAACCAATGTACCCCTACAGCTTAGGGGATGAACATTCATAACTCTCCACACACACCGAATCAATATCTCCACAACTCGAGAACCGAAAAGAAAATAAGAACAAAGAAAAAACCAAAGTGTACTGTTATCAAAACGAAATTCTCAAACTATGAAGAACAGGAAGGAGACCAAATTAATGACTCAAAACAAAACTAAAACAGCTCAGAAATCAGCACAGCAACATGGACCTCAGCTAGACTGTGGAGATGTCTGGATGCCCTCTGAAAGCCGTCACCCTCCCAGATGCCAGACAACCTTTTAAATACTGAAAACCCTCAATCTCCAGCAGCTCTACAAAACAACCGAACCGACCAGTCCCGAAATGCTAGCAGCCCTATTCCTGAATCCGAGCCAGCAAATCCCCCAAAATGTTGAACTCTGGGAATGCTCTCCCCTGCTCTACAGTGCCTTGGATCGTCCTCACCAGATGTCTTCAAAAGGGAGCAGAAACTAACGCTCTAGAAATGTAGAAATCCTCTGCAAGTCTTCGATGTCTCTCCCAGTAGAGAAGAAAGTTCTACTTCTCCCCTCCCAACAGAAGCAAGGAAGAACACAGAAGAAATGACAATATCTACACAGAATTGAGAAATTAAACACCACCGGATCAAACTTTCTACTTACATCGAAAAGAACATCCCAAAAATTGAAATAGCCAAACTCCCTGCTCCTGGACTATCTATCATTGCTCTAACATTAAACAAAGAATAGCAGAATTGAACAAACCATCACAAAAAAAATGGACTAGAATTGCTCCAGGAACCACCCTGTGAAGTACAAAGGCGAAACACAAAATTCCAAACAAATCATAACAGCTGAACTGAGAAAAAGATGGACAAATAATTGCATAAGAAATGGAAGTTGATCCAACAACCTCGAATCCCTCACTTCTAAGATCATTCCACTGCTCTGTGAAAGGAAAATTTTAGAGAAAATAATAGAAATAAAATGTCTCAAACATCTCCCCTTTGAAGTCCGGAAGAACAGGAAAAAGAGAAACTAAGAATACCTTAAGAAATCGAACTCCTCCCGATCTGCTGAAAGGTAAATTACAGAAAGAAATGACAGAATTAAAATTCTAAAAATTGAACTCCATGCTCTGCTTGAATTAAGAAACATACAGGAAGAAGACAGAAGCTAAAAGACCCTCTCAATCGAACCTTCAAACCCTCATAGCTCTGCTCAACAGGAAAAATACAAGAAATAACAAGAACTGAGAAGAAGAACAAGCAAAGAACCGGCCAACCCGTCTCCCTCACTGTTCTGCCAAAAGAAAAATACAGGGAATAAAAGAATCCTAAGAATTCTAAACAACCAGCCGAACCCCTCCAATCACTTACAGAGAAGAGGAAAATCTCAGAAATATCAACTCAAACCCACTGGAATGCTGAAAGAAAAAAAGTACAGAAAAAAAATTAAAATTCCTAAAGAAATCAAAACTAATGCTTAACCCCTTGCATCGGAGGACCTTGGGGTCCTTTTTAGGCACCCTTGCTTTCTGTGAGCTCCTGCTCCCGCCTCCTGGATCACCAACGCGCTGATCGCCACCTCAGCAGCTTCAGCCGCACCACCTCAGCAGCTCCTGGTCCGCATCAGCACACCACCACTCCACAGCCGCTTGGCCCAGGCGCCCAGCCAGCGCTCAGCAAATCTGCCTTGGGCAGCTCAGCAGGCCGCCCAGTCCATCGCGCCAGCCTCATCCGCGCCATACCCCAGCAGATCTGGTCCAGCCGCCGGCCACATCCAGCACAACCGCCATCGCCAGCCGGTTCACCTGGGCGACCAGCACACCCCACCATCGCCTGAGCCATCGCCAACCCACAAGCCCTGGCCGCTCCGCTCAGCAGCCTCCACTCCCTTCACACGACCGACTCCAGCAGCTTCCGGATTCTTCCAGCTGCTTCTGTTGGGAAAGAAACAAAAGGGCAAAGGTGAGGAGGGGTATGCGTGGCCAAGATAGGTGAGATGAGAGGTATTAAAAACATATATATATTTTTTTAATGGGATTGGGTGAGTATTAAATGTTTTTTTAAATGTATTTATTTATAGATTTTGGGTGGGATATGTAACATGATGTGTTATCTAATTAAAACTAATTTTTACAAGTGATGTTTATGAAAATCTGAGATTAAGAGATTATTTATGTACAATGTTTAAAAAAGAAAATTAGTCAAATTATTCAAATATATTGAATTTATTTAATGAGAATGTACTATTTGTTCTACCAAAATTAATATGCTCAAAATTTTATTTAGGGATGAAATGAAAATTAAAATCAAATTGCATCTTATTTATAGCCAAATGATATCTAAATTTAACTAAATGTATGAACTTTAACACAAAAAATTATGACGTTATCACTCCCCCCTACTTGAATATTGCTAGTCCCTTAGCAATAAAAACTACTCCAAATGTAGGACTAGAAGATATGACATATCATGCTAAACAGTCATCATGTAAAAGATTAATGTAAAGATATGTCTTTCCTAATTGTAAAGGCTTATGGCAAGAAATTAGTGCACAATGGTAGCTCACTTAAGAGTTTCACATCAGCCCTTCTGACGCTCCTCTGCCTCAGCTAGTAATTGAGATTAGATCAATTCGAGGGAGAAGAAAAGAATTGTGAATAAGATCCTTGCTCAGTCAGATTGGGTTGTTTCTCTCAGTTCCATTCTGCCCATCTTCCTTGAGGATTATTTCTCTGAGTTGGGGACTTTTGTCCCTTTATTTGCACTTTGTGCACTCAGAATTTTTCCTTCTCATCCATAATGCTGCACAACCCATCACTTTTCAAGAGTAGCAAGTCCAACTTTACTCAGATCCGGGGCATTTTTCATGGATATATTTTTCTTTTGCTTTTGTTTTTTTTTTTCCTCTTTACGGAAGGATGAAGAGTCAGGTTCCTTGATCACATGCCTTCACTTCCTTCGCAATTCACTTAAGGGGAGGGGAGAAAACCAATCACCTCCCTCCTACTAGCTTTGACAAATTTGCTACATTTGGGTTCAGCTAGTCTAAGTGGATGTGTAGTGTGTGTATGAAAACTTCTTGCCATAAATCCTTACATAAGGTAGACAAGAAGTACATGTAATCCTTTACTAGAGGCTATCTAACATGGATTTTTGTAAGGGAATGTGACAACTACAAAAATTTAATGGTTAAAGATCAGACACATAGTCTGGGAAATGACAAGCATTTTTATTCAAAGATTTTATTCAAAGATGAAACATGTGAATTTTATTTGCATATGTACAAGCTCAGAAAGGAAATGAAGCAATGGTTGGGATGAGGACTATGAATGCATGCTTATTCTACCTCTTCCCCCTACTTATTCACAGGAAAAGAAAGTAAGACAGAAAATTACCTGATAAAAGAAATCTGTACACTTGGGTTGCCTCCCAAGAAGCGCTAAGTTTATTTCGTCTTCAGCCGGACGCAATTAGACTTCGTTTGGATCAGCTAGCTTGGTAGAATCTGTTTTTAAGAAAAGTGGGCTTTCATAGGAATGCTTTAATCTTTGCCCATTAGCAATGAATGATTGTCTAGTTTTTGGGTCAAGAATGATAGCACCATTGTCACAAACTTCGACAACACTATAAGGACCATCCTGTCGGGACTTCAATTTTCCCGAAAACAGACCAAGCCGAGAATTAAATAACCAGACCTTATCTAGCATTTGAAAAAATTTTCCATGAATTTTCAAGACTTCAATTAGTTTCTTCTCCTGCCCTTCATCAAGATCGTTAGCAATTATGATGGGCCAAGTCTCGTCCTTTCCTAGAAAGATGTATTTTAAATTAGCAGGGAGTGGTTTTAGCTCAACCTTAGGAGGACATTCTAATGGAAATGATGGATCATTATTCTGAAACTTGGGACTAAATTGTCCTTCCTCTCCCTCAAACCCTAGAGCACAGGGTTGGTCTACTGCTTTTTCCTCACAAGATTCTTCCAAGAGTTCTTCATTACCAGTTGATTTGTTTCAGATTTTGGCTTTAAAACTTCAGAGAAATGGACTCTTGGAATGTAATGACTTGGGTCTTCATTTATTTTGATTATGTCTAGAGGCTCTTCAAATATTTTCTCTTTTTCCTTGAATTTTCAACATTCTCTTCAACCTCTTCTTCAATTTCAAGTTCATTTTCATTTTCTTTATCCTCATTCAATATTGACATGTGTGGGTGAGGATTTGTTATGATGTTTTCACTTCTTAAAGTAGACACTGTTTCCATATTTTCCATTTGGGGGCCCCTAGCTTGGGCAGAATGATCATGTTGTATAAATTGATTTTGAAATTGTGGTGCAGGAATATTCTAAACAAATGTTTGTTGTGTTTTGTGGTGGGGGTATATTTGGTTGAACAAGTGGTCTGTACCCTGACCTTGATAGTATTGCTGGTCCTTATAAAATCCAGAAGAGTTGTTCCTTGGGTTTGTTATAGTTTGACTTGGTAACTGACCCAATTCCTCCCTACACACATCAGCAATCTGAGACTCTATCCTATCCAAATTTGTTGAATAGTTTGATTCTGATTTTGATATTGATTTTGTTGTTCTTGCATAGTTTGGCAAAGAGTCATCATCATATCTTGAAGTTGATTCATTTTATCTTCCCAATTGGGCTGAGAAGATAGTGGTTGATTGTATGAATGTTGCTGAAAATTGGTATGAGCAAATTGATCGAAGTTTGATTTCCATTGAATTGTGGAGGTCTGAAATAAAAAGATTGGTCAAATCCTGAATTCTGATTGGGATAGGATTGACCATACATGGATTGCTTGAAAGAAGTTTGAGACACTTCTTCATATTGATTTCTCCAAGAAAAGTTTGAGTGGTTTCTCCAACCAGGATTGTATGTGTTAGAATATGGATCATGAGGGGGTTGGTAGAAACCTTGGAAAGTTTGGACTTGTTCTTGATAGGCCATGGGTTGAAAGAATCTCTCAATCGATAGGTTGAGCCAAATCTAAGTCCAGAGAATGTCTACCAAACATGCATAGATTGAAAAGCCTCTATTTATGATTTTAAAATTTTTTAAAATTTTTATTGATTTTTGATGAATTTTTAAACAAACACAAACAAACAAACACTTTCAAATCAAATTAACCTACCACTAAGTGTTCCTTGGACTTATGTTATTTTCTCAAAATCAGATTTATGCTTGCTTAAGTCCAATCCTACTCTTCTTGTACTGGCCAGGTAAGAGGTGGAGTAGAGGGAGGCCCCCTTTGCTTTCGCAAGGACCCAATTAAATAACCTCTAACTCGCTTAAGCGTAAGCTTTTAACCTCTAATCCTAGACACCAGACTTAAAGAGAAGTTTTAGAATTAAGAAAGAACAAATCTAATTATGAACCCTAAGGCCAAGTCTACTGATTTTATTGAAAGTTTAGGCAAATGCAAAAGTGGAAAAAAAAATTTGTGATTTTTGGGCAAAGAAAAGGGTGATGAAATCCCTCACCTTATCTTTTTATTCTAATGGGTGAAGCCCTTAAGCAGTCCCATTTTCAAATATGAAATGCACAGATCAATTTTAAACAAGGATTTTCTAATGCTAAGACTAATGCATGAAATGAGCGATGGAAGTCTTACCTTTCCCCCGCACTCTTCAATGCAAGAAAAAGATGAAATGACAATTAAAATGATGAATGTCCTAAAACATGTGTTTCTAATCTTGAGAGGATGGAAATTTTATTTACAAACAAACGGCTAACATGAAAGAACGATTTGGAAAAATTTTTTAGATTTTAATTTTTTTTAATTTTTATTTGGTTTTGAACTAAATGAAATGAAGGTAAGAAAATATAAAGTGGTACTATAAGCTAATTCCAAACCAATCAAACCACAAAGAGGCCAATTATTACATGCCAACGAGAAGAAAGTCTTTGTACATGCACAGAGAGTACATGAAAGCCTCACTACAAAGTTCACTCACACTCTTTCTATCTAAAATTTGGAATTAAAAGCAATTAAAAAAAATTTCAGCAAGCTTCTCCTCCAATGGCTTCAAATCTCCAAGTCCAAATCTCCAAGTCCCACTCCAAGTGTGCAAATCTGAAATGAAAGCCCACAAACAAGTCAATGTAAAACCAATAGAAATGAAATCAAATCAAATAGATCTAAATCAAACTCTAATGCCTCCCCCGCAACGGCGCCAAGATGAAGCGCGCGACATAGTTGACTGTGTATTTTTCGTTGTATCGAGTTCATCGCACACGTCAAAATGCTCGCCTTCTCTAATACTGTCTCACGAATTTAAAATTGCAAGGATGAACTAGCACAATGGTGAGCACAGGTCATATCCACGGAGAGGCAGAATAGAACTTGAATTTAAACTACTTTGATTTGAAATCACGCTATCAAACACATTCAATGTACCCTCACAGTTGAGGAATTAAACCTGTAAACAGAAATCATTAAAAGAAAATTTTCAAACCAATGTACCCCTACAGCTTAGGGGATGAACATTCATAACTCTCCACACACACCGAATCAATATCTCCACAACTCGAGAACCGAAAAGAAAATAAGAACAAAGAAAAAACCAAAGTGTACTGTTATCAAATCGAAATTCTCAAACTATGAAGAACAGGAAGGAGACCAAATTAATGACTCAAAACAAAACTAAAACAGCTCTGAAATCAGCACAACAACATGGACCTCAGCTAGACTGTGGAGATGTCTGGATGCCCTCTGAAAGTCGTCACCCTCCCAGATGCCAGACAACCTTTTAAATACTGAAAACCCTCAATCTCCAGCAGCTCTACAACAACAACCGAACCGACCAGTCCCGAAATGCTAGCAGCCCTATTCCTGAATCTGAGCCAGCAAATCCCCCAAAATGTTGAACTCTGGGAATGCTCTCCCCTGCTCTACAGTGCCTTGGATCGTCCTCACCAGATGTCTTCAAAAGGGAGCAGAAACTAACGCTCTAGAAATGTAGAAATCCTCTGCAAGTCTTCGATGTCTCTCCCAGTAGAGAAGAAAGTTCTACTTCTCCCCTCCCAACAGAAGCAAGGAAGAACACAGAAGAAATGACAATATCTACACAGAATTGAGAAATTAAACACCACCGGATCAAACTTTCTATTTACATCGAAAAGAACATCCCAAAAATTGAAATAGCCAAACTCCCTGCTCCTGAACTATCTATCATTGCTCTAACATTAAACAAAGAATAGCAGAATTGAACAAACCATCACAAAAAAAATGGACTAGAATTGCTCCAGGAACCACCCTGTGAAGTACAAAGGCGAAACACAAAATTCCAAACAAATCATAACAGCTGAACTGAGAAAAAGATGGACAAAAATTGCATAAGAAATGGAAGTTGATCCAACAACCTCGAATCCCTCACTTCTAAGATCATTCCACTGCTCTGTGAAAGGAAAATTTAGAGAAAATAATAGAAATAAAATGTCTCAAACATCTCCCCTTTGAAGTCCGGAAGAACAGGAAAGAAGAGAAACTAAGAATACCTTAAGAAATCGAACTCCTCCCGATCTGCTGAAAGGTAAATTACAGAAAGAAATGACAGAATTAAAATTCTAAAATTGAACTCCATGCTCTGCTTGAATTAAGAAACATACAGGAAGAAGACAGAAGCTAAAAGACCCTCTCAATCGAACCTTCAAACCCTCATAGCTCTGCTCAACAGGAAAAATACAAGAAATAACAAGAACTGAGAAGAAGAACAAGCAAAGAACCGGCCAACCCGTCTCCCTCACTGTTCTGCCAAAAGAAAAATACAGGGAATAAAAGAATCCTAAGAATTCTAAACAACCAGCCGAACCCCTCCAATCGCTTACAGAGAAGAGGAAAATCTCAGAAATATCAACTCAAACCCACTGGAATGCTGAAAGAAAAAAAGTACAGAAAAAAATTTAAAATTCCTAAAGAAATCAAAACTAATGCTTAACCCCTTGCATCGGAGGACCTTGGGGTCCTTTTATAGGCACCCTTGCTTTCTGTGAGCTCCTGCTCCCGCCTCCTGGATCACCAACGCGCTGATCGCCACCTCAGCAGCTTCAGCCGCACCACCTCAGCAGCTCCTGGTCCGCATCAGCACACCACCACTCCACAGCCGCTTGGCCCAGGCGCCCAGCCAGCGCTCAGCAAATCTGCCTTGGGCAGCTCAGTAGGCCGCCCAGTCCATCGCGCCCAGCCTCATCCGCGCCATACCCCAGCAGATCTGGTCCAGCCGCCGGCCACATCCAGCACAACCGCCATCGCCAGCCGGTTCACCTGGGCGACCAGCACACCCCACCATCGCCTGAGCCATCGCCAACCCACAAGCCCTGGCCGCTCCGCTCAGCAGCCTCCACTCCCTTCACACGACCGACTCCAGCAGCTTCTGGATTCTTCCAGCTGCTTCTGTTGGGAAAGAAACAAAAGGGCAAAGGTGAGGAGGGGTATGCGTGGCCAAGATAGGTGAGATGAGAGGTATTAAAAACATATATGTATATATATATATATTTTTTAATGGGATTGGGTGAGTATTAAAATGTTTTTTTTAAATGTATTATTTAATAGATTTGGTGGGATATGTAACATGATGTGTTATCTAATTAAAACTAATTTTTACAAGTGATGTTTATGAAAATCTGAGATTAAGAGATTATTTATGTACAATGTTTAAAAAAGAAAATTAGTCAAATTATTCAAAATATATTGAATTTATTTAATGAGAATGTACTATTTGTTCTACCAAAATTAATATGCTCAAAATTTTATTTAGGGATGAAATGAAAATTAAAATCAAATTGCATCTTATTTATAGCCAAATGATATCTAAATTTAACTAAATGTATGAACTTTAACACAAAAAATTATGACGTTATCACATATATGAAGGGAAAACACAACTAGCATGGATCTTACATGTTTTTAAGCATATACATAGACATTTTCACATGTTTTAAGTTGCTGGTTTCACATGGTTTAATGGCTGTAAACTTACACATGAGAGCTACAATGTTGTTTAAAACATACCATGCGAACAACCAATCATGCTATTTTGTACACGTGCTCATCAATTATCCTTAACATGGATTCTAGACATTTTCGCACATATAAACATGATGATAACAATAAGAAATTACTAATTTCACATGGTTTCAGATTTGTCTCACATGAATCTCAATGTCATATTCTCACATTTTTAGTTGCACATTTTCTTTACACAAGTTTCCAATTCACATGGTTGCACTTTACACATACACATTTCACATTGTTCACTTACACATTAACACATGAACAGATACACTTTACACATTACACATTCACATTTTAGGTGCCGTGACACATAGTCCAAACCACCAAAGAAGGACATATACACATCACATTACACAGACTCCATCTAGGCATTACAATGGCGACTCTTGGACTGCGCAGACCGGGAGAACAAGTCTCCACCCTAACCAGTGGTACTTGTCCACCTCCAGGATTTCCCCCTAATGCCCTTAGGGTCACTTACACATTGAACTTTCTCAGGGGGACTTTTCCCCAATACAGTTCCACTGCCCTCTACGGAAGTAGTGTCACATCGGCACAGTTACACATTTACACATTTTACCGATTTTACACATGGTTTTACACATATCATTTTTCATCTCATTCACTTTCTCACTCGCATGCATATCTCTGTTTTCCTGATAGGACACTACAGATTTCAGACATTAACAAGCAGGTAATCACATTAATCAAGTTGGATTAAACAAGAATCAACCCATGCTACAATGACATTCATAATTTCACATTTTTCATGGAAATTTTCATAAGGCATCGTGCTCAGGTTCAAATGACCTGAAATTTTAATCACAAGCTAATTTCGGGTTTAGGACCCTTCATGCAATTTTTCAGATTTTTCTAAGTTAAAATGAATTTACAGAAAATCAAACATCCATTTTTCATGCCATTCGTTAATCAAGTCGATATGGAATTATACACACAAGTCAAAATTTTAGCAAGCTACTGTCTGAACCCTACATGTATAGAGTCACAGAATTTATTCCTCAATTTATGGGGCAATGCCCGATTTACCGAGGATTTATCATAACTTATGCACAATTCCTATTTTCCAAATAACACTTTCAATAATTTACACAAGCATGGCAAAATCTCAATTTCAGAATAGGGCTGATCCATTCATGTATGATCCTCACAAACTTGGGCATACAGGCTAGTCCTAAATCATGCAACAGTAGATTGACAAGATTAACAACTAATCATGCTTGTAATTTCATGGAACAAAATAACTTCTATCATTCACCACCATGCACACTCATCCATCCACACACCACATTCATCACATTAACAATATACATAGAATATAAATGGTTTATAGTATATCGTCATCGTGAAACATATCGAAAATAGTGTATAGAAGGGCAAAACAGGTCACTGTTCTGTCCGATGAACTTGGCGGCAGTCTCTGGCCGCTAATTCAGTGTCAGCGGTATGGTCGATGGACGCCAAGCATGATCTCAGCGTCCAGGGATCTTGCCGTTAATGCAGGTCTGTGCAGAACACAAACCCGAGCTCTCAAGTTGGGGTGAATTTGGGGGTCAAGGACACGAAGAAATATACACAAAAATATTAGAACCATCCTAGACTCATACGGGAACCATATGGTAGGGTCACTTGCCTTTTAGAAATTTCTCCAATGGATCTAAATGCTCGAAGAAGCCCTCCTTGGGCAGTCCCAAGAAGTTGCAAACAGTCCTCCAGGATCTCCTTCCTCCGGGCTCTTGGATGAAGATGGCTCCAAGGTACGACCGGGGAAGTCTTCTCCTTCACTCCAGCTAGCTTCTTGTCGTGGAAGATGGCCGGATTCAGCTTCAGAGGGTCAGATCTTTGGGTGCAAAGTGGGGGTTTTCTTACAGCTTCCTCTAGGGTTTTTCTCCTCTTGTTTCTCTCTTGCAAAGGGTGAAGAGAGGGTTGGGTAAGGCAGATCCGGGTTCAGACATATGGGAGTGGCCTCTCTCCCACTCACAAGGTGACAAGATGGCTCTCAGAACCGTTGGGGACAGCTCCCCAATGGGTGAGCTTCCTTGTTTCCGGAATTTCTGGCTCTGCAACGCATGCAGGTCCGAGAAATAGGCGTCCACATCGTTAGACGCCAGGATTAGTGTTGGCGTCCATGGGTGGACGCTGACACCACCTCAACGGCTAGGGGTTGACGCCAATCTGGCCTTCGGCCAGAACTCTAAATCATGCAGAAAACTATGCATGCCATGCATATATACATGCAATATGTATATGGTAATGTATCCATACTATCACCATTCAATACATGCATTATTTACATCTAGTATAAACACATGCACACATAATTGTACTAATTAATACATACGTAAATATGTATATACATACACAAGCACAAATATACACATACAAATACAATTAATGAGATGGAAATTCGAGGGCCTTACACCCTCTCCCCCTTAAAGAAACTTCATCCACGAAGTTAGAACGACACTACTCAAACAAAAGGGGATACTTCTTCTTCATCGCATCCTCAAGCTCCCACGTAGCCTCCTCTCGTGAGAAGTTCCATCAAAGAACTTTCACTGACGCAATACTCTTGTTCCGGAGATGCTGAACCTTCCGGTCAAGAATGGCTACTGGTTGCTCGACATACGAAAGATCTGGCTGGATCTCCACTGGCTCATGACTAATCACATGAGACGGATCTCGGACATACTTCCTGAGCATGGATACGTGGAATAGAGGGTGAACGCTAGCCAAAGCTGGGGGTAATGCTAGCTCATACGCCACGCTGCCCAAACGTCGGAGAATCTCATATGGGCCAATGAATCTAGGGCTTAGCTTGCTATGCCTGCCAAATCTAACGACACCACGAGTAGGCGATATCTTCAAGAAGACATGATCGCCAACCTCGAACTCCAAATCCTTTCTCCTGTTGTCGACATAACTCTTTTGCCTATCCTGTGCCGCAATAAGCCTCTTCCTAATAAGCTGGATCTTATCCGAAGTTTCCTGAACTAACTCCAGTCCGATCAACTGCCTATCACCAGTCTCCTCCCAACATAACAGAGATCTGCAGGGCCTACCATACAACGCCTCGAATGGAGCCATACCAATACTAGCATGAAAGCTGTTGTTGTATGCGAACTCCACAAGAGGTAAATGACGCTCCCAATCATCCTTCCAATCCAGAACACACGCTCTCAACATATCCTCGAGCGTCTGGATAGTCCTCTCGGACTGTCCATTGGTCTGGGGATGAAACGCCAAACTGAGCTTTAGCTCCGAACCTAACGCATCCTGAAGACCCTTCCACAGCCTCGAAGTGAATCTCGGATCTCGATCCGAAATAATCGACTTCGACACACCATGCAATCTAATGATACCACTAACATACAATCTAGCTAAACTCTCTACTAACTGCTTCTTCTTCATAGGCAAGAAATGAGCAGTCTTCGAGAATCTATCTACAACTACCCAAATCGAGTCATTGCCCCTTCTAGATCGAGGCAAACCCGAAACAAAGTCCATAGTGACAGCTTCCCACTTCCACACTGGGATATCCATCCTCTGCATAAGGCCGGATGGTCGATGTCGCTCGGCCTTCACTTGCTGACACACCAAACACCTAGACACATAATTCGCAACATCTTTCTTCATTCCGGACCACCAAAATGATCTCTTCAGGTCTTGATACATCTTAGTGTTACCCGGATGAATAGAGAATCGCGATCTATGAGCCTCCGCTAACACATGCTCACGGACATCTACTAAATCAGGGACACAGACACGGTGCTGAAATCTAATCACACCGTCCTCATCACGAGCAATGCCCGCCTTACCCACTAATTCTAACAATCTAGGGTCGGCTTCCTGTTGCTCGATCACCTCATCCAAAACAGAGGATCTAAGGGATAACTGAGCTCAAAAGCCTGACACATCAATGGCTCTAACTCGGTCATAGAGTACGCCGCATCCTCCAACATCTTCCAATCCTGCTGGAGTGAAGACCTCTTTCTACTAAGAGTATCTGCTACGACATTCGCCTTCCCAGGGTGATACTGAAGGTCGAAGTCATAGTCCTTCAAGAACTCAATCCATCTTCTCTGCCTCAGGTTTAATTCCTTTTGGGAGGAAAGATACTTCAAGCTCTTGTGGTCAGTAAACACCTCAAATCTGACACCATAAAGATAGTGCCTCCAGATCTTTAGTGCATGAACCACTGCTGCGAGCTCCAAATCATGAGTCGGATAGTTCCTCTCATGCTCCTTTAACTGACGAGAAGCATAAGCTACTACCCTTTCTTGCTGCATGAGCACACAGCCTAAACTAATCTGAGACTCATCCGTATAAATGGCAAAGCCCTTTAGACCACTAGGCAATACCAATACCGGAGCAGAAGTAAGCTTAGCCTTCAATAGCTGGAAGCTACGCTCACATGCCTCAGACCATACGAACCTCTCACCCTTCCTAGTCAGCTTTGTCAAGGGGGCGGCGATGGATGAGAAACCCTCAATGAATCGCTGATAGTAACCAGCTAACCCAATAAAACTACGAATCTCCGAAGGGGTCTTGGGAACCTCCCAATCCATAACTGCCTGGACCTTCACTAGATCAACTGCAACACCAGCGCCGGAGATAACATGCCCGAGGAAATGAACCTCGCGCAACCAAAAATCGCACTTGCTGAATTTTGCATACAGCTTGTGCTCACGAAGAACCTCTAACACTAACCTCAAATGCTGACGGTGGGTGGCCTCATCCGGAGAATAGACCAACACATCGTCAATAAACACTACGACAAAGCTATCTAAATAAGGCCTAAACACCCGGTTCATGAGATCCATGAACGCTGCAGGGGCGTTGGTCAATCCGAAAGGAAGAACCAAGAACTCATAATGTCCATAACGAGTTCTAAATGCCGTCTTGGACACATCCTCACTCCGAATCATCAACTGATGATAACTAGATCGCAAGTCAATCTTAGAAAAGACTGATGCATCTCGCAACTGGTCAAACAAGTCATCAATGCGAGGTAAGGGGTACCTGTTCTTCACAGTCACCTGGTTCAACTTCCTATAGTCAATGCACAACCTAAGTGACCCGTATTTCTTCTTGACGAACAATACAGGCGCGCCCCAAGGGGAAACACTAGGGCGAATAAATCCCTTATCAAGCAACTCCTGCAACTGCCTCCTCAACTCAGCTAATTCCGCAGGTGCCATCCGATATGGAGCCTTCGAGATAGGAGAGGTGCCCGGAAGTAACTCTATGGTAAACTCTATCTCTCTATCCGGTGGCAATCCAGACAAGTCGTCAGGAAAGACATCTGGAAAATCCTGCACTACCTCAATCTCCGCAAGAGTAGGTGACTCATCAGCCTCTGGTACTAATACCACGCTGGCAAGAAAAGCGTCACAACCCTTGTTCACCATGCACATCGCCTTCATGGCGGAGATGACCAACTTTCCAGCCAAGTTCCTTGGCAAGGGATGAGAGAACTCGTCCTCACTAGGGATGCGGAAAACAATCCTCTTCCGACGACAATCCACTAATGCATAGTGCTCCTCTAGCCAATCTAGACCAAGAATAGAAACATAGTCCTTCATCTTTAGCAAGAAGAAACACCCATCTAGGATTCTATCCTCAATGCACACAGGTAACGACGGAATGCACTTCCTAGTCGATACCGTACCCGCAGGGGTGTGCATAGACAAGGGGTCCTCTAAATCCTCAGACTCTACGCCTGACTCTAGGGCTAACTGCCTAGCGAACCGCTCGGAAATGAACGAGTGAGTAGCACCCGTATCAAACAAAACCCGAGCGTGCACACCTAAAAGCAAAATCGTACCTTCGGTGACATGCTCCGCCTGCTCGGCGTCCTCGCGAGCTAAAGCAAACACTCGAGCTGGGGCTCGAGGCCTTCCTGGTCTTCCGGTAGCTGGCGCGGCTGCCGCTACTGCTGGGGCTGGCGCTCCACGCTGAGCTCCCTGCTGAAGTCTTGGGCAATCCTTGATCTTGTGGTCACTACTCCCGCACTTCAAGCATCTACCCGCTACCAACCAACACTCGGAACCACCATGTGTCTTCCCGCAATGGGGTCACTCTTTCTTCACACCAGGGGAACGTACAGAAGGTACCTGAGAGTTGCTGACTGTCACAGATCTCTGCGGTGTCTGGTACACCATTTTCTTCTTATCCTGCTGCTAGAATGTCGCTGCTGGCCTCTTCTGCGAAGCCTTCTTTTCCTCCAGATATTGCTCCATTTCTCCCTCCTGCCTGCAGGCAGCACTGAGGGCCTCGTCCAACGTGGGGTGGTCGAACGCCACGAGTCTCGTCCGCAGTGATGGCTTGAGTCCCATCACGAATTTCTTCGTCTTTCTGCGCTCATCCTCTACGATATGCGGTGCATACTTAGAATGTTCAGAAAACCTTGCCTCGTATTCTAGCATGGTCATGGAGCCTTGCGTCAGGGAGAGAAATTCTTGCTCCATTTTGTCCTGGATATGCTCTAGGACGAACTTGGCTCGAAAGAGCCTCACGAACACGTCCCACGCCACGTCTACTGCTCCGTCCTCAAAGCGTGTACGTAGTAGGGAGGACCACCATACATCCGCTCTCTCCTGCAATACACCTTCATAAGCACCAACTAACAAATTCTAAATTAAGCAGAACATACAAACATACAAAATTAATAGTCTACATGTAGCATGTAGGTGGCTAATGTCACCTTATCCTCATCAGGGCACCTGATGGCTCGGAAGATTTTCTCTGTCTCCTTAACCAACTTTCTGCCATTAATGGATCACTCTCCCCTTAAAAGAGGGTGGGGTCATCCTCTTGAATCGCTCCATGATGGGAGGTCCACCATGGTCCTGAGCTGGTGCCTGAGCCTGCTACATTAAACAATAGGCAATACACAATAAACACAATATCATGCAATTTAAATAGCAACTACTAGTTGTTTCATTATTTACTGGGCCTCCAACTGTGCCTGGAGTGCTGCCTGGGTATGAGCCGCGTTGCATGGCTTGTACCAGACCTGCATGAATACTCCGATCCACAGACGGCGGTGGGGAAGTACAGGACCTGGCGGTGCCGGGGCTACTGCTCCGCCCTCTCGTCACGTCGCGGCTCGTCCTCACAGGCCGACGCTCCACCACGCCTACCTCTCGAAGCCATGGCTGTAATAAAATTTCAGCCACCATTAGAGCTAGGTTACTAAGTTTTCTAACCATTTTCTTATCTATCTTTCACTTCTTATTAGCATTTTCTACACATGTGGACATACTTAGCATGCAATGGGGATGATGACTTAGGTATATTCATGTGCAATCTCAACCGGTCGCTCTGATACCAATCTCTGTGACGGCCCTAATTATACCGGTACGGTTATACCAACCCACGTCGGTATAGCGAGAGTCCTCATAGAGGGACATTTACCCAAACGATACAGACAGCTGAGATACACGCGAATATACGACAGAGTAGCGGAAGTAAAAGACAACTGTCTTCATTCATTCATCTCCCATTTAACATACATGAAATTTGCAATTAACATTAAAGAACTTAAAGTTCACATAACTAAATTGCTGAAATTTAGTACACAATGTCCACATTATACAATATTCTCATGATTCTAATACAATGTCACTTTTACATACTATGAAAATCACAAAAGGGTACGCCTCTCAACAATCTAAACTCCGCGCTCGGAGTCCGTCTCTACCGTCTCCTCCACGAGAGTATCGTCACCGTCTATACCTGTATGCCGAAGCAAGGAGTGAGTCTTAGAGACTCAGCAAGCAACACTACTCATAACATACACATATAAGTCATAGCGGTTTCTACATGCACATTCACAAATTTCAAACATGGCATGCTAGTCATTTAAAATTGCAACCTATCATGAAAGTTCTACAATTTAATACATGGATCATGCTTTCAGATTTCTAGGAATAAAACTTACCTATCACATGCTCTCTATTCCATTTACTTGTAAAATTTTGTCTTTAAAGAACCAAGACATGAGAGCTACCAACATGAACACTGTGTATATATGAAGGGAAAAAACAATTAGCATGGATCTTACATGTTTTTAAGCACATACATAGACATTTTCACATACTTTAAGTTGCTGGTTTCACATGGTTTAATGGTTGTAAACTTACACATGAGAGCTACAATGTTGTTTAAAACATACCATGTGAACAACCAATCATCTATTTTGTACACGTGCTCATCAATTATCCTTAACATGGATTCTAGACATTTTCGCACATATAAACATGATGATAACAATATGAAATTACTAATTTCACATGGTTTCAGATTTGTCTCACATGAATCTCAATGTCATATTCTCACATTTTAGTTGCACATTTTCTTACACAAGTTTCCAATTCACATGGTGCACTTTACACATACACATTTCACATTGTTCATTACACATTAACACATGAACACATACACTTTACACATTACACATTCACATTTTAGGTGCCATGACACATAGTCCAAACCACCAAAGAAGGACATATACACATCACATTACACATAGACGCCATCTAGGCATTACAATGGCGACTCTGGGATGCGCAGACCGGGAGAACAAGTCTCCACCCTAACCAGTGGTACTTGTCCACCTCCAGGATTTCCCCCTAATGCCCTTAGGGTCACTTACACATTGAACTTTCTCAGGGGACTTTTCCCCGATACAGTTCCACTGCCCTCTACGGAAGCAGTGTCACATCGCACAGTTACACATTTACACATTTTACGATTTACACATGGTTTTACACATATCAGTTTTCATCTCATTCACTTTCTCACTCGCATGCATATCTCTATTTTCCTGACATGACACTACAGATTACAGACATTAACAAGCAAGTAATCACATTAATCAAGTTGGATTAAACAAGAATCAACCCATGCTACAATGACATTCATAATTTCACATTTTTCATGGAAAATTTCATAAGGCATCGTGCTCAGGTTCAAATGACCTGAAATTTTAATCACAAGCTAATTTTGGGTTAGGACCCTTCATGCAAATTTTTAGATTTTTCTAAGTTAAAATGAATTTACAGAAAATCAAACATCCATTTTTCATGCCATTCGTTAATCAAGTCGATATGGAATTATACACACAAGTCAAAATTTTAGCAAGCTACTGTCTGAACCCTACATGTATAGAGTCACAGAATTTATCCTCAATTTATGGGGCAATGCCCGGTTTACCGAGGATTTATCATAACTTATGCACATTCCTATTTTCCAAATAACACTTTCAATAATTTACACAAGCATGGCAAAATCTCAATTTCAGAATAGGGCTGATCCATCATGTATGATCCTCACAAACTTGGGCATACAGGCTAGTCCTAAATCATGCAACAGTAGATTGACAAGATTACAACTAATCATGCTTGTAATTTCATCGAACAAAATAACTTCTATCATTCACCGCCATGCACACTCATCCATCCACACACCACATTCATCACATTAACAATATACATAGAATATAAATGGTTTACAGTATATCCTCATCGTGAAACATATCGAAAATAGTGTATAGAAGGGCAGAACAGGTCACTGTTCTGTCCGGATGAACTTGGCGGCGGTCTCTGGCCGCTAATTCAGTGTCAGCGGCATGGTCGATGGATGCCAAGCAAGATCTCAGCGTCCAGGGATCTTGCCGTTAATGCAGGTCTGTGCAGAACACAGACCCGAGCTCTCAAGTTGGGGTGAATTTGGGGGTCAAGGACACGAAGAAAAATACACAAAAATATTAGAACCATCCTAGACTCATACGGGAACCATATGGTAGGGTCACTTGCCTTTTAGAAATTTCTCCAATGGATCTAAATGCTCGGAGAAGCCCTCCTTGGGCAGTCCCAAGAAGTTGCAAACAGTCCTCCAAGATCTCCTTCCTCCGGGCTCTTGGATGAAGATGGCTCCAAGGTACGGCCGGGGAAGTCTTCTCCTTCACTCCAGCTTGCTTCTTGTCGTGGAGGATGGCCGGATTCAGCTTCAGAGGGTCAGATCTTTGGGTGCAAAGTGGGGGTTTTCTCACAGCTTTCTCTAGGGTTTTTCTCCTCTTGTTTCTCTCTTGCAAAGGGTGAAGAGAGGGCTGGGGAAGGCAGATCCGGGTTCAGACATATGGGAGAGGCCTCTCTCCCACTCACAAGGTGACAAGATGGCTCTCAGAGCCGTTGGGGACAGCTCCCCAATGGGTAAGCTTCCTTCTTTCCGAAATTTCTGGCTCTGCAACGCATGCAGGTTAGAGAAATAGGTGTCCACATCGTTAGACACCAGGATTAGTGTTGGCGTCCATGGGTGGACGCTGACACCACCTCAACGGCTAGGGGTTGACGCCAATCTGGCCTTTGGCCAGAACTCTAAATCATGCAGAAAACTATGCATGCCATGCATATATACATGCAATATGTATATGGTAATGTATCCATACTATCACCATTCAATACATGCATTATTTACATCTAGTATAAACACATGCACACGTAATTGTACTAATTAATACGTACGTAAATATGTATATACATACACAAGCACAAATATACACATACAAATACAATTAATGCGACAGAAATTCGAGGGCCTTACACATCTAGTGCCAGCTTACTATCTAGATTAATCTATGACAATCAAAGTGCTATCGATACAAGTGCCATCGTTATCATCACTAGTGCGCCGTTGTGCAATTTACATGCTATATCGTTACATGGTCATTCTATTATCGTTCTCGTTGTGCTATTTTCTTTGTACCAGATGCTATTGTTCTCTCGTTATCGGTACTCGCTCTACGTGACTATGCTCTTTAGTTAACTTGCCATTAAAACGCTAATTATTTAAACCATGCATGTGTTCATGAGATATTAAGTTCTACTGGCGTTATTCGCTCATCCTGCGTATTTATTTAATGTGTTTCAGGTGAGTTTGACGATGACCACACTCACGAGGATGGGACTCAGGAGGATGCTCAAGAGTGACCATTTACAGCAACCACTATTTTAGTAGATAGATAGTTTAGAATGAGTCAGATAGTTATGTTGTATTAGTTTGGTTTTTCAATAAAGTACTCAGGGCCCTAGTTATGGCTCTGGTCAGATGATGTATTAGTTAGGTCATGACGTTGATGGAATATTAATGGAATTGAAGTTTATTTGGTGTTATTCAATTGTGCAATGGTTTGTAATTTATTTCTCGCTCTGTACTATTTAATAACTGTAATATCGCTCTGATATTCCGTGTCGGGGAGTTACAGTGAGACTGAAAAGTGATCTCCGATTTTGAGGTCCACCAGGCCAGCACTTGCCCCTGCAACTGGTAGCTCGCCAACAAAACCCTCTCCTTCGCTGCGCACTCCATGGAACCGAAAGTCTGCTGCATCGCACCCAACCATGACCGAGCTACATCTGGATATGGTTGTCCCTAAAACTGGGGATGTTGGACCTGTAAGAACTCCCTCAACACCCTCCCAGAACTTCCCTGAGGTGCCGAAACGTCACGGCGCTGAGCAGCAATCTGTGCCATCCCCTTGAGAAAATGGGCCCAGTCAAACCCCTAAGCTACCTGAGGAGGGGGTGGCGGCGGTGGTACAACACCACTGTGTGTGTCCTGCAGTCCTGGCTGCATCTGTGGTGGTGGGGGCGCATCTCGAGCCTCCTGCTGAGGTGCCTGCTCAGCCACCTCCTCAACACGACGTCGCCTGGGTGCCATAATGGATCTACACAGAACATGCACACAATTAATATACAAAATAACTCCAGTTTTGCTTTCTGCTACTGTACTCTTCTTACTCTGAGTTACCTTGATGAACATTTCCTTATATGTCTTGATAGACCAAGCTCTGATACCAACTGTAACAACCCAGGATCTGAATTACCGATAACCAACCAGTAACCCGAACCCTGACTCGCCACCCACGAGCCGAAACTCGGAAGGATAAAAAGAGAGAGTCTGAGGAGATCATATACTAAATGTACATACCACAATAAATTTGAACATTCCACTATATATAGATAACAAAGTGGTACAACTCAGAGTAGATCCAACAAAAGTAAAGAGTATAGCTAGCACATGAACAAAAGAACTACTCACAGCAGCTAAGCAGGACCAACACCAGAGTGACCAGGCTCCTCAGCACCAGGAGCCAACGATAAACCACCTGAAAGGGAAGGGAGTGAGTCTCAAGAAGAGACCCAGTAGGGAAACTAACCCCCACTGGTAACAGTACTAAAAAAATAGTGCAGAGAGTAAAGCTATAATAACTAAACACTGTAAGAACACACAAGAAACCGGTGTCGTGGCGCTCAACTCCTCATACGAGTGCGCTAAGAAACTGGAACCTCGCAGGCTCAACAGTACAACAAGCACACACCCAGGCAAACACACACACACCACAAGGTAGGACCAGCTAGGGCCTATGGCTTGGCGCCTCGACACCATAGAGTCCTCCAACCCTAGCCATGTGTGCACACTCAGACGCTCTCCCTCATGTCTAGTCCTCGACCGATTTTCCCCTACGCCGGACTCGAACGGTGGAGAAGGGGCCCCACGGAAACCGACTCGTAACCACCACAAGAGTGCGCATAGGACGGAGTCGCACTCGACGTCCAGGCTCACTGGTGGAATAACTCACGCCAGTCATCCAGACAGAGCCTTTACCTTGACGTCTGGGAAACATAACACAAGTACAACACAAGCATGGAAAAACACAGCACAAGCACAAACGGAGACGCTCTAAACGTCCGGTACACCGTTCCAGGAGGCGGACACCACGTGTCAACACCTCACACAAGGGAAAGAGGCTCAGCTTGCTGAGGACCCACCTGTGGGGTTGACGGCAACATCGATTGCCGCCAACCCTATGGTAGATGGCAATACCCTTGCCATCTACAGAAAGTTGACGGCAACAGGCTTACCGTTTACCTCATTTTGACAGCAAGTGATCTTGCCGCCAAGTTCCTTCCTGAAGAACTTGACGTCAACCGATGTTGACGTTAAGTTCTTTAGCTTCCAGCAGCTGAAATGGCCCCAGGCCGTTCCCATGGGCAATTCGGCCCAAAAACCTGTAGTTTGATGATAGGAAACGCTTTCCCTCATCACACAACACTAGTAGAAAATTGAAAAATGGTGATCCAACATTTGGATCGGAAAATCTACCCCAAAACCTGACACCAAAACCACGATTTTCATGTAAATCATGCACACACAAGCATGACATAGCACAATGGGGAGTCAAGGGGCAGAGTCCCTACCCTGTATGCAAGAAAAACTCTCAATAGAACCCCAAATCGCGTCGTTCTCCCCGGAGCTCTCCCACGAGGATGTTCCTTCAAACCTCAATTTCCCGCTCGATCCGACACTGCCACGAGCACCACGGCCTCCCCACGAACTCCCGTCGACCACCGGAAGAAGTGGAGAAGAAGAGGGGTGAAGGTGGTGGGAAGGAGAGGGAGAGAAGTGAGGAATAAGGGGTCTCGGGTCGCCCCTAAAAACACAGGCCCGACAGGTTGACGTCAACATGCTTGTCGTCAACTTGTAGCGACATGAACTTGGCGTCAACATCAATTGTCATCAAGTTCATGTACGGAAGACTCTGAAAGCTTCTATAGACGTCAACATCGATTGACGCCAAGACCCAGTAGACGGCAGCACCCTTGCCCTCAACCCAATGTTGACATCAACAAGCACTGTTTCAGAAGAAGGCCCATTAAGGGTCCAATAAGGCCTACGGCTTTACAATAGCTCTCTCTGATATTCCACGTCGGGGTGTTACATGCTGAGTGTCTTGGCTCTACCCAAGCAATAAATATGGTCAGGCCTGTCACGTCCCATGACAGCTATGAAGTCATCCTCGGTTAAAATGGGAGTGACATGGGCTTCACTCTGGAGGTCAGGAGTCATCATCTAGGTCATCCTCTCCTACATAAAAAAAAAATGTTTTATTAAGAAGAAAAAAAATCTTCAATTATAAACTAATTGATTATGAGTAACAAATATACTTACATAACGATTATATCTTTCATCATCAACCCACCGTTGGGTACCGTCAGGAAGGTCTTTATATCTCCCCATCGTAAAAATCTCCATGCGATCGGGCTCACCTGATGAGTCTTCACCTATTCAAATAAATTGTATGATCATCACGTAAGAAAAGGTAATCAATAGATATTATTAAAATTATATTCAAGCACATTGAAAAACTTACAATCATATCTCTTAATTGATATATAATCATTCGCCCATGTCGATATGCCATACTTTGATGGGCGTCATTCTACCTGTTACACTCAGCAACATCCTATAAAGAGGAAGACAATACATATATTTAATGAAATGTCAGATAGAAAATACTAAGTACTATAATGTAATTAAACCATATCATTTTACTTGATTCCTCCCTTCTGTTCCACTTTTTACACATTATCCGCCAATCTAACAGATCAACACAAGCTAGAATGGAGGTAACATCATCCTCAAAAACTCTTGCCCATGTCATGCTACAAAATGAAAAGGAAGTTAAAAAAATATTCATTATCAAGGTACAAAAAGGAAGTTTTAATCAAATTATATTTTAATAAAATAACTTACTTACGATTTTAGCATCACACTCTAGCCTTTGTGCATGGTCATTATATGTTGTAACATCTCTTTGTTCATTTGAGGAGTTTGGTCCCACCGATAGATCATTTACACATATATTACCAATCTAATTTAAATATCTCACAAACACACAATGTCCACTTTAAATATTTATATATTTACCTCAAGATCTCTAAATATTGCATTCTTTGTCTCTTCAGGAAGTTTTGAAAAAATTCTCTACCATAATTTGCAATGCAGTCTGATGACCATGCTCGTACAGTTGACAAAACTTATACCTTGCTCCCTGACGCCATATCCACCGACCGCTATCACATGTCACTTATGTCCAACCTCTAACCTCCTCTCTATGGCACCTCTAGAGGTACTCTGATGATCAGTCCCCCGACCCCACGATGGTATGTCTCTGTGTAAATATATATACCTAAATAAAGAGGTTAGATTTTCATGAAATTAAAAATAAATATAAGTTACAACACTATTGAATGTTAAAATATACCTACTATTGAAAAAGATACATATGCAGCAGAAGATGTCCCCAGAGAGATAGGAATAAGAGCCTGAGGAGGAACAGGATGATGTCCAGCAATAGAGTCCTGAGATGAATGACCTGACTTGCTGTCCACAGTCTGTGATGTCCAAACCCTTGATCCACTATGTGAACTCATATTTGAAAAAAAAATGATGTTAATAAACAGTGTATAATTTACACACAAAAAAATAGCGGGGTGAGAGAGGGAGAGGGAGAGGGAGATGCAAGCTCGGAGAGGGCTCTTCAGAGATGCCAGATCGAGAGAGGAGAGGGCTGGAGACACCCGAGAGAGAGAAAGAGAGTGGGAGAGTGAGAGGACTCTTACCACAAGAGAGTGAGAGAGAGAGAGAGGGGTGATCGCCGGCAGCAACATCTCAGGCAGTGGCTGGGGCGTCTCCAGTAGAGGCCGGGTGGCAGGGAGCAAAGCGAGAGAGAGGGGATCGGTGTGCGACGGGGGAGAGAGAGAGGGGTGATCGCCAACAGTGGCATATCAGGTAATGGCGGTGGTGTCTCCAGCACTGGCCGAATGGCGGGGAGCAAAGCGAGAGAGAGGGGATCAACACATGACGGAAGAGGAGGAAATGAGGAAAAATGTGCGGGCTGGGAATGTTAAGGAACATATGTAGACGGCTTCCATAGTCGTCTACATATAAGGCATATATAGATGACTATTAAAAAAGTTATCTATATATCCAACATATGTGGACTCCTATACTAGCCATCTATATATGTTATGTTGAGGATCACTTAAGCCATCTACATAGAGAACATATATAGACGGTTACTATAGCCATCTAAATAAATTATGTAGATGGCTACCACCAGCCATCTACATGTATTGTATATGTAGATGACTTGTCATAGTCGTCTACATATGTACCATATATCTAGATGATTTTTGCTAGTCGTCTACATATTTCATATATATAGTCTAAAATCTTATTTTTGTAAATGGCTACATTTGTCAACCATCTACATATATTCTTTTTCTTGTAGTGGTTGTCATTCTCTTCTAGCTAGTACTCAAGCTACAATCGAGGTTTAACCTTGCAAACAGCGTACCATTGATGTCGATCTAGTCTACCCTTGATGTCGATCTGATCCTTGTAGCAACATAATATATTTGTTGTACTTGTGCTACTTAGGTAAAAGATTTCTATGTTCTCAACCTTGAACTATGCTTTATATCCGCAATGTCTGATTTACCTCGGTAGAGAGCTACACTTGAAAACGAATGCAAATGAAGACCTGCATTAAAAAGAGAATTTACATAAATAGCTATGTTCCACAAAGAACACAAATATATCAATACTACAAAAGAAAATTAAGACGTCAACCTAAATTTCCTAGCTTCCCAATGACTAGCAACAAAAGCAAATATAATCCTAAGCAAAACCACAATGACAAAACGCGTGACAAATGCCCGGAATAACCCTCTCCCTAGCACCCAGAATCAAAATATCCAAGAGATCAGCAATTAGCAAATTAAACCTAAAATTTCTTGTCAAACATATCCCCAAAAATAAAGAGCATCTACAACCACGATACGCAAATAAGCCATAACGGAAGCCTCATTGACCCTATCTCTAACGCCCAGAACTTAAGATATATAACTGCAGAGCTCAGCAATTAGAGAACCAATTGAAGGAAGCAACGCACGATGCTTGCGGATGGGGTCAGAAGGTCCCTCCCTCAAGGGAGGTGGCGGAAGAGACTCTCCACAAAACCCTAGCAGAGCAAAAACTCGCGCGCGGAGGTTTGAAAGTGTCTTCACTGAGGCACTCCTTATATACCTTCTTCAGAACAGCTTCATAGCTTCTTCACTGTCAGTCTGAAAAAATGGGCTTTAAGGAATTGGTTGGCAAATTTCAGATTATGATTATCGTCGAGATTGAACAGGGGATGCTTGAGAAACGTTATATATATCTTTGGCATTTTCTTTATCGTGTGTCCCTGACTTAAGACATTGTAAGCACCCATGTAAAAAGAATAGAAATTTAAGGTGGCATTTTATAATATTTAAGTCAAAAATTTAAAATCTTATTTTTATCTATTTTTAAATCTAAATTTTACAAAATAATTAATATATATATGACATTCATTAAAAGATGTTGAATAACCAACGTAAATAATATCTGAATTATATCATAGTTGGTTAAAATATTACACTTCATTAATTAAGTAGGTCTTACGTTTGAAACCAGTAAAAACAATTTTTGCCATCTAAGTTGAAAAAGTTGACAGTTTGAAAAAAAAAGTGATTTTTTTACTTAAAAATTAAGTGAATTTTAACATTCTAGTGATTAAATTAGATATTATTTTAAATATTTTATCATATAATTTGAATTCTTAAAAATAATTAACTCACATTTAGATGATCATTAAGAGTTATCAAACATGGCCTGTGTGTGACCAGATTTGAAGTCAAATATGATCAAGGCGGTTCTTTTATAAAAGTAATTGCACTGGCACTCCTTCCCCAACTATAAATATCACATACATACACATGCAGTTATTGTCTGAAACGAAACATGTGTGAAAGTGAAGATATCTGATTGAGGATTGCAAATGCAAGAGAAGTATTGGTGTTAAAACTAAGCAAGCAAGAATCTTTAGCAGATACTGAATTTGTATGTCACCTTCATCATGCTATGGATTTTTAAGGCATTAAGAAGGGACTAACGATTATAAGTGTAAGGAATATGATTGGCATACTGTTCCACAAACAGTTAGCTCCGGAGTGTGAATAAAATTTGTCAGATTTGCAGAAATTCACCCAGCACATATATGAGGAAAAATGTAAAGAGACTATGGGTCCATTTGGTTACATGTAAAATGGTTTACTAAGGAAATAATTTTTCATGGAATAATTTTTACATGAAAATGAAAACGTAATTGTCTATTTGGTTGTCCGATAATATTTTCATTGACTATTTATGTAAATAGAGAGTATGGAGGGATATGAGATCTTATGATCCACTTAAATGAGAGAAAGTCATGTACTTTTTATGCATTAACACTATTCATCAAAAAAATATTTTATTTTTTTTTTAATATTTAAAAAAATAAAAAAAATAGATTACTAATAAAAAATAAGTAACTTTGACAAAGACAATTTAAAGTAGGAGAAAAAATAAAAACATAATTTAAATGAATAATGTTCTATAGATTTTAATAAACAAATAAAAATTAAATTAACTAATAAAAATATTTAAATTTAAGAAAAATTACTTAAATGAGTGAAAAAAAATAAAAATATAAGTTGCATGAATAGTGCCTGTAACATGTCATTGTAGCAACATCTGTAGCCGCTTGGAAAATGGCATCCGCGTGTTTACCGCGGATGTCAAAATCCGGTATTTCTGTGATTTAATTTTCTGAATTTTAATTTTCAATAGTATCAAATGATATAAAAAATTAAGTTTTTCTGAAAACTACTTTCTCACCCGGATTTTCTATATCCTCTGCAATCCCGAGGACCAAATGTAAGAAGTGCATGCCCAACAACTAAGAGAAACATGTAGAAATCCAGAGTGCTGCACAAAATCTCTCTCTTCTAGGATACATAAAAATCATGTGATTTCATGAGAAGATGTGCTAATGAAGGAACACTACATATAAACATAAAAACTTTATGTACGGGAAGCTTTTACAAGTGATCGAGATAAAGAATATTTTCAATATATATATATATATATATATATATGTATCATAAGAAAACTTGACGACCGAACAAAAAAAATGCATAAGAAAGATTAACTTAAACGGATATATTATGAGAAGTATAGAAGATGCTATACCATGGCAGATTTCCACAAAAAAATTCAAAGAAGAATGTATTAAATATGCAGAGTTAATATAAATATTCAGTTTAGGAGACATGTTAACATATCGTTATGATCACCGAGTCAGCAGATAATTCCTCTTATTGATATTATAAGCAGTGACCTTATAGTCACTTCACCTATCGAGGGAGGAGCGGGGTCACCTCTGCCCTCACCCATGCAATTAAAATATGTTTTTATATATTATAATATTAATATATTATATAAATAAAAAATAATTTCATTGTGTTTTGAAAGTTAAAATTACTGTTATACAGTATTATCTTCTGTTATTGTTAATTGGTTATTAATTATATTTACATTTGGAAGTTTAATTTGTGTAATAAGATATTATGTTTTGTTATTATTAATTGGTTATTAATTATATTTATATTTGAATGTTTAATTATTTTAAAATATTAATTTTTATTATTAATTGGTTATTAATTGTATTTATACTTGAAAGCTAGGTTAGTTTAACAAAATATTACATTTCGTTATAAAAAAACATTTTAAAAACTAGATAATGTTACAACATTCATTATGAATAAAATTAAAAATTATATAATGCATATGTCAATCCTTTTTAAATGATAATTATATCTATAACTAAACTACTATCATATCGTTGGATTTATCTTTGACCAATATCTGATGGTTGGATTTGATCTCAATTTGTATTTGATCAAGATCTGACTGTTGGATTTCATCCGAATCTAAAACACGATATGACAATCTTCATCTTAACCCAATTTAATCAAGATCTGCACATTCGATTTGCTTCGAATCTAAAATTTGATCAGAGTTGGATTCGCTCACAATCTTTACTATATACTAAAATAGAGTTCTTTTCTTCCCGCCCAAACTACTTTCTGCACACATGGCAAGCAAAGAAATCTTCCACTTTCAAACTATTTTTCACCACCTATTTTCCTGCCTTCAAAGCTCTCTCCAGCAACTCCTCTACTTCATCTTACAAACGTTTGAAACATAGTGACGTAGCAGATGAAGACGTTTAAACTCCCAAAACATTTTCAAACTCCCTCCTCTTCCTCTCTCCCCCCCATCCACCTGTCCTCCTCCTCCCCCTACCCTCCTCCCCCTGACGCTCCTCCTCTTCCAAAAGTTTGCCAACTTTCAGGCCGTCGGCGGCCACTAGAACGCCCAGAAGAAGGAGCACCAATAGCTCAAGCGTGCCTAGGACAATTATCAAGAGTTCGTCAGCTCTCAAGACGCTTTAGAGCAGCCATCTCTTCCTCAAATCTAGCCATGGCGGCCCGAGGAAGGCATAGTAGCACCCTAATGTGCCTTCTCATGGAGGGGTCTTGGTCGAATGGCGGTAGCGGCGGCACCACCTGGATTGCCCACCGACCTCTGAATCTTGCCACCGTCAGCCCCATGTCCAACCAGTCCATCAATTTTATTTTTATTTTATTATAATTATAGAGACTATCTATAATATATTAATTATCTTTTAAATAATATAAATAACTATATAACTAAACTATTAATTAGTAATAATGGTTAATTAATAGTATTTAAGTAAAAATAAAATATAATATACATATATATTTGTTACTGCTAGAGTAACAGGGTCGGCTCAGACCGAGGAGACCAAGGGAGAAGCTGGTACACAGGGGCTGTCGAACTTGGCGATCTCTCGACCTGTAGAACCACCGAGAGAACTCAGTGAGCAAACACTCCGACGATCAAGTCAGCTCAGGAGGTAAATGATTCGAGAGATTTGTCTAGAATGATTGCCTACCTTAGCTTGGGGGGTGTATGCATTTTTTATAAGATCACGATACCTATGTGACAACTAGATAACCTTGTAAATCTAGTGAGGGACCATCGTTATCTCTGTTGTAGTGCGGTCGTAAATGGCATGCCAGATCATTGAGATCGTGGCATTAATGGCCATAATTACCGAGCACGTGGGATCCATGAATGTTGCCTTAGTAGCCCCCGCATCTACGTGAGCCGTGCTTCGAGAATCTCGTAGATACATTGGACACTGAGTGGGCTCCCACCTAACAGACTGATCCTCGTCTTAGACCGAGCTAAGGAGGTCAGCTCAAGGAGTAGTGAAGGGGTTGAGCTAGCTGAGTTGAGTTGTCATTGAAGCCTCTAGCCCAAGGCATGTATGGACGTCGGCCTGGGCATTTAGCCAGTCGGCTAGACAGAAGGTTCAGCCTACCGGCCAGAAACTCTCTGTATCATAGGCCTCCCAGGTTTACGTCAATTGGGGATGTGTTTTGAGGTGAAGCTGTTGGAATTTCTTCAATGGAGAATTGTTGTGCCATGTGGTCATCACAACCCATATGGCTCACTTTGCATCCCATCGTCATTCTATCATCGTCGGCCTATGACTGGTCACATCATGACGCCATTAGGGTCGGCCTACACTGCATCGTTCTATCTGGTTGCCTTGATTGTCATGTGGTGATGCCAACTGTCGCATCGCCCTCTCGACTTCCACACATAATCATGGCATTCCTCGCCATCCACACCCGTTGGAATACGAGTGATCGCTCGGTGGCCGGTCGAATTCCACCACATGGCAAGATCTTGACCACTGCTGTTGTTGATGAATATCGACCATTGGATCTAATCAGCCCCTTGGTACTATAAATAGTGGGGTATGCTTCCAAAAAATCACCCTTGCTTTCACGCATGAGCACCCTTCAGACGATCAGCCGACGAGCCGACGATCTTTGTCCCGACGACCGAGCTTCTGCCATCTCTTGCTTTTCGCATGCTTCCTTCAGAGTTAAGCGATGTGTTCTTCTTTGTCCAATTCCTTTTCTTCTTCATCTTCTTCTCCGACCCTTGCCATCGAGAGGGTTCGTCTGAAGGTTCTCCTTCCGAGAACTTTCCTCTTCGGCATCGTTCAAAATGACTTTGCCTTCTCGTCCTTCCGAAAGGAGGACTTTCCTTGAAACCTCTCGGCCTGACATGCTGGCGTCGGGTCCTCCCGAGGAGTCTTCTGTTTTGGAGGTCAGTCCTGGGACTTATGTTCCCCTAATGCCTTCTTCTCATACTTAGGGTTCTCATCGTCAAGCCGACAACGTAGTAGATGCTCGGTGTGAAATCGATTCTGATACCTTCCACTAGATGGAGACCCATCCTGGTCTCATCCTTCCCAATAACTCCACCATGTACTCAAACAAACAGCTCCAAGCTCATTATACCATGGAGGTTAGAGTCTGTATTTACTTCGAGGCTATTCGAGTAGGCCTTCGACTTCCTCTTCATCCCTTTATCATCTTTCTTCTCCTCAATCTAGGAGCCACTCTGACGTAGCTGACCCCCAATTCCTGGAGGTCAATTTTTGGCTTCCTAGCTGTATGTGCGATGGCCGAGGTCCTTCTGACCACTCGCTTTTTCTTCTATTGTTTCTCCGTAAAAGCCTTTGGAGACTAGCTGTACTTCCAAGCTCGATCAGGTCGGCAAATTCTCGACCGCATGCTTTCCTCAATTAGAAGAGGAACTTCGTCTTTGTTTATTGTCCAACCGGATGGCCTTTTTCGACCACTTGGTCAGCAGTGAACATCTGGGAAAAAGTTTTTGCCCCACTAACTCTTGTCACTTCCGAGCTCTTGGGGTTCGAGTCTCTACAAGCGGTGGAGCCTCTCGACATGTTCAAGCCATCCGAGAAGCTGTTCAAGCTGATTGTCAAGGCCGATTGAGGTCTGACTACCATGCCGACGATCTAAATTCCGCCAATCACTCATGAGGATTAACGTTCTTTCTTCTTTCACAGTAATGGCCGACAAGGGAAAGTCACTCGTTCTTAAGGAGAAGAGTCGACTCTCTCTATCTGAGCTGGCTAAGTGCAACCTGATGACAAGAGGCAAGAAAAGTGTGAGCTGAGCCACCAAGCATGCTCACACAGCTGAAGCCGACACTCTAGAGGTCGTACATCCATCCTCGGCCAGCGAGAAGCAGCCACAGTAGGCAGAAAAGAGAGGTTCGTCAAAGCATCCTCGGCCTACTCCGACATCGCCTGAGGTCACCGCCTCAGGCTCCACCCAGCAACAAGCCCCCAAGCAGTCGGGAGAATTGAGTGCCACCGAGTGGGGGCGCCCCGGGCTCCACCCAACTCAGAGGCCCTGCCAGGTCATCAACGACTTCTTTACGTCGGTGATTGGTCAGATGGCGTCGTTCGAGGTGCTTCTTCATCATGCTAAGGCCTCCCGAGCGTCTTCCGACGCGCAATTGGCTGAGGCTAAAAAGAAGATCACCGCCGAGAAGGATCTTCGAGCCAAGGCCCTGGTAAGCTGAAGACGATGCTGGTAAGCTGCTGAAGTCCCTTTAGGCCGAGAGGGAGGCTTTCCAAGTGGAGGTCTTGACCCATGAGAATACCAAAGCCGGCGTCGCCCAACTCGTGGCTGACGAGCAAAGGAAGGCCGTAGTTGACTACCGTGAATTCGACGAGCTTAAGGATGAGGTCTTTAAACTCTTCCAGGAGGGTTATGACTTCTGCCTTGGCCGTGTGAAGGAGTGGTATCCCAACCTCGACCTCTCCGAGCTGGTGATCGCGACCGGAGGAGACAAGGATGCCAACGACGGGTATGAGAGCATTATTGCTACTATGGATGATGCACTGGCGATAGTGGTTGAAGATGGCTTCGACACAGCCGCTGATGCCAATATTACCGAGGGACCTACCTTTCCAAATGATGAGGAGACTGAGGCTGGAAACGTTGACCTCGTCGAGGCCCAAGGGCCTGGGAAGTAGGCTTCAATGTACATCTTTTGGCCGCCAAGGCTTTATATCTTCTCTCATCTGAATACTACTTTTCTGATGAACAGTCCATCCCCACATAATTTTAAATCAATTACATACTTATTTTGGTGATAAACAAAACTCTATCAAAAGTCTTCTAACTACATTTCATTTAGCCTTAAGCACAGGAAATCTTCAAAGAAAATCAAGCACTTATGGTAAGTACATATATGCATTGATTCCAGTAAAGATGTAACGACTTCTTTGTATGTTCTAAAGTTCAAACAAGTCGATGTCATAACGATTTCATAAGTCATCGTAACGACTCCTTTAGAACTGGTAATGACTTGCCAGTCATAACGATTTCATAAGTCATCGTAACGACTCCTTTAGAACTCGTAACGACTTGCCAGTCATAACGATTTCATAAGTCATCGTAACGACTCCTTTAGAACTCGTAACGACTTTTCAGTCATAACGATTTCATAAGTCGTCGTAATGACTCCTTTAGAACTCGTAACGACTTGCCAGTCATAACGATTTCATAAGTCATCGTAACGACTCCTTTAGAACTCGTAACGACTTGCCTGTCGCAACGACTCTATAAGTTATCGTAACGATTTCTTTAGAAAGCGTAACGACTTGCCTGTCGCAACGACTCTATAAGTTATCGTAACGATTTCTTTAGAAAGCGTAACGACTTGCCTGTCGCAACGACTCTATAAGTTATCATAACGATTTCTTTAGAAAGCGTAACGACTTGCCTGTCGCAACGACTCTATAAGTTATCGTAACGATTTCCTTAGAAAGCGCAACGACTTGCTTGTGGTAACGATTTCATAAGCTACCGTAACGACTTCTTTAGAACTCACAACGATTTGCTTATTGTAACGACTTCTTTAGAACTCGCAACGACTTGCTTGTCATAACGATTTCGTAAGTTATCATAACGACTTCTTCTGAATCTATAACGATTTTTATGATTCATAACGACTCTCTTAGACTATCATGATCTCATAACGATTTCATAAGTCATGTTTCCATCAAATAAATGTTTACCTTGATTTGAAATACGTTGAATAGTCAAAGTCGTATCTCACCTGTTTGACTGCTATGCATTTAATGAAGACTGAACGTATCTCTGCATGCACGCAGAACATATCTTCCATTATCGTGTATTCTCTGCATGTATCCTTTTAGAACGATAAACTGTCACTACTATATCTGTGTTTACTTGCTCTAACGTTGACTGACATCTGGAGATAGTGTTAGCTGTCTACCATTAAAGCTCAACTTTTGCAGAACCTTGAAGTTGTACCATCTTACAACGTTGGACATAGAAAGAACTACAAGTCACCTCAGAAGATCTCATCACTTTGCGTGCTCTAAAGAACAAAAAACTGTTGACTGGAAGCTTCCACAAATCCTTCAGTCTAACGTTCACCAAAGCTGTGAGACAACGGCTATCTCATCGTCTACTTTTAAGATGAAGATATATATATATACAAGACAGAAGATTTGAATACACAATAGTGTGACAGAGGATCAAGAGAAAAACAACTCTGCAGTCTTTCAAGTCTTCACAATAATTCTAGAGCCAGCTTTTTCATTCCATTCCGCCTTGGCTCTTAGCTCCCTGTGCTGTGAGAAAAATCAGAAGAGAGCTAGAATAGTTCTGAGAGAGAGCACCTGTGTAGATCTTTAACTCTCAGTGCTTGTAGCTTCTGATCGAGTTCTGTTAAGCTTGATCTAGGGGCTAGTTAATCCTTTTTCAGATTCCCTTATTTGTTTCCCTTTAGGTGTGAAGGAAGACCTGGTGGTTTCCAGGGTGGTGTTTTTCTTTCCCTTCAGGAGTGAAGGAAGATCTGGTGGTACCAGGGTGTTGTGTTCCCTTCGAGTGTGAAGGAAGACCAGCTGAGCTGGGTGGTTGTTTCGTCCATAGGGGGACTGTACCCTAGATAGTGGAATCTTGAGGTTTGCTCAGGGACTGGACGTAGGACTCCTAAGGAGAGGAGATCCGAACCAGGATAAATATGTGTGTTGTGTGATTGTCTTCTTTGTGTGATTGTTCTTTTTACTAACCATTACTAATCTCTTCCAAGAACGTTTTTGTGTTTGTTTAAGTTCAGTTTTAACTAAGTAAATTTTTTTAAAGACTCATTCACCCCCCCTCTGGGTTTGCCAACCGGGCAACAAGTGGTATCAGAGCGAGTCTCTTCGACAAAGAACAAGATCCAACGATCTGAAGAGTAAAGATCCATGGCAGCCCAAGGTCACAACGAAGGTCAGTCAGTCAACAGACCTCCCTTGTTCGATGGTGAAGATTATACCTATTGGAAGACAAGAATGGAGTACTTCCTGCAAGGACATGATTATCAAATTTGGTCGATAATAGAAGAAGGAGATCTTCTGGTAACAAATGAAAAAGCTCAATGGACAGATGAAGACAAGAAAAAATTTTCTCTAAATTGTAAAGCCAAGAGCATGCTGTGTTGTGCGCTAAGTAAGAAAGAATTCAACAGAGTTTCAGCCTGCAAATCCGCGATGGAAATGTGGGAAAAGATCAGAATCACTTATGAAGGCACAGATAAGGTCAAGGAGACAAGAATAGATATTCTTGTAACTCAATATGAGCGATTTCAAATGCAGTCAGGTGAATCCATAACCCAAATGTTCAGTAGATTCACAGACATCACTAATGGGTTAGCTGGATTAGGAAAAACCTATGAAATGGGAGATATGGTCAGGAAAATTCTTAGATCCTTGCCATCCTCATGGACTCCAAAAGTAACGGCCATTGAGGAAGCCAATGATCTGAAGAGAATGTCTCTAGAAAAGCTAGTTGGGTCACTCATGGCCCATGAGATAAACATGGAGAGATTAGGAGAATCCTCCAGTAGAAAGAAGCAGTCCAATGCGCTCAAAGCTGATGAGGACTCATCTGAAGAATCTTTGGACAACAGTGAGGACACAAAGACAGTGATGAAGAAGCTATGCTGTCAAGAAGATTGCAAAGGATCTTGGCCAAGAAGAAAAAGTTCCAGTCCGGTAGGAGGTATTTCAAGAAAACAAAGATTTCAAGAGACCAGACGGAAAAGATCAGAAGAGAAATGAGCCACTCTGCTACGAGTGCAAGAAGCGAGGACACATGAAGGCTGAGTGTCCAAAGCTCAAGAAGCCAGAGTTTAGAAAGAAGGATAACTCTAAAAAGTTCAGAAGGTACAAGAAGAAAGCCATGGCAGCTGCATGGGAAAACAGCAACGACTTAGACAGTGAGTCAAGCTGCAGCAGTGATGAAGAAAAAGCCAACCTGGCTTTTATGGCAAATACCGAGGATAAGGTAACTTCTGATTCCTCTTTTGATTCCTGTAATGATTCAGATTCAGATAACATAGAAGAAGCTTTTAATGAACTATATGACAAATACAGAAATGTATGCAAACTATTAAAAGCTTGTAAGAAGAATAATACCTGTCTTGAAAATACTAACTCGGATCTAAAAACTGAAAATGAGGAACTAGAAAATCAAATAACTGAACTTAAAAGGGGAAATGAATTGGTTTGTGAAGACCTAAAAGACAAGAATGAACAAATAACAAAATTAGAAAAAACAGGAAAGTACAGATGAATTAAGAAAAGAAATTAATAACTTAAATAAAGAAAATGATAAACTATCAAGCACATTAGAGAAATTTACTAATGGTAAAAACTCACTAATATTAAAAGGCGCTAGAAGATCAGGTAAGAAGAAAAATGGATTAGGATATACACCCCCAGATAATGAAGAAACCATAATTTATCCTAAAACATATCCAACACCAAAATTTGTACCTGAACAAGATATAGCATACAAAGCTGATTTCAAATATATTGAAAAAGTAACTAAGTTATCCTGCTGTAGTCATTGCAATAAGTTAGGACATATTATAACTACATGCCCAACAAGACATAAAAAATGGATAATAAAAGGCAAAATCAATGATACTAACCCATCAGGACCCAAAAGAATTTGGGTACCTAAAGCTTGATGTTTTTATTTCAGGTTAACCCTAGAGCATCCAAATGGTACTTGGATAGTGGGTGCTCAAGACACATGTCAGGCAACCAGAAGTTATTCTCCCACCTTCAAGCTGAAGAAGGGACAGTCACCTATGGAGATAATGGGAAAGGCATAGTAGTAGGCAGCGGGTCTGTGAACAACAAAGGAAAAACAGTCATTGAAGATGTATTATTGGTCAAAGGATTGAAGCACAATCTAATTAGCATTAGTCAGCTGTGCGACAGAGGCCATCAAATCAAGTTTCAAGAGTCTAAGTGTAGCATACTGAAGGATGGAGAAATCATCTTTGAAGCTAATAGAGAAAAGAATTTGTATGTACTCTACCTTGAAGAACTCAAAGAGCAAAACGTCTGTCTGGCAGCCAGTAAAGTCAAGTCTACTGAATTGTGGCACAGACGTCTTGGACATTGCAGCATAGATGGCATAAGAAAACTATTGAAGAAAAATCTTGTGGAAGGTCTACCAAAAGTCAGTGGAAAATTGGAAGGTGTTTGTAAACCTTGTGCTAAAGGAAAGCATACCAAGAGCTCCTTCAAGTCAAAAACCGTGGTAACCACCTCAAAACCCTTAGAGCTCCTACATATGGATCTATTTGGGCCAATGAGGACTACCAGTCTTGGAGGAAAGAACTTTGGATTTGTCATAGTTGATGACTATTCAAGATTTACATGGGTTTCATTCCTAGAGCATAAAGATGACACTTTCGATAACTTTGTCAGCTTCAGCAAGAAAGTTCAGAAAGATCAAAAGTTCAGCATTGTGTCTATCCGATCAGATCATGGTGGTGAGTTTCAGAATGAAAAGTTTGCTAGATTCTGTGAGAGTCAAGGAATTGAGCACAACTTCTCAGCACCAAGAACACCACAGCAAAATGGCATTGCCGAGAGAAAGAATAGAACCCTACTAGATATGGCAAGAACTATGCTCTCAGAATATGATCTACCAAGATATTTTTGGGCTGAAGCAGTTAACACAGCAAGCTATATTGTCAACCGAGCAATGATCAGACCAATCCTTAAGAAGACCTCTTATGAACTGTTCAAAGGGAAAAAGCCACAGATCAGCCATCTCAGAACCTTTGGATGTCCATGCTTCATTCACAACAATGGAAAAAGGGACATTGGTAAGTTGGATGCCAAATCAGATGAAGGCATCTTCATGGGGTACACTTCTAAACCCAAAGGCTATAGAGTGTTTAATAAACGTACCTTATTGATTGAACAGTCTGTGCACATTATTTTTGATGAAACTAACCCTTCCTTGAGAAAGGAAGCAGATAGTGATAATGATGATGCAGATGAATTGTCCAAGAAACTAAAAGACACATCAATCGAGGACAAGGATGATCCGCCTCTGGAAGAATTACAACAAGAAGAAATTTCTCATGAAACTCTTCCAAAGGAATGGAGATACAAGAAAGATCACCCACCTGAAAACATCATTGGTGATTCATCTGCAGGGGTAAGAACAAGAGGTAATGTGATCCCTTGTGATTACCTTGCATTTGTATCTCAAATAGAGAAGACAGTCAATGAAGCACTTACTGATGAATCTTGGATAATGACCATGCAAGATGAACTGAATCAGTTCAAGAGAAACCAAGTATGGTCACTTGTTTCTAGACCGTCAGATCATCCAGTTATTGGCACCAAATGGGTGTTCAGAAATAAAATAGATGAATCTGGTGCAATCATAAGAAACAAGGCTAGACTGGTAGCTCAAGGCTATTCTCAAGAGGAAGGCATAGATTTTGATGAAACATATGCACATGTAGCTAGACTTGAGGCCATTAGAATATTATTAGCTTACGCATCTGCTCTAGATTTAAAATTATTTCAAATGGATGTTAAATCTGCCTTTTTAAATGGTTTTATAAAAGAAGAAGTTTATGTGGAACAACCGCCGGGTTTTGATGATATAGACTTTCCGAATCATGTTTTTAAATTACATAAGGCTTTGTATGGTTTAAAGCAAGCACCTAGAGCCTGGTATGAGAGGCTTAGCTCTTTTCTCTTAAAACATGATTTCAGTAGAGGTCAAGTAGATAGCACTCTTTTTATAAAAACAAAAGTTAAACATATATTGTTGGTTCAAATTTATGTGGATGACATCATCTTTGGATCTACTGATGAATCCCTGTGCAAGTATTTTGAAAAGTTAATGCAGGGAGAATTTGAGATGAGTATGATGGGGGAGCTCAACTACTTCCTTGGACTTCAAATCAAACAAGGAAAGGAAGGAACTCACATCTGTCAAGCAAAGTACACCAAAGAACTGTTGAAGAAGTTTGGATTTGATAACACCAAGCCACTGTCAACACCAATGAGTACATCAACCAGGATGGACAGTGACAAGGATGGTAAGAAAGTAGATCAAAAGATCTACAGAGGTATGATAGGTTCATTACTTTATTTAACCGCCATAGACCTGACATATTATTTAGTGTATGCATGTGTGCTAGATATCAAGCAGATCCTAGAGAGTCACATTTAATTTCTGTAAAAAGAATTTTTCGTTATTTAGCCAGAACTCATGATTTAGGTTTATGGTATCCAAACTCTTGTGATGTAAATTTAGTAGGATATTCTGATGCTGACTATGCTGGATGTAAGGTAGATAGAAAGAGCACCAGTGGTTGTTGTCAGTTTCTTGCAGGGTGTTTAGTATCATGGTCCTCAAAGAAACAAAATTCAGTAGCACTGTCTACAGCTGAGGCTGAGTATGTAGCTGCTGGAAGTTGTTGTACACAACTCTTATGGATAAAGCAACAACTTGAAGATTTTGGACTCAAAATCAAGTCAATTCCACTGCTATGCGACAACACCAGTGCTATCAACCTCACCAAAAATCCAATTCAGCATTCCAGGACCAAACACATTGAGGTTAGATACCATTTTATTCGTGATCATGTAGCTAATGGCAATATTGAAATATCCTTTATTGATACAAATAATCAGTTAGCAGACATTTTCACAAAGGCCCTACCTGAAGAGAGATTTACATATCTTAGAAGGGAGTTAGGCATGTGTATTTTGTGAAAAGATCTTCTTTTAAAACTGATATAAAGAATTTCAGAATTTAAATAAGTTATCTCTCTCTCTTTTGTAAAGTGAAAAGACTTCGAATACCTCTGTTTAAGCGCTCCTTTCATTTAAGCTAAAGTCGTTCGAGGTGGTCAACCTTGTTTGTCGTTTTCTATCGCCTCACCTTTTGGAGTATTTATTTTTTCCTTAAATCGATGCGATAATGATTCCTCTTCTTCATTCACCTCTTTTCCCTCTTTCATCCCGTCGCATGAGCCGATGCCCTAGCGACTCTCACCTCCATCCTCTGCAAGTCTGAAGCTTTCTTCCCCTTCCCGCGAAATTTCTTGAGGGTTCTTTCTCGTCTCCTTCCTCCACAACCCTTCAGAACTTTTCCCACCTGAATCCATGGCCGCACCAGCTATCGCCGGCAGTTTGGGTGGCTACAGCGCCGAAATTCTCACTCCTGAGCAGCAGGAGTGTTTCACCTTTGTGAAGACGAAGCTCTGTGGTCATAAAGAAGTAGACATTGAAGATCTGAAGAAGAATGGAATGAGCAGCATAGTCGAAAAGATCAACCAGATGCAGTGGAAGGGCGTTACCACTTAGTCAGAGGTTAGTTATCCGGACTTGGTAAAGGCATTCTACGTTTGCTTAAGAACAGAGGCAGATGGGTCCCTTGTCTCTTCGGTAAAGGGCACCCTGATCAAAATAGACCCTGAGCTACAAAGAATGTTGTTTGAGGTGAAAACATCAGGCTTTAGTGGGGTTCACACTGAGGATGCTCAAGAGAAGGGTTTGGGAATTGTAGGGCTGGGCTTCAAATTGAGGGAAGGCAAACTTGATATAAATCAGTTGAATGCCTTCAATCGCCTCCTTCACTTCATTGTTTGTCAGATTTTGGTTCCCAGAAGTGCAACCTTCTCATCTTGCACTAAGGCCAATTCTAACCTAATGTTCTGGGCCATTCAAAATAAGGAGATCAATGTGGCCGCAGTAATAATGGAAAGGATGAAATTTGCCAGAGAACAAATTTGGGACACCAGGAGCAAGCTGAATGTGTCACTGCCCTATGCCCATTTACTTACCAAGATTTTCAAACACTTCGGTGTTGATCTCTTGGGGCAGTTGTAGAGAAAATGGGCCAAGCTATAGGTCCAGAAATTTGAAGAAGAGTGGTTTCTCTGTAGTTAATGGGGTCTGGTCCAAGGCCTCAGTTGTTGAAGGCGAAGTTTACATTGGCGATGCTTCAGGTGCTCACCCTTAGATGGAATCAGCTGTTGAGATGTCAGAATTGCCAATGGAATCAGTTTCTGTTCCAACCTTTGTAGCAGCAGAGTAGGCAGGGCCATCTATGGCCGAAAATCAGTCAGAGTTTGCAGCATAAGAAGAAGAAGAAAGGCTGTCAGCAGCAGCTCCAGGAATTCCAGAAGTGCCAGCTGGAGTTTTTGCTGAAAGGAGAATTGAGGATATTCTCCGAGAAGATATTATGCCAGTTACAGAGGAGACTGTGGCATCAGGCCACATTGTTGAAGAGGTTACACTAGAGGAAGAGCACCCAATTCCTCAGGGTGACTCTATGATGATGAATGCTCCTTGTCAGGGGGAGTCAGTACCAGTTGAAGAAGATGCTCCTATTGAGGGGGAGCAATTACAAGAAAAACCAGTAGAAGCACCTCCAACCAGTGGTGATAAGAAGGAAATGCACAGAGTTTCTCCAAACATAGATAACAGAGAAGGGAGACAGCTAGCTCCTCAAGTTCTGATGAAGATGATGATCAACCTCCTCCAGCCAAAGAGAGCAAGAAGAAGGACAAAGAGACTACACCTGAAGTACCTCTCTTAGCTGACACACCTTTTGAAAGGCAGGTCAAACAGAAAATAATCATTAACTTGAAACCTGTGATTGAGAGGCTGGATGTGCAAGGTGAACTGCTATGTACACTCCAATTAGATGTGAATTCTATTTTTCTGAGCCAGGCTTCAGCACGCAATGAGTATGTTCAGATTCGCAATGCTATGAAGTGGTTCAATCAAGAGATGGGAACCATGAAGAGCATGATCTCTGAAATCTTTAAAGCAGTTGGAGCTCAAGCTCCTTCTCCCCCAGCAGCTCAGGAACCTGGAGAGAGTATATCTGGACCAGCAGGAAAACCAGCAGCAGCAACCCCAGCAGCAGCAGCGCCAGTAGAAGCAGCAGATGCAGTTCAGGCAGCAGCAGAGGCTGAAGTACTAGGGCCATCAGGGCCAGCTGGGATGGAATCAGGGCCATCAGGGCCAGCTGTGATGGAATCAGGGCCATCAGGGCAAGAAGTGTTGGATTCTGTGCAATCTTTGCCTGAAGAAGTGGTCTCAGATCCATTACCCCCTGCTCCCACTTCCACCCACACTCCCATTCCTCCATCTCCACCCACAGCCTCCACAGCTCCACCTGCTCCACCTCCCTTCAAAAGACCTAGATCCAGACCTATTTCTTCTCCCACACCTTTTCCTTCTCCTAATACTTCATCTTCTCCTGCTTCCTCCACTTCTCATCTTCCTTCCTCTCCTAGCCTTGAGGCCCCTCCAGCATCCTCCGCTGGAGCCTCATCCTCTTCTGGTCCTTCTTCAGTACCAGAAGTAGGCATTTCTACCACTGATGATTTCCTTCACCCTTCTGCACCTCCCTCCTTTATCACTATTATTCCTAGGAATGCTCAAATCAACTCTCCTTTTCTTACAGAAATTAAGGATGAGTTTGAAGAAGCTATCCTTAGGTCTGTGCTAAAGGTAGGAGACCACATTTCCAAGACAGACTCCTCCAGTACTGTCTCCAAGAAAAGAAAACTCAATTCCTCCGACACTCCTCTCAACCCTCCTTTGTGGTTTTCTCTTACAGTGACACACAAGCATACATCACTGTACAAAGAGTATCTACAAAAGGTAGTCTTTGCCACCCTTGTCAACCTCCCTTTTCTCAACCTCTCTGACCACCTTGAAGTCATTCTTCCTTACACTCCTCTTTCCAAAACCGAAAAATCCAAAATCGTTTCCTCTGCCCATTCCAAGACTGAGGAGCAATGGGCTAGATCTCAAAAAGACCTTTATAATGCTTTCTTCAGGCTAAGGCAGGCAGATTTCCTCCCAGGGATCACTCTTTGACCCTTTCTGAGTGGTTTAAATTTCATCACCAAAACACCTGGGCTTCTTTTATCCAGAAGGAAATCAAGATGATTAGGCACTTTCAGATGTTCAATAACTATAGGTATCTCAACAGATTACCTGAAGTTCAGTTAAGCCAATTCAAGCGAGCCATCAAGGTCCTATCCAGCTCTGGGCACTCTGAAGAAGTGAGAGTGGATTTTGCCACACTCCATTTGCCTGAAGAGATCCTCTTGCCTCAGATTCACTTCTTGATCATGGAGTGTTCTGTTGGATCCATTATCTTTGAACGTTTTGCAAGGGTCATGGGCAGAATCAAAATTCAGAAAACTCTCCAAGTTGGTTTTCCCAGATTTTTATTCTGGGAATATCACAGAGGGTTTGTGACATCTGAAGTTCTTGCTCCTATCCTCTCAGAATGTGAAAGGCTAAACTCCTCAGAATGGTCCGAATTGTATTCGTTGTCTGCTCAGCAGTTAGCTCATCTCAATGCTGCTCAGGCCAGGGAAGGAAAAGCCCCTGTCTCTCCTGCCACCTTCTTGGACATGAACTCCATCCATCTTGTACTTGATCCCTACAAACTATGGGCTAAAAGATACAAGGTGTTTGTAGATCTACGTCAAGTCCTCAAGGAGAAACAAATTTTCTACCCTGTTACCATGGATCAATTCCTTGCCTGTGCAAGCTTTGGAAAAACCTCCTTCATCCGGTGCTCCATGGATGCTGATCAGTATGCCAACTTTCTCTCCAAGCAGCGCAGCATCTACCTGTCTCGGATGGCTTCTACCATGGGACCAACTTTCGTTATTTCTGATGGAGCTTTGAGGCAATTTTTTGATAGGCAGGAAGAGCAGGCCTGGGAAGCCATTTCTCATTTTGCCTCTCTTCTCTCTCCTGCATATTATTTGCCTGTCCCTCCTCAAGCTTAATGAAACGATTGTGTTCCTTCTTCTCATTGTCTCTTATTCTTTGTCTCAGTCCTAATTCTTTTTGCTTAATGACAAAAAGGGGGAGAAAATACTTACATATGTCTGAAACATCCTTGAAACATATTTTTCAGTACTTTTATTTCTGCTTACGGTTTAGTATTGTTAAAATATTGATTAAGTTTTGCCATCACCAAAAAGGGGGAGATTGATGAACAGTCCATCCCCACGTAATTTTAAATCAATTACATACTTATTTTGGTGATAAACAAAACTCTGTCAAAAGTCTTCTAACTACATTTCATTTAGCCTTAAGCACAGGAAATCTTCAAAGAAAATCAAGCACTTATGGTAAGTACATATATGCATTGATTCCAGTAAAGATGTAACGACTTCTTTGTAAGTTCTAAAGTTCAAACAAGTCGATGTCATAACGATTTCATAAGTCATCGTAACGACTCCTTTAGAACTCGTAACGACTTGCCAGTCATAACGATTTCATAAGTCATCGTAACGACTCCTTTAGAACTCGTAACGACTTGCCAGTCATAACGATTTCATAAGTCATCGTAACGACTCCTTTAGAACTCGTAACGACTTGCCAGTCATAATGATTTCATAAGTCATCGTAACGACTCCTTTAGAACTCGTAACGACTTGCCAGTCATAACGATTTCATAAGTCATCGTAACGACTCCTTTAGAACTCGTAACGACTTGCCTGTTGCAACGACTCTATAAGTTATCATAACGATTTCTTTAGAAAGCGTAACGACTTGCCTGTCGCAACGACTCTATAAGTTATCGTAACGATTTCTTTAGAAAGCATAACGACTTGCCTATCGCAACGACTCTATAAGTTATCGTAACGATTTCTTTAGAAAGCGTAACGACTTGCCTGTCGCAACGACTCTATAAGTTATCGTAACGATTTCCTTAGAAAGCGCAACGACTTGCTTGTGGTAACGATTTCATAAGCTACCGTAACGACTTCTTTAGAACTCACAATGATTTGCTTATTGTAACGACTTCTTTAGAACTCGCAACGACTTGCTTGTCATAATGATTTCGTAAGTTATCATAATGACTTCTTCTGAATATATAACGATTTTTTATGATTCATAACGACTCTCTTAGACTATCATGATCTCATAACGATTTCATAAGTCATGTTTCCATCAAATAAATGTTTACCTTGATTTGAAATACGTTGAATAGTCAAAGTCGTATCTCACCTGTTTGACTGCTATGCATTTAATGAAGACTGAACGTATCTCTGCATGCACGCAGAACATATCTTCCATTATCGTGTATTCTCTGTATGTATCCTTTTAGAACGATAAACTGTCACTACTATATCTGTGTTTACTTGCTCTAACGTTGACTGACATCTGGAGATAGTGTTAGCTGTCTACCATTAAAGCTCAACTTTTGCAGAACCTTGAAGTTGTACCATCTTACAATGTTGGACATAGAAAGAACTACAAGTCACCTCAGAAGATCTCATCACTTTGCGTGCTCTAAAGAACAAAAGACTGTTGACTGGAAGCTTCCACAAATCCTTCAGTCTAACGTTCACCAAAGCTGTGAGACAACGGCTATCTCATCGTCTACTTTCAAGATGAAGATATATATATATACAAGACAGAAGATTTGAATACACAATAGTGTGACAGAGGATCAAGAGAAAAACAATTCTGCAGTCTTTCAAGTCTTCACAAAAATTCTAGAGCCAGCTTTTTCATTCCATTCTGCCTTGGCTCTTAGCTCCCTGTGCTGTGAGAAAAATCAAAAGAGAGCTAGAATAGTTCTGAGAGAGAGCACCTGTGTAGATCTTTAACTCTCAATGCTTGTAGCTTCAGATCGAGTTCTGTTAAGCTTGATCTAGTGGCTAGTCAATCCTTTTTTAGATTCCCTTGTTTGTTTCCCTTCAGGTGTGAAGGAAGACCTGGTGGTTTCTAGGGTTGTGTTTTTCTTTGCCTTCAGGAGTGAAGGAAGACCTGGTGGTAACAGGGTGTTGTGTTCCCTTCGAGTGTGAAGGAAGACCAGCTGAGCTGGGTGGTTGTTTCGTCCATAGGGGGACTGTACCCTAGAAAGTGGAATCCTGAGGTTTGCTCAGGGACTGGACGTAGGACTCCTAAGGAGAGGAGATCCGAACCAAGATAAATCTGTGTGTTGTGTGATTGTTCTTTTTACTAACCATTACTAATCTCTTCCAAGAACGTTTTTGTGTTTGTTTAAGTTCAGGTTTTAACTAAGTAAATTTTTTTAAAGACCCATTCACCCCCCCCCCCTTTGGGTTCGCCAACCAGGCAACATTTTCATTGCCAATCGTGTCTTTGAAATGGTTATGTTTGAGTCATCAGCTACTTCTGAGAACTAACTCGACAGTTTTTAGTCCAACAGGGCCTGTTGCTATCTAAGGTAACGGCCTCGAGAGTGCTTGATGAGTTGAACGTTAATCCAATCGGGTGGTCGGATTATCTTAGTGTGGAAGATATGTAGCCGAGAACGATGTCGATTCAATCCTCGTTTTAAGACCACCAATTTGTCATTCCTTTCTTCCTGATGAGTGCTGAAGAGGCCTCATTTTTTAGCATTGAGAGTGCCGAAGCGACCTCGTCTAGAAAGTTTGCGAGTGTTGCCTAGCTAGCAAGCCCAGAGGGGGGGGGGGTGAATGGGATTCTTAAAATTATTGAGAACCTAAAATCTATTCACAAAATAGTCACACAAAACACACTTCGATAGTTGTTAGTGTTTGTAAAGATAAACAGTAAACACACAAAGGCAATCACACTAGACAAGGATTTATCCTCGTTCGGATCTCCTCTCCTTAGGAGTCCTACATCCAGTCCCTGAGTAATATCTCAGGATTTCACTATCCAAGGATTAAGTCCCCCTTATGGATCCTTACACACCCAGCTGCAGCTGGTCTTCTCTTCTCAACCTAAAGAGGAATTACAACACCCTGGATACCACCAGGTCTTCCTTCTACGTGAAGGGAACACACACCCTGGAACCCCTAGGTCTTCCTTCAACACGAAGGGAAAGATCACAGGAATGAGGAAATGAAAACAAGCCCCTAGATCAAGCTTATACAATGCTAGATCTGAAGCTAAGACTGAGAAAGAAAGGATATGCAGAATTGATCACTCTCAGTACAAGAGGCTCTCTCAAGGATCTTCACTAATCTCAGAGAGCAAGAGCTAGAACAGATGTGAGTGAAAAACTTGGCTCTTCAGTTTTCTCACAGAAGCCTTGAAAAATGGTTGAAAGCGTTGTTTTTCTATTCAAGGTATCTTCTTCTGGAACTTCAGTCTTCTTTATATATCTTCTATTTGAAATTTGAACGTTGAAGTGCCCGTTGTCTCTAAGCTTTTGTTTACGTTAGACTGCATGTCACTGTAGAGCTTCTTGTTCGACAATCTTTAGCTTTCCATGCACTTAACAGGAGAAAGGATCTTCTCTGATATCTGTTATCTTCCATGTTGTCCAACTTTGTATTGAGGTGCGCTGTCAGAGACCTACATGCATTAAAAGCTAAAACAATAGACAGCTAGGCTGTCTCTTGTTGTCAGTCAACGTTAGATTGATTTTATATTAAAAAGGAAGTTCCATTCTGATCTTCTAAAAAGATGTTTACAGTGTAAGCATGGAAATAGAAGATATCGTTTTGCATGTACTGCAGTGATACGTTCAGTGATAATAAATGCATGGTTGTCAGAAATATATATGTGAACACTTTGACTTTTCAACGTACTCAAAAATGAGTTAAAATATCAAATCGTTATAGTCCATGAAATCATTACATGCATGACTTATCAAATCGTTATACAACGGACTCATTATCCATGTAAATCGTTGTGCACTCATAAGCAAACTGATGCACATACAAATCGTTATATTGACAAATCGTTATGACTCTATAAGCAAATCGTTATGAGTAAGTTGTCAGAGACAAAACGATGTGAGCAAATCATTTTTTGATGTATCGAATCGTTACGGCGACTGAGTCGTTATGTAACTAAGAGAATCGTTACAGTGACAGAGTCGTTGTCTAACTTATCGAATCGTTACAAGGATCAAATTTTTATGACGGTATAGGCAAATCATTGTTTCACTTAAGAAATCGATGTGAGAGCGAATCGTTGTTCTCACTTAAGAAATCGTTGTGAGAGCAAATCGTTGTTCTCACTTAAGAAATCGATGTGAGAGCAAATCATTGTTCTCACTTAAGAAATCAATGTGAGAGCGAATCTTTGTTCTCACTTAAGAAATCGTTGTGAGAGCAAATCGTTGTTCTCACTTAAGAAATCGTTGTGAGAGTAAATCGTTGTTCTCACTTAAGAAATCGTTGTGAGAGTAAATCGTTGCGATCTTGAAATCATCCAAACACTTATGAAATCCTAATGAAAGTAAGAAAATTGTTATGAATCTATTGAAATTGTTATAATAGAGGAGGAAGTCGTTACAGCATACAGAAAATCGATGTGTACTTAGAGAAATTTCATGCTTTGAACTTACATTGCTATAGAGTAAATAATACTTACCCATTTAGCTTGTTATTCCTTGTTTCATTTACTGTGCTCAAATCTCATAGAAAATATGTTAGATTAAACTTTGTTTTAGTTTTGTTAATCACCAAAATAAATATGTAATTAATTTAAATTACATGGGGATAAACTGATCATCAATCTCCCCCTTTTTGGTGATGATAAAACTTAATAATAAGCATAGATGGTCTGAAATGAATGTAAATGAAATTGCAGAAATATAAGAAATAGATTTTAGAAGTGCTATATTTCTCCCCTTTTTTGTCATTAACCAAAAAGATATCACAAGGTGACGAAGACAGAGAGAAAAGATAGGGAGAAAACAAGAGAGATATATTTAGTTGCCCTGAGGAGGTACATCAATGTAGAAAGCAGGAGACAAGAGAGAGGCGTGTCGACGAATAATTGGCAAAGCCTGTAGTTCCTGCTCCTCAAAATAAGCCTGAAAAGCCCCAGAAGATACGGAGTAAGATGGTCCCATGTCAGGTAACATTCTTTGAATATGAAGTTGCCGCTGAGTACGCAGAAAACTGTCATATTCATCGGTGCCAAGTGAAAGTTTGTAGGTACTGAATGAACCAAAGTTGGCGAACTGAAGAAATTGATTGATCTTGATAGGATAGTATAACTTATGCTGCAGAAGATCTTTCTTCAAGTCCAAGAACAGCTTGTACCGCTCGACCCACTGAAGATAAGGGTCCTAAACTAAATTGATAGAATTCAGGTCCAAGAAGGCTTCAGCTGTGAGAGTAGGCTTGCCGGCCTTAAATAGGGAGCTGTTCAAGGCTTCCAATTGAAGAGCTGACTGGTTGTAGTGCTTTTCCCATTCCGTGGGAGAAAGCCTTTCACATTCTGATAGCAGAGGAGCAAGGACTTTAGAGGAAATATGGCCTAGGTGAAATTCTCTAAAGATAAACCTTTTGAAGGAGGGAAGTCGACCCTGTTGAGCTGATATCCTTCCCATGACTCGAGCGAATCTCTCAAAAATGACAGAACCAACTGAGGAGTCCATGACCAAGGAGTGTAATTTAGGAAGGAAGACTATTTCAAGCAAGTTTAAGGTGGTAAAGTCCACTGTGAAGGAGCAATTGACCAGATGTTCAGTTCGAAGAGTGGCAATAGCACCATGGAATTGGCCAAACTGTACTTTAGGTAGCTTGTTGAGATATCGAAAATCATTGTATAGCTGGAAGTACCTTGTGATTCTTATTTCTTTGAGAATGAAAGGAGCCCAGAGTGCTTGATGGTGAAACACAAACCACTCAGAGAGGGTGAGTGGGTGATCTTGGGGAGGAGCGCTATCTGACTTGGCAAGAAGATATTTGTTGTAGAGAGCCTAGTTCCCTTTAGCCCACTGATCCTCAGTCTTGCACTCATCCATTTGGAAGATTTTTGATTGGTCGGCTTTGGAAATATGGCAATAAGGAAGAACAATGTTGAGGTGATCAGTTATGTTGAGAAAGGGAATGCCAAAAGTGGTGGAAAGAATGCACTTTTGGAGATATTCACAATAAATTGGTCTCCTTTGAATTTCAATAGTGAGGGAGTACCAAAGAGGAGGAAACTTAAATTCAGAAGGAAGAGCTAGGGTGGATGAGAGTTTCCTCTTTTTCTGAACAGGACTAGAGGAATCAGTCCTGTGAACATGAGTGGCAACTGCCAAGACTGAGATGAGTGTGGTGCGCTTCAACTCATCCTCACAGTTGTTTAGAAAAGCACTGGCAAGTTGTGGATTTTCAGGAATGAATGTGATAGAGGAAGGTGGAGCAGGAGGATGAAGGAAGGAACTTGGAGAAAAATGGGTGGATGATCTGGATGATGAGGGGCCAGAAGAGGAAGATGCACCAGCTAATGAGGAAGCTGGAGGATCTTCATAGACAGGTGAAGGTGGAGAAATGATTTGAGAGATAGTAGGAGATGAAATGGATTGAGATGGAAAAGGAGTTGGGGAAGAGATGGTGCAAGTCATAGGTTGTTTGAAGGTGAGGGGTGTTGGAGGTGCTGTGGACGAAGAGGGTGGTGAAGGAGGGGCTGGTGTAGCAAGAGATGAAGACTCATGGGCTTCGGGAGCAGCTGCAGGCTCTTCTACTCTTGGATTTACACCCTCGGAAATCATTGGCCCTGGTGGCCCAATCACATCCTCAGATAGCCTTGGTGGCCCAGACTTCATAGCTTCAGCAACAGGTGCTTCCTTCTCAACAGTCTGAGGCCCAGATGGCCCTGCTGGTTCTACTACAATTGGCCCTGCATTTTCTTCTGCTGGCCCTGGCCCTGATGGCCCTGCATTTTCTTCTGCTGGCCTTGGCCCTGAACTACTAACCGGTTCAGCAGGAGAGTGAGCTGGAGGGGCAGAGGTGGATTGCACCCTCGAAGAGATAAGCTTCTTGACACTGTCAAACTCACCTTTCATCCATCTTCATAATTGCTTGAACATTTTAAATCATCTCTCAAGTTATGTACCTCAGTGGACAAGGCTCCAATCTCGTTTGCTGCTGAGGTCTAGCTGATAAGGATAGACTGAATATCAGATTGCAGAGATGTGAGAGTCTTGCCTTGCCCATTCAGCCTTTCAATAATGGGCTTCAACTGAATCTTCAGCTGCTTCTCCTTGGGCTTCCTATGTGCTACTCTTTTCCTTTTGTTATGTGCCCTTGCAATGGGCTCCTCGAATTCAACATGCTCATCATTATTCATAGGGACACTTTTAGTGTGCTCCCCCTGAGGAGCTGCCTTCTCATCAATAGATTGCTCCCCCTCAATAGGAGCATCTTCCACTGTTACATTTTCATGAGCAACTACTCGCTCCCCCTGATTGGGAGCTTCCTCCATCACCTTTTCTGCAGTGTGGCCTGATGCCACAACTTCTGTTACTTGATCATCACTAATTACTGGCTCCCCTAGAGTGCTTTGGATGGAGTCCAGTACATCCCTGAGTACTAAGGCTACTCGGGAAGAAGGAGGAACAACTACTGAACATTGCCCAACGGGCTCAATCAATTCTTGGGGAATGTCCTCTATCTTGCTGCTGGAATCTGCTGTTGCTGGCTCTTCTTGAGCTACTAGGACTGCTACTGCTACTGGTGGTACTTCTACTTCTACTGCTGGACCTTGTTCTTCTACTTCTGGTGTTGCTGCTGGTGCTTCTTGAACCAAAGGAACTGCTCCGGCTGCTGCTTCTTTTGCTGGTGCTGTTGTTGCTGCTTCGTCTTGGACTTCTTGGGCTTCGCCAATAATGGCTTCACCCTCTGCCACAGAAGTCTTTGTCCATACACCATTTACAACTGAAAATCCGCTCTTCCTTAAATTTCTACTATGGATTGACTGCCCCATTTTCTCTACAATTGCTCCAGACAGATTAATGCCAAAATGTTTAAAGATCTTGGTGAGCAGATGAGCATAAGGTAGGGACACATTTAATTTGCTCTTCGTGTCACAAATCTGAGCATGGGCAAACCTCATTCGCTCCAAGATAACCTTGGCCATGTTTATCTCCTACTTCTGAATGGCCCAGAACATCATGTCCGAATCTGCTTTGGCACAGGTTGAGAAGGTAGCACTCCTCGGAACCAAGATTTGACAAACAATAAAGTGCAGTAAGTGGTTGAACACATTCATCTGGTTAATATCCAACTTCCCATCCTTCAGCTTGAACTCGGGACCAACAATACCTAGCCCCTTTGCCTGGGTGTCAACAGTGTGTACCCCACTGTGATCGGTGGTGCAAACTCCAAATAAAGACTTCAAAAGATCATAAGTGATTCTTATTGGGATTCCTTTGACAGACGAAGTCAAGGATCCATCCTCCTCAGTCCTCAAACAAACGAAGAAAGCCTTCACCAAATCTGGATAGCTTACCTCAGAGAAAGTTACGATTTCTGTCCATTTCATCCTATCCATGGCTACCACGATGCTGTGCATCCCATATTTCTCCAAATCTACAGTATCCACAGCTTTATTTCCACAGAGTTTCGTCTTCACAGAGGTAAATATTTCCCGCTGCTCTGCTGACAGGAACTCAGTTCCGTAGCCCCCGACGCTCTCGGAAACACCAGAAGAGGCCATGAAGTTGAACGGGAAAGGTTTCTAGAGGATTGGAAAGAGGATTGGAATAGAAACCCTCAAGAAATTTTTGGCGGGAAGCAGTTGAAAGCTTGAAATCTCAGGGAGTCGATGCCGGAGTCGATAGGGTGTTGCCTTAGGCAGGTAGAAGAAGATGAAGGTGGGATGTGAATCATTGCCACACAGATTTCGGGATATATAAATTAAAGATAAAGAGACTTTTTGAAAACGGAGGCGACATGATGGCAGAAAACGACAAACTGACTAGTTCGAGACAAATAAGTCCTTTTAAAATTACGAACCGCCAAGGATATTTAAACAAGCAGGCAACATTTGGAATTTTACTTAAATTCAAGGAGGAAAAATAATTGATATTTTGAATATTAATATCTCAGTTTTATACAGATGATTCTTTCACAATTTACACATGCCTAATTCTCTTCTAAAAGAAGTAAATCTCTCTTTAGGTAAGGCCTTTGTGAAGATATCTGCTAACTGATTATTAGTATCAATGAAAGAAATATCTATGTTACCATTAGCTACATGATCACGAATAAAATGATATCTAACCTCAATGTCCTTAGTCCTTGAATGTTGTACTGGATTCTTGGTTAGATTTATTGTACTGGTGTTGTCGCATAATAGGGGAATTGTATTGATCTGGAGTCCATAATCCTCAAGTTGTTGCTTAATCCATAGGAGTTGTGTACAGCAACTTCCAACAGCTACGCACTCAACTGCTGCTGTAGATAATGCCACTGAATTTTGTTTCTTTGAGGACCACGAGATCAGACATCCTGCAAGAAATTGACAACAGCCACTGGTGCTTTTTCTATCTATTTTGCATCCAGCGTAGTCAGCATCAGAGTAACCTACTAAGTTGATTTCACATGACTTTGGATACCATAAACCTAAATCATGAGTTTTAGCTAAATATCTAAAATTTCTTTTGACACTAATTAAATGAGATTCTTTAGAGTCTGCCTGATACGTAGCACACATGCATACACTAAACAGTATGTCAGGTCTACTGGCAGTTAAATATAGTAGTGAACCTATCATACCTCTGTAGATCTTTTGGTCTACTTTCTTACCATCCTTATCACTGTCCATTCTTGTTGATGTGCTCATAGGCGTTGACAGTGGCTTGCTATTTTCGAATCCAAATTTCTTTAGCAACTCCTTGGTGTACTTGGCTTGACAGATGTGAGTTCCTTCCTTTCCTTGTTTGATTTGCAATCCAAGGAAGTAGTTGAGCTCCCCCATCATGCTCATCTCGAATTCTCCCTACATGAGCTTTTCAAAATACTTGCAAAGGGATTCATCAGTTGAACCAAATATTATATCATCAACATATATTTAAACAAGCAAAATATGTTTGACTTTAGACTTAACAAATAGTGTACTATCTACTTGACCTCTAATGAAACCGTGGTTTAATAGAAATGCACTTCAACATTCATACCATGCTCTTGGTGCTTGTTTTAATCCATATAATACTTTGTACAACTTAAATACATGATTCAGAAAATCAATGTCATCAAAACCTGGAGGTTGTTCTACATAAACTTTCTCCTTAATAAAACCATTTAGAAATGTTGATTTAATATCCATTTGAAATAATTTCAAGTCTAATGCGGATGCATATGCAAGTAGAATCCTCATAGCCTCAAGTCTAGCTACAGGTGCAAAGGTTTCATCGAAATCTATGCCCTCCTCTTGGGAATAGCCTTGAGCTACCAATCTGGCCTTGTTTCTTATGATCACACCAGCTTCATCCAATTTATTTCTGAACACCCATTTGGTGTCAATCACTGAATGATCTGATGGTCTAGGAATAAGTGACCATATATGGTTTCTCTTGAACTGATTCAGTTCATCTTGCATGGCTAAAATCCAAGATTCATCAGTGAGAGCTTCATTGACTGTCCTAGGCTCTATTTGCGAGCCAAAAGCTAAATAATCACATGGAATTACATTACCTTTTGTCCTTACCCCCACAGATGGATCACCCATGATGTTTTCTGGTGGGTGATCTTTCTTATATCTCCATTTCTTTGGAAGATTTTCATGTAAAATGTCCTTTTGTTGCAGGTCTTCCAGAGGTGGATCTTCCTTGTCCTCGATAGATGTATTCTTTAATTTCTTGGACAATTCTTCTACATCATCAATATCACTATCTTCTTCCTCTCTCAAGGAAGGGTTAGTTTCATCAAAAATGATGTGTACTGATTGTTCAATTAATAAAGTATGCTTATTAAATACTCTATAGCCTTTAGGTTTAGAAGCATACCCCATGAATATACCTTCATCTGATTTTGCATCTAACTTACCAATGTCTCTTTTGCCGTTGTTGTGGATGAAACATGGACATCCGAATGTCCTGAAATGACTGATCTTCCGCTTCTTTCCCTTGTACAGTTCATATGTTGTTTTCTTCAAGATAGGCCTGATCATCACTCTGTTGATAATGTAACATGTCGTGTTGACTGCTTTAGCCCAAAAATACCTTAGCAAATCATATTCTGATAACATTATCCTTGCCATATCCAACAGGGTTCTGTTCTTCCTCTCAGCAACTCCATTTTGCTGTGGTGTCCTTAGTGCTAAGAAATTGTGTTCTATCCCTTGGTCATCACAGAACTTGGCAAATTTTTCATTTTGGAATTCTCCTCCATGATCTGACCGGATCCCAACAATGCTGAACTTTTTGTCTTTCTGTACCTTCTTGCTGAAGCTTACAAAACTGTCAAATGTATCATCTTTGTGCTCCAAGAAGGATACCCAAGTGAATCTGGAGTAATCGTCTACAATGACAAATCCAAAATTCTTTCCTCCAAGACTTGTGGTTCTCATTGGCCCAAATAAGTCCATATGAAGGAGTTCTAAGGGTTTAGAGGTTGTTACCACAGTTTTTGACTTGAATGATGACTTGGTGTGCTTTCCTTTTGCACATGGTCCGCAGATACTATTCAATTTTGTACTTACTTTGGGTAGTCCTTCCACCAAGCTTCTCTTGATCAATTTTCTCATGCCATCAAGACTGCAATGACCTAGTCTTCGGTGCCACAATTTTGTTGACTGCTCTTTGTTTACTCCCAAACAAATGTCCTGATCTTTTAGTTCTTCTAGATAAAGCACGTACAGGTACTTTTCTCTGTTGGATTCAAAGATGATTGCACCATCCTTCATAATGTTGCACTTTGACTCTTGAAATCTGATTTGATGTCCTTTGTCGCACAGCTAGCTGATACTGATGAGGTTGTGCTTCAGTCCCTTGATGCATAGAACTTCTTCAATGACTGTCTTGCCTTTGCTGCCCACTGAACCATTGCCTATTACAGTCCCTTTTCCATTATCTCCATTGGTGACTGTACCTTCTTCAGCTTTTAAATGGGAAAATAGTTTCATGTTCCCTGACATGTGCCTTGAACAACCGCTGTCTAAATACCATTTGGATCCTCGAAGGTTTCCCTGCATTAAAAACATTAAGCTTTAGGTACCCAAGTTCTTTTGGGTCCTAGTTGGTTAGTGTCATCATTTTTATTTTTGATTACCCATATTTTATGTTTAGTAGGACATGATACTTTAATATGACCTAGCGTATTGCAATGACTACAGCAAGACATCTTAGTTACTTTTTCAGTTGTTGTGTATTTAAGATTTGCCTTCTATGCTGTGTCTTGTTCAGTACAAATTTAGGTGTAGGATATATTTTAGGATAAACTTTAGTTTCTTCGTTATCGGGGGGTGTATAACCTAATCCATGTTTCTTTTTACCTAACCATCTAGCACCTTTCAATATTAATCTAGTTTTAACGTTTGTAAATTTTTCTAGAGTGCTTGATAATTTTTCATTTTCTGTGGTTAACGTGTTGACTTCTTGTTTTAAATTATTTACTATTTCTTGATTTTCCAAATTTGCTAATTGTTCATTTTTATTTTTCAAGTCATCACATAGTAATTCATTTCTCCTTTTTAGTTCATTAATTTGTTTTCCCATTTGCTCATTTTCAGATTTTAAATCTGAATTAGTATTTTCTAGGCATGCAATGTTTTTCTTGCTTGCTTTTAGTAATTTAGATACTTCTCTATATTTACAATATAGCTCATTGAAGGCTTCTTCTAAGTTATCTGAATCAGAATCATTACAAGAAGAAAAGGATGAGTCTGAAGTTACCTTGTCTTCTGTGTTGGCCATGAAAGCCAAGTTGGCTTCTTCTTTTTCTTTATTGCTTGAGCTTGACTCACTATCTGAGTCACTGTTGTTGTCCTAAGCCGCTGCCATAGCTTTCTTCTTGAATCTTCTTGGTTTTCTTGAACTTTCCTTCTTTCTGTACTCAGGTTTCTTGATCCTTGGACACTCTGCCTTGATATGTCCAGGCTTCTTACATTCATAGAAAATTGGCTCACCTTTCTAGATGTCCTTTGCTTCAGTTTTCTTGAAATCTTTGCCCTTTTTGAAGTAATGTCTTCTAGATTGATAATTTTCATCTTGGATAAGATGCGTTGTTGTAACGACCCGACCTCCCAGACCCTCGCCAGGGGTCCCGAGGGTCGCGCCGCCACCCAAGGATCCGAAGATCCAGAAGGGTTAAAAGAAAAAGTCTAGTGAGATATGTATTGAATTTAAATAACTATAACAATATGGACAATATACAAAAGGTTTGTACAACGGGTCCCAAGTAAAAGCACAGGTACAAGAAGAAAGGTGCAGTCCTTAAGGGGCATACCCCGAGGACTTGCAAAGCACAACTCTCAGCTCACTCAGGCTACAAGAGCTCACAACGCTCGCTCTCACTACTGCTGACAACAACACGGCGCCACAGCCGCCTCCGCAACCTGTCCAACACTGAGCTCCCGCGACGACGAGCCCATAGCTGAAGGAAGTAGGGGGTGAGCTTCGCGAACAAGGTCCAGTAGGGATTACCAGTCACTCACCGGCCAGAGCAGTAGGAACGTCAAAAATAGGAAACTACACTAGAAAGCTGTAAGGCGAGGAACACCTACACCATGGTACTACTAAGCAGCAGAAGAGAACAATACAACGCCACGACCACCAACCAAGGCCGTGGCACACACACGACTCCCGCAGAAACCAACGGAGTCGGGCACAAAGCGGAAGCAGTGCTCAGCTCACCTGCCGAGACCCCGGAACAACCAGGTGAGAACAACGTCTCACCGCAAGCACGACCACCTCAGACCTCTACAAGGTCGAGGGCCCACAGGCAGAACCACCCCAGACCCCGGACACACCGCCAGGTTAGAAAGCTACACACGCCGGTGCCATCACGGGCTAGCACCCAAGAATGGGACCACGAAACCGAGAGACCACCGAAGCGAGAACCACCAGAAGCATGGGTCTGCCCAAGGCTAGACCAACGACGCCCACGGGAGCTAAGCACAGCCAGGCTAAAACTGTCGTGCAAGCTAGGGCAACGAGGAACACTCGGAAAAGTCATAAGGTAAACGCCGCCACAACAACAGGAATCAAGCCATCGCCGCTAGCATCCAAGAGGGGGACCCGTAGTCCGCACACTCTGCTCGCTAGCCTAGATCCTACCTCTGCCCCCGCACAAGGGCGAGACAGAGCCACCACAGAAACACACAACACACGCAACACCGCAGCCTGGCCAAGCTGCGGCCCCACGCCTAGCAACACTACGTGGCTCCGGAACCAACGTAGAGAGAGGCAGTGAGACAAAGGACTATCTGGTCTGCTCCAGGAAAGCACTCCGAACCCCTCGGCGTCCCAGACCTAGACAAGAGAGCTCTACAAACGACTCAGCGTCGCTGTCCAAACCTCGTTTTCCCCTCAGCTCCAGAGTTCGCTCACGTGGGCTGCCAATTCGAGCACGCTCGTAGCCCGGTGTACTCCCTCAACAGGCTCCCAAGGACGGGGGTCCCAGGAAACGGAGACAACCTCTGAACGGGACAAGCCCTCAAGTGCCAAGCACCGGGCGAACAGGCGGGGCAGCACAACAAAACCACGTCGAACTATTGGCTTGTAACACGCGACAAGCCCAGCGAGCGAGAGGCACGCACGGACCCTCAAAAGGGGACGTCGGCCAACCAAGGCACGTACAAACGGCTAGAACCTCGGAACACCACCGGACAGTATGGAAACCCGTCGCTCTGCTAATAATCGATTGACCACAGGTCAATCAATTATTAGGCAGACACGACCCTCCTGGCACCGCTGCCAGGACACGGCCACGAAGGTGTCACCTTCGGTCACTGAACGCAGAGAGGCAACCAACCACATTCCCTACCAGAAGGTCCTAAGGAAAAGCCTGCCCTGGGGCACACTCCGACACACAAGCCGGCCACGGAAAACACCCGAGGCAGCACAGGCACTGTCGCGCCCCCACAGGCCATCGCGATGCCATCGTGATGGGGAAGGGCGCCACGACAATAGCCTTGATGCGATGGGGCAGCACGTCGCGACAGCCTCCCTGTAGCGACGAGAAACTAGGTCGCGACAGTGACCCTTATCGCGACCGCCAACCGCGCTGGGATAAGGTCGCACCCGACCGGGGCGACGCCTCTACTGATGTCGCGACGTGCACCGCGGCCACGACATCAGTCGGGAGGTAGACCATGGGATGCTCCATCCTGGGCCGCCCAGAACCATACAAACATGCACACACACGGGGAGGGGAGCATGGGGAAAGCTGTAAAGCTAACTACAAAACCCCGAGGACACCCGATCCACCCGGATTGGGAAGGGCACAAGAAATCCATACCTTAAACGAAGAACCGAACCCCGTAGGGCCCTTCTCATAGGAAAGAACACCTCCTCCTCACTCCATGTACGCTCCACGATGCCGGGACACGACGCACGACCCTCCTCCTCGCTTGAAACACACAGAGGGGAGAAGAGGGGGCGAAGAGGTCGCCAGAGGGAGAGGGAGAAGGGAAGAAAAAGAGAGAGGGGGAAGGGGTAGCCGGCCTGCGCCTTAAGCGCCCGGCACCCAGAACGCAACTGACCGCCCCGTCGCGTTAACAACCTTAACGCGACGGGTCTATGGACCGCGACAAGAATGCGCCCCCCATGGGCGCCGCGACAACACAACAGGCCGTACTGACACACCTGCCACCCTGACAGGCGTCAAACGACCGGACAGTGAAACACGACAAAACATTATCACGGCCCGTTGACCGGGCACGAAAGCAAGATGCGACGGAGAACCAGGGTGCGACCAACACGCGACCCACAAGCTCGCAGCGACACGGATGACTGTCGTGTTGGGCACCCCCGACGCGACACCAATGCATCACCCAGCCTGGACGCCTCAGTGGCCAGTCATCCCACGACACCGGACGGAAGCTGGGAAACCGGGTCATCCATTCTACCCCCCTTAAAACAATTTCATCCTAGAAATTGGGACAAGCCCAGAAGATCCCGAGGCACGAAACAAAACACAGGGAGCAAAGGTAAGACCGATGCGAATAAGTCTCTAAGTCTCAACATGACTTCCTCGTGGCAACAATCGCACCACCAAACACGCACGGAACTCACGAAGATGGAAAACCAACGGCTCACACAACGGGTTCTAAGCACACGGAGAGCATAGAATCGAAAACCCAACGGCTCACCACATGCTTCAACACACCTGGAGCACCAAGCCGAGGAACCAACGGCTCACTCCAGCCATACGTGGGGCCCAAACGGAACGACAACCCCACTGGTGCCGAGCGATTCCAAAACCAGCGCAAACAGCGGAAAACGCCTGCCAAAAACTACATGGCTGCAGCCACCAACAGACCTCGTTGTTGGGACCAACCGATCGGCAACCCACTCTGTCGCTAGCAAGACCTAACAGAGGACGCAGTTGCCGACAGCAACACAAGAAACGTCAGTCAGCAACTCACTCTATCGCCAACAAAACCCAACAGAGCACACCGTTGCTGACAACCACAGAAGAACCACTTGAGATTTAAGCACGACACTCAGGGAACGACCTCACGCTACTAGCAGCAGCTAGCACCGGTCACTAGTCCAACCGAGAAGCCACGCGAGCGACGAGAACCATAGCAACTCCACGCTCGCGGAGGATCCGCAACACACGGAACGACGTCCACTGTCACCACTAGGTCTCACCCAGACCTTCCTCGCGGTCCAACAGGGACAGCAAACGCATGCGGAGAAACCTCAACACGTGGAAACGGCATCCTCTGTCACCACTAGGTCTCACTCAGACCTTCCTCGTGGCCCAATAGGGACACCAAACGCATGCAGAGCCACAAAAATTGGGAGCTACACGCTCCACAATGCGACACACCGTGCCAAAAACACGAAAGAAGTCTGAGGTTAAGCCACAACCGGACACTTCACAACGCCGAAAAATCACTTGGTCGAGTACTAGCAAGCCAACAAGCCTCACTGTCACCAGACGAACTGACGGGAGACTCCGCCATCGGCTTCCAGACTCACTAACACCACGCGCAATCACACGGAAACCAAAACAACTGCAGAGGTCGAGGACAACACGTCGACCTCAGAGGGACCCAGACCGAAGCAGGGTACCACAACTGAACGCACTCGCTCCCAAAGCGAGAGGGAAACTCGGACACATGCTACGACCAAAGCCTGGCGTACCACCGATAAGGCTATCTAGACAAGGCAAAGCAGCCACCAATAGCGGTAATGGTATGACCACAGGGCTTAGGCTAGCGCAAGTGTCCCAGAGGTGGAAAGCTCAATGCCTCCAACACCGACCGGAGTCGTGAAACGACGCACGATGCTCGCGAACAGGTACACGGCACAACACAGGGGGCTATCACAAGCACCAGGAGCCAACCAAGGTACAACACAATGCACCAAGGCTGCAAACGACACAAAACCAAAACACTGGGGCACGAACACACGGTGCTGCCACAAGCACCAAATCTAAGCGAAGTGCAACACAAATGCACCAGCGGCCAAAACAACACCACGGCTAACGGGAAGGACTCTCCACAAGAGGCCTACCAAAAGCCACACGCCAAGAACCACAAGCCTGAAAGAGCGAAACAGGCCACGTCGGCCCCAGCCCTTAAGGCACAAAACACAAAGCATCGGAGAAAACGCTTAAGGCACAGCACACACAGTGGCACCAACGGCCCGAGATGACACGGGCTCCACTGAAGGGGACTCTCTACCAGAGACCCATAATGGAAGCACACGGAAAGCCGACAACTACTACTTCAAGAGTGCGACAACCACATATGATCCAAGAAGAACACAAAACACGGAGCACCGACTCTGCCACACAGGGAGTGAAAACCACAGCAACTCCCTGGTGTGCAAGAGCAAGAAGCACCACCTCTATCATGACTGATAGAGATGCCAAACACCAAAACGACAGCAAGAAAAACCTCCAAGGCACAAGCTGAGGAACCACCTAGCATACAACAGAACAATGCTTGCACGAGCAAGCCAATCATGAAAAACCAATGCACAGCGGAATAACGCTCACACGAGCGGCCCAACAAGAAAACAATGCTACCTCGCACCAAACCAACAGGGACCCAATGCCCTGAATTGAGCCTGGCAGGTAGCGAGAGACCATTACAATGGCAAATGGCACGAACAGGTCCACCGACCAATGGTGCCATACAGAAACAACAGCACGAGGGGAGAAAACAACTCGACCAAAAAATAACTCCAAGGAAGGTGACTCCACCAGAAGGTCACAACGATGCGCACCCCGGCAACACAACACCATAGTGGAGCATCGCTACCCAGAGCAACCAATGGAAAGCAGAGGAAGGAGACACACACAACGAGTCTCTTCCACACGCAAGAGGAAAAACCACAACGCAAGACTGACGCTTCCATAAGAAGCACAACCCGCCAGACACCGACGGCACTCACCAGACCACCATCTGCAAGAGCACGCCGGGCGTGAGAAACGAAGCAAACCATTCAAGCCATGGGGACACACAAGTCTCGCCAGCGCGGCCGAAAAACTTGGAAATGACTAACAAGACAAACTGGCCAACGTGGAAGCCAGACGCACGGCCAAGGGCACAACACCTTGACCGACAACGCCCAGGCAGACTGTAACAAAGACAGTCCAACCGGCAACACCGACAGCTCATCTCCACAGAGAGAGAGAGAGCAACGACAACCAAAAAAACACGAAGCAGCCTTGGGGAGAACCTCCACCAAAAAGCTCCAAGAGCCGTTCTGGGAGAACCTCTCCAGAACGCAGCCCAACCAAACGGCACACTTCGAATCACAAGGGCAACACAACGGTGGCCCAAAACAAACACAAAACACTCCTAGGAAGAACCTCCACCAGAAGCAACAAAGGGCGATCCTGGGAAGAACCTTCACCAGAATGCACAACCCAAACGACCAAACAACACGGACCATTAGAAAGAACACTGCAGTAAGCAAAACTGCAGAAGCAACACAAGCTGGTCCTGGGAGAACCTCCACCAGAACCACCAAGGCGCCGTTCTGGGAAAACCCTCCAGAACGCACCAGCCAAACCAACAGCACACCTCAAACTCTTAGGAGCACGGAAACAGCAAAAACGAGTGCGAAACAGTCCTGAGAGAAACACTTACCAGGACAACAACAAATAGTTCTGGGAAACCTCCACCAGAACACAAGGCAACCAAGCGATGCACCTCAGCCTAGAGGGCAATGCAACAGCAACAAGAAACGAGCACAACATAGTTCTGGGGAAACCTCACTCCCGCCAGAACCAACAGAGAAGAACTCTGGGAGCACCTCACCAGAGCTCACAACCAGTCAGCGCCAGGCTGACAACGACCATAGACAAGTGTCGCAGTGCTCAACTAGCGGTGCAACATGGCACACAAAGCACCTGCTCAGCTCGGCATCCCGAGCACAGCTCACAGGCATACAAGGCAAAACACACAACAACCACAACACACACCCCAACAACAAAGGGGTAGCCAACAAGGCAGAGACACCTTCCACCGGTTCCATAGGCAACAACCCTGCACTGGTGAAGGCCACACCACACGCAGGCTCTCTCAGCCTTCGCGACGCACACACACACTTAAATGCGCCGAAGACGACCAGGAGCACTGCACCTGGACTTGCCTGCAAGCGTCCTCCACACAAGGAAGACCACTGCCAGCGAGTCCAGAGCCAACCGCGCCGCTACAGCACGAACACGTCGAGCGACCACGCTCGCCACGCACACGGCACAACAACAACTGCAACCTGCAACACGCACACGAATCATGCAGGGAAGCCACACACCTGCAAAACATTTGAAAGCACAAGCCTAACACTAGTCAGACTGCGTCAGTAGCGCACTAGTACCTTTCCTTGGGACATCTATAGTTATCAATTCCTTACAAATCTCAGTAGACTCATCGCTCTGATACCAACTGTAACGACCCGACCTCCCGGACCCTCGCCAGAGGTCCCGAGGGTCGCGCCGCCACCCATGGATCCGAAGATCCAGAAGGGTTAGAAGAAATAGTCTAGTGAGATATGTATTGAATTTAAATAACTATAACAATATGTACAATATACAAAAGGTTTGTACAACGGGTCCCAAGTAAAACCACAAGTACAAGAAGAAAGGTGCAGTCCTTAAGGGGCATACCCCGAGGACTTGTAAAGCACAACTCTCAGCTCACTCAGACTACAAGAGCTCACAATGCTCGCTCTCACTACTGCTGACAACAACACGGCGCCACAGCCGCCTCCGCAACCCGTCCGACACCGAGCTCCTGCGACGACGAGCCCCTAGCTGAAGGAAGTAGGGGGGTGAGCCTCGCGAACAAGGCCCAGTAGGGATTACCAGTCCCTCATCGGCCAGAGCAGCAAGAACTCGAAAACAGGAAACTACACTAGAAAGCTGTAAAGTGAGGAACACCTACAGCATGGTACTACTAAGCAGTAGAAGAGAACAGTACAACGCAACGACCACCAACCAAGGCCGTGGCACACACACGACTCCCGTAGAAACCAACGAAGTTGGGCACAAATCGGAAGCAGTGCTCAGCACGCCTGCCGAGACCACGGAACAACCAAGTGAGAACGATGTCTCACCGCAAGCACGGCCACCTCAGACCTCTATAAGGTCGAGGGCCCACAAGCAGAACCACCCGGACCGCGGACACACCGCCAAGTCGGGAAGCTACATACGTCGGTGCCATCACGGGCTGGCACCCAAGAATGGGACCACGGAACAGAGAGAACACCGAAGCGAGAACCACCAGAAGCACGGGTCTGCCCAAGGCCAGACCAACGATGCCTACGGGAGCTAAGCACAGCCAGGCTAAAACCTCCGTGCAAGCTAGGGCAACGAGGAACACTCGAAAACGTCGTGTGGTAAACGTCATCACAACAACAGCAACCAAGCCACCGCCGCTAGCAGCCAAGAGGGGGACCCGCAGTCCGCACGCTCTGCTCGCTAGCCTAGCTCCTACCTCTGCCCCCGTGCAAGGGCGAGAAAGAGCCGCCACAGAAACACACAACACACGCAACACCGCAGCCTGGCCAAGCTACGGCCCCACGCCTAGCACCACTACATGGCTCTGGAACCAACGTAGAGAGAGGCAGTGAGACAAAGGACTGTTTGGTCTGCGCTAGGAAAGCACTCTGAACCCCTCGGATTCCCAGACATAGACAAGAGAGCTCTACAAACGACTCAGCACCGTTGTCCAAACCTCGTTTTCCCCTCAGCACCAAAGTCTGCTCATGTGGGCTGCCAACTCGAGCACGCTCGTAGCCCAGAGTACTCCCTCAACAGGCTCCTGAGGACGGGGGTCCCAGGAAATGGAGACAACCTCTGAATGGGAGAAGCCCTCAAGTTCCAAGCACCGGGCGAACAGGCGGGGCAGCACAACAAAACCACGCCAAACTGTTGGCTTGTAACACGCGACAAGCCCAGCGAGCGAGAGGCACGCACGGACCCTCAAAAGGGGCCGTCGGCCAACCAAAGCATGCACGAACGGCTAGAACCTCGGAACACCACCGGACAATACAGAAACCCATCGCTCTCCTAATAATCGATTGACCTCCAGTCAATCGATTATTAGGCAGACACGTCCCTCCTGGCACCGCTGCAAGGACATGGCCATGAAGGTGTCACCTTCGGTCACTGAACGCAGGGAGGCAACCAATCGCGTTCCCTACCAGAAGGTCCTAAGGCAAAGCCTGCCCTGAGGCACACGCCGACACACAAATCGGCCACAGAAACCACCCGAGGCAGCACAGGCACTGTCGCGCCACCACAGGCCATCGCGATGCCACCTCGACGGGGAAGGGTGCCGCGACAATAGCTTTGATGAGACAGGGTAGTGCGTCGCGACAGCCGCCCTGTCACGCATAAAACTAGGTCACGACAGAGACCCTTATCACGACTGCCAACCGCGCCGCGATAAGGTCGCGCCCGACTGGGGTGACGCCTCTACTGATGTCTCGACGCGCACCGCGGCCACGACATCAGTCGGGAGGCAGACCATGGGATGCTCCATCCCGGGCCGCCCAGAACCATACAAACATGCACACACACGGGGAGGGGAGCATGGGGAAAGCTGTAAAACTAACTACAAAACCCCGAGGACTCCCGATCCACCCAGATTGGGAAGGGCACAAGAAATCCCTACCTTAAACGAAGAACCGAACCCTGTAGGTCCCTTCTCGTAGGAAAGAACACCTCCTCCTCACTCCATGCACGCTCCCCGATGCCGGGACACCACGCACGGCCCTCCTCCTCGCCTGAAACACACAAAGGGGGGAAGAGGGGGGGAAGAGGTCGCCGGAGGGAGAGGGAGAAGGGAAGAAAAAGAGAGAGGGGGAAGGGGTAGCCGGCCTGCGCCTTAAGCGCCCGGCACCCAGAACGCGACGGACCGCCCCGTCACGTTAACAACCTTAACGCGACGGGTCTACGGACCGCGACAAGAACGTGCCCCCCATGGGCGCCGCGACAACACAACAGGCCGTACTGACACACCTGCCACCCTGACAGGCGTCAGACGACCGGATAGTGCAACACGACAAAACATTATCGCGGCCCGTTGACCGGGCGCGAAAGCAAGATGCGACAGAGAACCAGGGTGCGACCAACACGTGACCCACAAGCTCGCAGCGACACGGATGACTGTCGCATCGGGCACCCCCGACATGACACCAACGCATCAGCCAGCCTAGACACGTCAGTGGCCAGTCATCCCAGGACACCGGACGGAAGCCGGGAAACCGGGTCTTACAGTTGTAGTCTTCTTGATAACAAAGCTTCTTCATCTTCACTATTTTCACTACTGTCTTCGTTCTCAGATTCTTCCTCAGAGCTATCTTCTGCTGCTTTGAGGGCATTCGTGTGCTTCTTTCTACTTGATGATTCTCTCAATCTTTTCATGTTTATCTCATGGGCCATGAGGGACCCAATGAGCTTTTCCAATGACATCCTTTTCAAGTCGTTGGCTTCTTCTATAGCTGTTACCTTGGGAGTCCAAGAAGATTGTAGAGATCTAAGGATTTTCCTTACCATGTCTCCCATCTCATAGCTTTTTCCTAATCCTGCTAACCCATTGGTGATGTATGTAAATCTGCTGAACATTTGTGTAATGGTTTCTCCTTGCTGCATCTGGAACCTCTCGTACTGTGTCACCAGAATGTCTATTCTAGTTTCCTTTACTTTATCAGTACCTTCGTATGTGATTCTTAGCTTCTCCCACATCTCCATTGCTGATTTGCAGGCTAAAACTCAGTTAAATTCTTTCTTGCTAAGCGCACAACATAATATGCTCTTAGCTTTGCAGTTGAGAGAAATCTTCTTTCTATCATCTTCTGTCCATTTGTCCTTCTCGTTGGTGACTAGAAGGTCTCCTTCTTCTACAATTGACCAGATTTGAAAGTCGAAACCTTGTAGGAAGTATTCCATTCTTGTTTTCCAATAGGTGTAATATTCTCCATCGAACAGCGGTGGCCTGTTGACTGACTGACCTTCGGAGTGACCTTGGGCTTCCATTTGATCTTTTCTCTTCAAATCGTTGGATCTTCTTCTTTGTCGAAGAGACTAGCTCTGATACCACTTGTTGCCCAGCTAGCAAGCCCAGAGGGGGGGGGGGTGAATGCGATTCTTAAAATTATTGAGAACCTAAAATCTGTTCACAAAACAGTCACACAAAACACACCTCGATAGTTGTTAGTGTTAGTAAAGATAAACAACAAACACACAAAGGCAATCACACTACATAAGGATTTATCCTGGTTCGGATCTCCTCTCCTTAGGAGTCCTACATCTAGTCCCTGAGCAATATCTCAGGATTTCACTATCTAAGGGTACAGTTCCCCTTATGGACCCTTACACACCTAGCCGCAGCTGGTCTTCTCTTCTCAACCTAAAGAGGAATTACAACACCTTGGATACCACCAGGTCTACCTTCTACGTGAAGGGAACACACACCTTGGAACCCCCAGGTCTTCCTTCAACACGAAGGGAAAGATCACAGGAATGAGGAAATGAAAACAAACCCCTAGATCAAGCTTATACAATGCTAGATCTGAAGCTAAGACTGAGAAAGAAAGGATCTGCAGAATTGATCTCTCTCAGTACAAGAGGCTCTCTCAAGGATCTTCACTAATCTCAGACGGCAAGAGCTAGAACAGATGTGAGTGAAAAACTTGGCTCTTCAGTTTTCTCATTGAAGCCTTGAAAAATTGTTGAAAGCGTTGTTTTTCTATTCAAGGTATCTTCTTCTGGAACTTCAGTCTTCTTTATATATCTTCTATTTGAAATTTGAACGTTGAAGTGCCCGTTGTCTCTAAGCTTTTGTTTACGTTAGACTACATGTCACTGTAGAGCTTCTTATTCGACAGTCTTTAGCTTTCCATGCACAAAACAGGAGAAAGGATCTTCTCTGATATTTGTTATCTTCCATGTTGTCCAACGTTGTATTGAGGTGCGCTGTCAGAGACCTGCATGCATTAAAAGCTAAAACAATAGACAACTAGGATGTCTCTTATTGTCAGTCAACGTTAGATTGATTTTATATCAAAAAGGAAGTTGCATTATGTTCTTCTAAAAAGATGTTTACAGTGTAAGCATGGAAATAGAAAATATCATTTTGCATGTACTACAGTGATACGTTCAGTCATAATAAATGCATAGTTGTCAGAAATATATACGTGAAGACTTTGACTTTTCAACGTACTCAAAAATGAGTTAAAATATCAAATCGTTATAGTCCATGAAATCGTTACATGCATGACTTATGAAATTGTTATGCAATGGAGTCGTTATCCATGTAAATCGTTGTGCACTCATAAGCAAACCGATGCACATACAAATCGTTATATTGACAAATCGTTATGACTCTATAAGCAAATCGTTATGAGTAAGTTGTCAGAGACAAAACGATGTGAGCAAATTGTTGTTTGTTGTATCGGATCATTACGACGACTGAGTCGTTATGTAACTAAGCGAATCGTTACAGTGACAGAGTCGTTGTGTAACTTATATAATCGTTACGAGGATCAAATCGTTATGATGGTATAGGCAAATCGTTGTTTCACTTAGGAAATCGATGTGAGAGCAAATCGTTGTTCTCACTTAAGAAAAAATTGTGAGAGCAAATCGTTGTTCTCACTTAAGAAATCGATGTGAGAGCAAATCATTGTTCTCACTTAAGAAATCGTTGTGAGAGCAAATCGTTGTTCCCACTTAAGAAATCGATGTGAAAGCAAATCATTGTTCTCACTTAAGAAATCGATGTGAGAGCGAATCATTGTTCTCACTTAAGAAATCGTTGTTCTCACTTAAGAAATCGTTGTGAGAGCAAATCGTTGCGATCTTGAAATCGTCCAGACACTTATGAAATCGTTATGAAAGTAAGGAAATCGTTATGAATCTATTGAAATCGTTATGATAGAGGAGGAAGTCGTTACAGCATACGGAAAATCGATGTGTACTTAGAGAAATTTCATGCTTTCAACTTACATTGCTACAGAGTAAATAATACTTACCCATTTAGCTTGTTATTCCTTGTTTCATTTCCTATACTCAAATCTCATAGAAAATATGTTAGATTGAACTTTGTTTTAGTTTTGTTAATCACCCAAATAAATATGTAATTAATTTAAATTACATGGGGATAAACTGATCATCAGCGAGAGCTGAAGCAACCTCGACTTCAAACTGTGCGAGTGCCGAAGAGACCTCGTCTAAAACATTTGCAAGTGCCGAAGCGACCTCAACTTCAAATTGTGCAAGTGTCGAAGCGACCTCGACTTCAAATTGTGAGAGTGCCGAAGTGACCTCATCTAAAATGTTAGTGAGTGCCGAAGCGACCTCATCTTTAAACTTTGTGAGTGCCGAAGCGACCTCGTCTTTAAACTTTACGTGTGCCGAAGTGACCTCATCTTTAAACTGTGCGAGTGTCGATGCGACCTCGTCTTTAAACTTTGCGAGTGCTAAAAGGACCATGTCTTTAAACATTGCGAGTGCTGAAGTGACCTCATCTTTAAACTTTGCGAGCATCGAAGCGACCTCGTCTTTAAACTGTGCGAGTGCCGAAGCGACCTCGTCTTTAAACTTTGCGAGTGTTGAAGAGACCTCATCTTTAAACTTTGCAAGCGCTGAAGCGACCTCGTCTTTAAACTGTGAGTGCCGAAGCAACCTCGTCTTTAAACTTTTCGAGTGCCGAAGTGACCTCGTCTTTAAATTGAGAGTGCTGAAGCGACCTCATCTTTAAACTTTGCGAGTGGTCGTAAAATAAATTCAAATTCATTGGTATTTCATGGGTAATAACATCGTAGATGTTTGACATTCCATGTCCTCAGAATCACCGATCCGCTCAGGTTAGCAAGACGTACAGTAGGCTCTATGACTGAGGTCTTCGACCGCATTGTATGGGCCATCCAAGTCGGGGAAAGCTTACTCGTTGCCGACCTTGGATCCGAGATGGAGAGCTTGCATAAGACTAGAGTGCCAACGCCAAAATGTCTCTGCCTGATTTTCACGTCAAACTTCCACTTCATCATCCATTCATATGCCTCCATATAGGTAGTAGCTTCACCTCGTCACTCTTCAATTAGGGCCAGCTCCGAAAGAAGTGACCGGTCGTTACTTTCACGCTCAAAGCCCAAAATTCTTTTCGTGGGCACAAGTAGTTCCACGGGGGTCACTGCCTCTACCCCAAAAGTGAGTGCGAAAGGAAACTCTCGTGTCATCTCTCGAGGCGTAACACGGTAGGCCAAGAGTACGTGGGGGAGCTCCTCGGCCCAGTGCCCTTTCAGGTCATCCAACCGCCTTTTAGTCTGTTGAGAAGCGTTCGGTTGGTCACCTCAGCTTGCCCATTAGATTGTGGGTGGGAAACCGAGGTGAACCGATGGTCGATGCTGGGATTTTAGTAGTTTTGATGAAATCTCATGATTTCGAACTGTTTGCCATTGTCGGTGATGAGTGTCTTTGGCAGGCCAAATCGGCAGATGATATTCCTCCAGACGAAACCCCAGGTGTTGGCGGCGGTTATTTTTTCCAGTGGCTTGGCCTCGACCCACTTTGTGAAGTAGTTGACTGCGACGTTGATGAATTTTTGATGCCCTGATGATGGAGGGAATGGGCCGAGGATGTCCATTCCCCACTGTGCAAAAGGCCACGGGGCGGTCAATGGTGTAAGACCTGATGGTGGCTGCCGATCAATTTGGCCGAAGAGCTAACATTACTGGCACCTTTTGACGTACCCTTTTGCATCTTTTAACATGGTCGGCCACCAGTAACCTTGCCGGGTTATCCTTCGGACCAGAGACCGAGCTCTGGTATGGCTTCCACATATGCCTTCATGCACTTCCCGTATGATCTCTTTGGCTTGATCAGGGCCTACACAACGTAGGTGTGGGTAGCTGAAGCTCTTCTTGTAGAGAACGTCTCTGATCATGAAGAATCTTAGAGCTCTCCTCTTTATTTTTAATGCTTCACCTCGGATATCTAGAAGCAGCCCGTCTTAGATAAATTCCAAGATCGGTGTCATCCACGTCGACCCATCTCTTGTGCATAGGATTTCCATTGAAGTCCCCACAGAAGGTTTACAGAGTTTGTGTTCGAGTATCAAAGACTCGAGGCAGTGCTTCGAGGTCGTTTTGTACTTAGAAAATGCATCGGCCTGGGAGTTCTCAGCCCTTGGGATCTTTAAGAGCTCGGCCTACATGAAATCGCCCACCAGCCTCAGGACCTCGTTCATGTATAATGCGAGCTTCTCTTCACACATTTCAAAGTCTTTTGAAACTTGGCTGACGACCAACTGCGAGTCGTTATAGACGAGAACTCTTGCGGCTCCTAATGATCTCGTAATCCGAAGTCCTGAGATGACAGCCTCGTACTCGGCCACATTATCAGAAGTTGAGAATCTGAAGCGAATTGCGTACCTTAGGATGAGGCCTTTCGGAGAATGCTGGACGACGCCAGCTCCGCTACCCTGGGAGTTCGACGCTTCATCCACATAGATCTTCTAGCTTGTCGTGGTGTCATCCTCCTCCTCTAGTGGTCTCATCGTCCCCTCGAAGATGAAGTCGGTGAGATCTTGAGCTTTGACTACGACCCGAGACCTATAGGTGATATCAAACTCGCCGAGTTTGATGGCCCACTTTGCCAACCTCCCCGAGGCATTGGGGCAGCATAGCACCTACCTAATAGGGACGTCGGTGAGGACGACGATTCAGTGGGTTTGGAAGTACGGCCAGAGCCATCGCACCAGCATAACAACTGCATAACATGATTTCTTGAGGTTAGAATAGCGCTGCTCAACTCTCTGCAAGGCCTTTCTTGTGTAGTAGACCGGTAGGTGCTTCTGCTCCTCCTCCCGCACAAGCACCAAACTGACGGAGTGATCGGTAGCAGAGATGTACAACAGCAGCTCCTCCCCTGGTATAAGCTTTCTAAGAGTAGGAACGCCATCCAGGTATGCCTTGAACTCGTCAAAGGTCGCCTAACAGTCGTCGGTCCACAAGAACCACCCATTCCTCAGCACGTCGAAGAATGGCCTACAGTGCTCTGCCAATCTGAACATAAATCTGCTCAGGGCCATAATTCGGTTGTTGAGCCTTTGTACCTCTTTGACGATCCTTGGTGCCATCATGTCGATGATCGCCTGCACCTTCTCAGGGTTGACGTCAATTATATGACCAGAGACGAGATAGCCAAGGAACTTTCTAGCTCGAACCCCGAAAGTGCACTTCTCGGGGTTCAACTTCATCCCGTACTGTCGCAAAACCTCGAAGGCCTCAGCCAAGTTGCAAACATGGTGTTCTATGCTCCGGCTCTTGACCAGCATGTCATCAATTTATATCTCCATCATTTTCCCAATCTGATGATCAAACATCATGTTGACCAGCCATTGGTACGTTGCCCCTGCATTTTTCAGTCCAAAGGGCATTCGGGTAAAACAATATAGATCTTTTTCTATGGTGAAAGCCGTCTTTTCCTCGTCCTCGAGCGCCATCCTTATTTGATGATACCTCGAGTAGGCGTCAAGAAAACTCAGGAGCTCATGTCCTGCCGTGGAATCGACGAGCTGGTCGATGTGAGGAAGCGAGAAGCTGTCCTTTGGACATGCATTGTTCAAGTCGGTGAAGTTCACACACATGTGCCACTTTCCATTTGCTATCTTCATGAGGACGACGTTCGCTACCCACTCCGGGTAGAGGGCGTCGCGAACTATCCCCGCCCACAGGTACTTCGCAAGTCCGTCGTCAACGGCCTCCTGTCGATCAACTGACAATGGTCGTTTCTTCTGATGCACTGGTCAGACTCTGGGGTCGACGTTCAAGTGGTGCTGGATGACCTTCGGGTTGATCCCTGGGAGGTCGTCTTCTGACCATGCAAAGACATCAACATTTGCTTTTAAGAAATCAACTATCTGTTCCTCCAACTCCTGGAGCTTAGTGTCGATGACCAATGTCTGCTCCTCCGAGATCATTACTTGTTTTGTCTGCTCGATTGGTTCGTGCCTCTTTGAGTGCTCATCATGGATGGACTCATACTCAAAAGATATTGGTTCTTTTGCCTTGATGGAATTTAGATAACATTACCAGGCCTCGGTTTTCTTCCCCACGACCTCACCTATCCCATTTGGCGTTGGGAACTTCAGCTTTTGGTGATAGGTTGATGGGACGCCTCCCAATTTCCCTAGCAGGCCCGACCAAAAATTGCATTGTAGGCCAACTTCACCTTGACCACAAGGAAGTCGACCTTAACCGTTACATGGTGTGGACGAGTGCCGAGGGTGACTTTTAACTTAATCAAGCCTTTGGCGTTCACCAGGGTCCCACTAAATCCAAAGTGGGGTGTGGCAACCGATTTCAGCTCGGAGCTTAGCTTGGCCATTTTTACGAAGTATTCGTAAAAGGGGACGTTGGGAGCTGCTCCATTATCAACTAGAATCCTGTATAAATCGTACCTATCAACGTCGGCGTGGATAACCAGCGAGTCATCGTGGGGGTAGACGGAGACCGACTACATCCTTGTCAGAAAAGGAAATGACCCCCCCCCCCTGACCTTCTAAACAAGCCCACAAGGCCCCGATTGAGCTGTAGACGCATACGCCTTTCACTTCCTCCCACTGTCACCGCCGCTCGCCAAACTGCTTGCCATCACTAGGACCGCGCCCTTGCCTCTGGTGGCTCCATGTTCCTCATCGAGGGTCATGGCTTTCAGTTTCCCTTCTACGACGTCCTTCTCAATGATGCCACGGTGCAACATCTCTGAGATTTCTGATTTGAGGCTTTGGCATTGGTCAGTTGTGTGCCCGAAGTCCTTGTGTTAATCGCAATAGAGGTTGGCTCCTCGGTTGGAAGGAGGCCTTGTCATCGGCTCGGGATGCCGATATCTTGGCAACTTCTTTATAATGGGCAGAATCTCCGAGGGAAGCTTGCTGAAGTGTGGAAGGTCCCTGATCCTATAGGGCTCATTGGGGCGTCGACTTGGATCTGGTCGCCTTGGGATTCTGCCCGTCGGGGGCTCCTCCTTCTTCGCTCTCTTTGGGGAAGGCATTCCACTGGTCGATCCCAACTCGGATGGTCGGTCAAGCTTCCCTGCCATGGCGAGCGTGGACTCCAGTCGCATGTACTTCTGCATGCGAGAGAGAAGGTCGGAAAGACTCACCGGCGGATTCTTCGCGATGGATGCCACAAATGGCACATTTGAGCAAACCCTTGAGAGGATGTTGACTACCGTCCTTAGGTCGAGGTCCACCTCCTTCATAACTTTGAGTTGGAACCTCTTGGCGTAATCGCGAAAGAGCTCGGCTTCTTTTTGCACGACCAGCCATAGATCATCGGTGCATAGGGAATGTTGCACCGTGTTGTAGAAATGGTCTAGGAAGCGCTGTGCCAGGTCGGTGAAGCTTGTCACTGAGCACACTGGTAGTGCTTTGAACCACTGAAGCACCGTGTCGTCTAGGGTAGACATGAATGCTCGACACTGTAGTAGTGCGTCAGAGATATTCACCATCTTGACCTACCCTTGGAAGTTGTTGAGGTGGTGAACAAGATTCGTTGTCCCGTTGTATCTCTGGAACTTCGGTAGTTGCAGCTTTGGAGGGATCGGGGCCGACGTGATTTCCTCGACAAAAGGTGTAATGGACAGCATCGTCACGACTGAGGGGACATGGTAGCGTAGAGCTTCGATCTTCCTGTTCACCTAGAGGAGGTCACTTCTCCATCGAGGCTCAATGGCCAACACCCCTACTGGCACGGGCATTGACTCGGCTGAAAAGTGATCGGCCTCAGTCGCTCTAAGTGGACTGTGCTCCATGACTATGGGAGGAGCAGTGAAGGGTGGTGCATGAACTCCTAGGGGTGGAGCGGGCGCCGAGAACATAGGCACCGCAGCCAGGACATCGCCATGACTGGATGATAAAGTTGGATGATGAACACGTGCTTCTGGATGCGCTGTGATGGCCGGGTCAACCGCAATAGGCACGGTCTGACGGTTCACGGCTTCCTCTCGTGCCGCAAAGGACCTTTGGTTCTGCTCCATCCGGGCGAGCATCTCATGCAAACTTGTTACCATTTTCTCGACCCGATCAAGGCGAGTGGAAGTCGACGAGTCCTGCTCACCGGAGCCAGAATTGCCTTCAACGACCTCCTCCAAAGGGCTGGCGGGGACTATCTCTTCGCCAGACAGGCGAACAACTATCTTTCCCTTGGGAACCATTGAAGCTTTAGTCACATCCCACAGACGGCAACAAATGTTACTGCTAGGGTAACAAGGTCGGCTCAGACCGAGCAGACCAAGGGAGAAGCTGGTGCACAGGGGCTGTCAAAATTGCCGATCTCCCGACTTGCAGAACCACCAAGAGAGCTCGGTGGGCAAACACTCTGACAATCAAGTCAGCTTGGGAGGTAAATGATTCAGGAGATTTGTCTAGAAAGATTGTATACCTTGGCATGGGGGTGTATCCCTTTTTTATAGGGTCAGAATACCTATGTGACAACTGGATAACCTCGTAAATCTCGCGGGGGACCACTGTTATCCCTGCTAGAGTGTGGTCATAAATGGCATGCTAGATCATTGAGATTGTGGTCTTAATGGCCATAATTATCGAGCGCACGGGATCCACGAACGTTGCCTTAGCAGCTCCCACATCTACGTGAGCCGTGCTCCAAGAATCCCGCAGACACGTTGGACACTGAGCGGGCTTCCGCCTAACAGACTGATCCTCGTGTTAGACCGAACTAAGGAGGTCAGCTCAAGAAGTAGTGAAGGGGTTGGGCTAGCCGTGTTGAGTTGTTGGTGAAGCCTCTAGCCCAATGCACGAATGGACGTTGGCCTGGGCATTCAGTCGGTCGACCAGACAGATGGTTCAACTGACCAACCGAGAACTCTCTGTATCAATATTCACTAAACTAGAAATATAGCTTATATATTAATATCTTCACTATAACTGTATTTATTTTATTTTATTTTATTTTAAAAATCATTATAGAAAAAATATATAATATAAATAGATTACTTAAATAGTGACAAATTAGTGACGAACATTTCCGTCGCTACTCTATCGCCAACCATCAACCACTTAGCGATATGTAAAAACAATCCATCACTGATCTGTTTATAAACAACAACAAATTCGTCGCTAACTTCTGCAACTGATGAGCGACTGAGATGTTCGTAGACTAGCAAGAGAAAGAATCCATTGCTAATCCATCGCTAAGCAATGATAGGTTGCTCTGTCGTAAAATTTTATCGTTGATCAGCAACAGATAAGAGACAGAATGATTTCTGTCACTAATACATCTCTGATTAGCGACGGTAGTTTCTGATACGGGTCATTAGCAACCGACCTCCCAGCAGTCGTAACAACCGAAAATCATCGGAAAACATCCTAACTCCTTCTTTGGAGAAGTGCGTCGATGACCTATACACTGATATGGTCGTCGGCTAGTCGATCTCGCGCGTATCAAGCCTGTTGAACAATCTACCTATTTGGTTAGGTTAATTGCATGTGCCACCATTGGCGGGAAAATGCCAGGCTGGACTTAGCCCAGATTTGCCTCCTAAGAGGAAGGACTCAAGAATCTAGGGTAACACCCGCGCTAATTGATCTTGTCACGTCCCGAGAATTACGCAGCGGATATTAATGATGCGTAATAATTCGAGTCGATATCCCGAGACGTGAACGGTCGGCAAATAAGCCTCTAGCTAGCACACACTAAGTGTTTAACAACACAACATCATCATAGGGCCCAAATGTTGCACTCAATATAAATTGCATTCAAATCTCAACTTATTGTATTCAAAATGGAAACTAATACAGGACTAAGACTCAATAAAAGGGAAATTACACCCCTCACTTCCTACTACAAGGTTCTACACTCAGAGCAAACTACTATAAGTAGACTCATAGTTGGAATGCTCTTCACTCGGATGCATTCCCATCCTCGACTTGCTCCTCTTCTTGTATTTAATAGTCACCTAGATTGGATAAAAGTAGGGGATGAGCAAACTAGCCCAGTAGGATTTATATCTCAATGTGCGGGCAATGATATAAGTAATTAACAGTTTAGAACTAGGTAAGCACGATGAATGTCATGATATGCATGTACGAATAAAACACATTAAAACATGGTACATGGTCAAGCTAGATAGAGTGAATCACGATAGAACAAGATTTTTTTGAACAAGATGACAAGATAGAACTAGCAATAGATCACTTTGTACAAGCACGCAAGATTTCACTTGATGTCAACAACGCAAGATATCACTAATTTCCTTAAATGCAGGAAGGCCATATCACGCAAGCAAGCAAGCATGCACAAGCACGATCATGTAACACTAATCAGGCACGTAGACACTAATGTACACCAAGAAAAGATCCATCAAGAATGTACACCAGGACACGTGTATGTGGTTATTGTATCTAACATTCAACACGCACGCACGATTCCCAGCGCAGATGCAACACCAATAATCATTATACTCCATGGTTAACAGTATATTTATGACTCTTCGTCATTGGGGCTAGACTGGAGCCCTTGGACACTCGCCGTGCCCGGTCAGCATCTCACTTAAATTTTAAATCTAGATACCCATAGTCATTAACAATGGCCAATGAGAGTTTCAATAAGTAAGCAAGTGTAATGTCATGTTCACGATGATGACGAGAACAAGTAATAAGTAAATTGAACATGATTTCATGATAACAATGGTCAAGAGATAAATTTGGCAGCATAACGGTACGATTAATACTTTAATTCAATCTTTACATTAATGACTTTAGTCTAGATTGTAAATCACACTCACGAGAACAAGATGAGAAAGGAAGTGCACGCTATCTCCAGGGAACTTCAATGGTACAACCTACTTGTCGGCCATGTGGGAATCCATGGTCAGAGGAGATTTACGGAGGCCTTGGAGAAAAGGTCGCTAGTCTACCGATTCGGAATGATCGATAGAGAGCTTCCAAATTCCCAAGAAAAGGCTGCCTAGACGTGTAAGTGTGTAGTGATGTATGCGTGTCTCAATTCACAAACCACCAGTTTTAAACTCGCGGAAAAACACTTAACATGATGGCATGACATGAAACTATGCACTTTAACTAATCGGGTTTGCAAGATTTTAATATAACAAATTATTATTTTAAACATGGTAGAATAATAGGAAGATTAAATCATGAGTTCCATGAATGGATCATATCATTTAAGGCACAATTAGAATAACATTCATGTAATTAAAACTTTTAAATGGGTTAACCACTTTTAAGCCATTAAAATAACCATCATGCAATGATCGGACCTAAGACATGTGAATTACACGCTAAATATCATATTTAAACCGACCTCAGGTATAGCGGTAAGATTTGCAAGAAAAATAAGTGGGGTTTCATGCAAAACTCTAAGATCACGACGGACCCCAGTAAGGGTCACGACGGGGTCAGATCAGAATGAGACAGTGCCTTGTAAGGATCGCGACAGGCTTGTCTGATCAGGCAGGTAGTTCACGATGGGTTCATATGAAGAAGGCAACAGGGTTGTCAGACCTGGAGGTCAGGTCGCGACGGCGGTTCTGTCGCAATCAGATCATGATGGAATTCTTGTCGCGATCTACCTGAGAACGCGGCCTATCGAGCCGTTACGTTCTCAGGTCCTTGGCCTGCGTCCGACAGAGAAAGGACAGTGCTTTGGATTGCGGACCAGACTTTTCCTATTTTGACACAGGGTTGTTCTAAAATTAAGAACAAATTGTACATTGCATGAAAAATCATGAAACTAGTTTTAAACCAACCTAGACATGCAAGGGTGTTTCCAGTAAATCGGAATTAGAAAACAATGATGGTTTCAACAGGCTTTAATCAAGTCAAACACAAACATAAAAGCCAAGTGCAAACCGAAAACATAGTATCATGTAGGGACCCTCTTACCATGCTTATAACTCTGTAACTAATGACATTTAGACAAAATGTTCAACACAAGACATGACAAGGACAACTAGTAAAAAAACTTTCATGTTGTGGGTTTGCTCTAATTCGGTCTCAAATCTCATGCAACATATAAAGAACGAGAAAAGCCCTAACAATGAGCGACTTGGGGAAAACGCTTATAATTCAAAATCTACTCATTGAAATTCAATGAAACTAGTGGGAAACAAATGTTAACTTGATGCTCTACACATTTTTATAGGATATGTTAAGGTTCGGCCCAAGAAAACCTACCTTTTGGGCTGATGAAGTCTCATTTTTCCAGAAAACCTGTGTTCAGACCACTATTTGAAGAACGCTTAATATTCCATGTATACTACATGGAATTTGGGCATTCCACTTGGGTTAGAATATAGACTCGACCCTCTTTCCAGGGGTTTAGGCCTTGCAATGTTTGGTTTAGGTTTGGCCTACCTTTGATCGACTTCAAGTGGACAGTTTGTGCAGGTCGCAGCAGGTGAATGGGGGAAGAAGATGTCCTTGTGGTCCATCCACAGCTCCCCAGCCACCAAGAGCTTTCCACACGACCCTAGAAAGTTGTAAACTCGTCCCTAGGGTTTGGGTGAAGAGTATTTAAGCAACCAATGTATTTAGGAGTCCTATTGTAACAAGGAAAGAAGGGTTGCGGGATTGGCTTGTGTCTTTCCATAATTTGATGATCTCTCCCTCCATTAGAGAGTCTTGGCCATCAAGCAACCTCCATGGGTGGGTAGGCACGAATTTGGGTTGCCAAGAGTGCATGATTGCCTCCCAATTAAACCCTAATTACCACTTTTCAATTTTACCTTATTTATGGTTACGAATTTCCATGCATTTTCTTGCTTCATTTGATTTTTGAGCCATATGTGGTCCATTGGACCAATTATGATATTGGGTCATTAATATAAAATGTTGGAAGTCTCCCCAACATTTTTATTTAATTTATGGCTGTGTTGTATTTCCGTGTTAACGGTTTTCCGACTTGTTTCCTAATTTAGATAATCGATCACAATAACTCTTAAACCTAGCCCAAATAATTTTTATTGACCCAAATTCCTTGATGGGTCATTAGAGGATATTATTTGAAGTCCGTATATGATTTTTACTTAATTTTATGACTCATCCAAGTACGTGTAATAATGATTTTTCGACTTATTCATGAATTATGATAATAAGTCGCGAAACACTTTAAACTTGGCTAATCCGATTTTTCTTGGCACAAATTTCTTTGTGCAACATTTAGTAATAATGTTTGGGGTCGATTTATAATTTTTACGAAATGTTCTGATGTGTTTTAGCGCATACGGTAATGATACGTATGTTTAAATACTCTGATATTATGGAAATTATTTATTTTCATTTATTTTGAATTTTTATGTAATTAAAATTCCTGGGGTGCTACAGATCTCGCGTTCCCATAGTGGGAAGTTCCAATAATGGAAGGACCCTAGATCGTGGCTAGTTGGCCGCTCCATGACAGCTGGCCCGGATCGTCCGAGCCCTCTCCAGCCGTTCCTACCCTCCACGACCTCACGATGGCGAGAATTAAGAACGAAATCACGGGCCTGTCCACGAACCACCTTGCGGAACCCTGTACGCTGGGCCCCTATAAAAGGGAGAGACACCCCACTCAAAAGAGGTACGCTATCCTAAGCACTGATACTCCCCTCTTCCGACCACCCGATCTGACTTGAGCATCGGAGTGTTTTCCCACCGAGGTCCCTCGGTGGTTTTTTCGCAGGTCGGAGCTCGTTTACACCACGTCGGATAGCTGCCCAACGTCCCTTGGGCCATCATCCTCTCGGCCCAGGCCGATCCCAATTGCTCCAGCAGCAACATTTGGCGCCGTATGTGGGAAACATCGAACAAAAAGCTTCTCTCCATGGCACCCAAGGGAAAGGTGGTCGCACGCTCATCTAGCGACGAGGTCGCCCCCACTAATGTTATTGAAGAAGTTTCCGTAGGTGTTTTCGGAGCAGGAGAGCAGGACTCGACGACGTCCTCATGCCTCGATCGCATAGAGTAGATGCTCGCGAGCCTCTAGCAACTCTTGACGAGAATGGAGCAGAACCAACAGGCGTCCCCGGCTCGACGAGAAGCCCTAGTTCGTCCGGTGATCCAGGCTACGGGTGCCCAAGAGGACGTAGGGGTCCCCGACCGTCAGCAGGCCCCACCAGCTATGTCAACAAGCCATGTCGACATCCAGTGACCAACGCCGATGACTTCCGCGCCGGCAACTCAGCTGGCCGCCACTCACCCTCCAGTGGCCCCAACGGCTGCCGCGGAACATGTAACCAGAACCGACGTCGCCGACCACTTCTCGGCGGAGTCTACACCAGCCTCAATGAGCATACTACCCATTGATCCTCGATGGAAGGATGACCTGCAGGAAATGAACAGGAAGATAGAGGCATAGCAGCGCGGCACCCGCGCCCCATCCGTGGCAACACTCCTAACCACCTCGCCATTCGTCGAGGAGAGTACCTCAGTGCCTATACCAGTGAAGTTGCAGTTACCGATGTTTAGGCACTATAATGGGATGACCAACCCTGTACATCACCTCGACCACTTCCAGGGGCAAGTGGAAATGGTAAATGTCACTGACGCTTTGAAATGTCATGCTTTTTTGTCTACATTGGACGATGCAGCGCTGCACTAGTTCAAGGCATTCCCTGCCCGGTCAGTCGCCAGCTTCTCCGACCTAGCCCAGCGGTTCCTAAATCATTTTTACAATATGGAGCAGCACTCTCTGTGCACATCCTCGGCGGCCTCGTCGAGGGTCCAGTCGACGGCAACACCGATCGTCTCATCCACGATCGCCGCCACTACCCCGTCTCGGTCTCCATTGTCCTCGTCGTCGCCCTCGGCAGGAAGAGCTGCACCGGACAGGTCAAGGCTAGGGAACAGCTCCTTCACCTTGTCGAGACAAGCGGTGTAGTCTTCCCGAAAAAGGCCCGTGACCTCTTCCTAGAGCTCATCGGAGTTGCGATATTCTTCAATTGCCTTCTCTCGATCTTCGACTACGAGCTGCGAGAATAGCTGCTTCGTCTTCTTATGGGCCTCGATTTCATTGGCATGCGCTTTCTTCTCGGACTCGAGCGCCTGCTTCTCGGCCAGGAGCGCTCCCTTCTCAGACGCGAGGGCTGCTCGATGCTTGTCTTCTTTCTCCTTCGCCGCCTCAGCATCCTTCAGTCGAAGGGCCTTCTCAGAGGTTGTCTTTTCTTCGGCCTCGGCTATCCGCTTGTCACAGGACAACCTCTTCACCTCGGCTCGGTGCACGAACGCCTCGAATGCAGTTAACTGACTCAGGAGCGATGAGTGGAAGTCGAACATCAGCCTGCGTGAAGGTTTGTTTAGTGCATCCGCTTTCAGCTCAGCTGGAAGAGCTTGACGACCCCATTCAACCGGGTCTAGCTAAATACGGATATGCATCGACGCTGAGGGGATGGTTGTTGGAGATGACATCGGGGGCTGTGGATGCTTCGCTGGCCTCTCTTCCTCCAGTTGGGAAATGGAACTGAGCCCTATTTACAAGCCGCGCCCGAAGGATCCGCAAGAGGAGCATCCTCGGCGTCACGAGGACGCTTCTCTGGGCGAGAAGCGACCTTCTTACCCCTCGAAATCACTTTGTCCCATGCCTTCTCCGCAAGAGATGACCCTCTGCGTGCCGGAGGGGCCTTGGAGACGCCCTTGTCGACCATTGCTGCAAGAAGAAAATAGTGCGTTAGAATCACGAGGTAGAGAATGAGCCGAGGAGGCTGACGAAAGGACGACGACCTTCTGTGCCTTCTTCGATTAGCTCGAATAGCTTCTCGGAGGGTTCGAACAGGTCGGGTGGATTCACCTCCTTTAGAAATGCAAAATCCGAGAGCTCGGGTGCACTGAGTTTTGGTGACCCAAACGCCTTGCTTCGGACGTTAATGCCCGACCACTTGGTTGGGAAAGGCCATCCAGAGGGGCAATAGATGAATACAAAATTCCTCTTCCAACCGTGGACAAAGGTCGAGAGTCGGCCGAGGATACGCTGACCATTCCTAGCTGCAAAATACAGGCAGTCTCTGAACGGCTTGACAAAGAAGCAGTAAAAGAAAAGACGCAGGGTCGGAGGGACCCCCACAACAATACAGACGGCTAGAAAACCGACGATGGAGTGCCAAGAATTGGTGGTCAATTGCGAAGGAGCGATCTCCAATTCCAAAAGCAGAAAGATAACAAAAGGGTGGAAAGGGAGTCGCAAGCCAGCTCAGAGCGCTTCGGAATAAATGCAGACCCCCCCCCCCCCCCCCATGATGTGATGAGCTTGGAATTGTCGGTTGGCAAAGATAACGGTGTAGGCTGGGAGAGAGAGTCCTGGGTGGGTCCTAATCCAATGGAATGTATCAGAGGAAGTCTCACACCTAGCATCGGCGACGTTGTCGGTCTGACGACAAGTGCCGGAGGTATGAGATGATGGTGCCCGAGGAACGTATCCACTAGGGCTGACCCACAGGACGAATGAGTCCTCGACAGGGCCTAACACCAATGTGTCAGAGACCTCGCTACCAAGGTTGTCACTGGCAGGATTAGGATTCTCACTAGTAGTCCTATCGGTGTCAGGGGATGATTTAGAAGATGAGGAGGGACCCCTAGAAGAAGAGCAAGGAAGCGAGTGACTCAATGCTTACCTCAGAAGGAAGTAAGCAGAGACGAACGGGTGTTCCCAGAAGAACAAGCCGGAGGTCGGAGGATCTTTGATAAGTCGTCAGAGGTCGCTCAGAGGATCGCTCGCGTGAGGGTAGAAGGCGGCCTTTGTCGCGACAGCCCCGGCTATTTATAAGCCCGGGGGGGCTGTTCGATCAGACAAACGCTAGGGTCTCAACGGTCACGGGAGGTCAAGATCTCTCCACGTGGCAGAAGGCGATCGGTCATAGGAAAGATCACCTGGATTCGTAACGCCAGGGAACGACGAAGATCATCATCATTAGCGAGAGAGTCAAGGCGGTTACGCGGCGTTTGGCGCCCCCAATCCTGCCATAATGTCAGGCAGGTATGTTACATGAGGAGACTGCGGGCGTCATCATGATGGGAATGCGATTCGAGGGCGGCACTACTGTGATAGGATAAGGTCAGACCGACTGACAACCACGAACGACATTGGGACGTGAGCTGCCTATGTGACTGCAAACAACCGATAGGTCGAAGAGCCGATGATTTAGTAATGGCTTGTCCTCGATGCAAGCACTTGTCCCGAAGAGAACCCGGTTGGCCAATGATGCGGGGCAACCGACCATCCGGTCATCGTAACAATTGAAAATCATCGGAAAACATCCGGCCTCCTTCCCTGGAGAAGTGCGCCGATGACCTATAAACTGATATGGTCGTCGGCTGGTCGATCTCGTGTGTATCAAGCCTGTTGAACAATCTACCTATTTGGTTAGGTTAATTGCAAGTGCTACCATTAGCGGGAAAATGCCAGGTTGGACTTAGCCCAGATCTGCCTCCTAAGAGGAAGGACCCGAGAATCTCGGGTCACACCCGCGCTAATTGATCTCGCGTTCCCATGGTGGGAAGTTCCAATAACGGAAGGACCCCGGATCGTGGCTAGCTGGCCGCTCCATGACGGCTGGCCTAGATCATCCGAGCCCTCTCCAGCCGTTCCTGCCCTCCACGACCTCACGATGGCGAGAATCATGGACGAAATCACGGACCTGTCCACAAACCACCTTGCGGAACCCTGTACGCTGGGCCCCTATAAAAGGGAGAGACGCCCCACTAAAAAGAGGTATGCTATCCTAAGCACTGATACTCCCCTGTTCCGACCACCCGATCTGACTTGAGCATCGGAGTGTTTTCCCATCGAGGCCCCTCGGTGGTTTTTTCGCAGGTCGGAGCTCGTTTATACCACGTCGGCTAGCTGCCCAACGTCCCTTGGGTCATCATCCTCTCGGCCCAGGCCGATCCCACTTGCTTCAGAAGCAACAGTTTCCATCGTTAATCCGTTGCTAGATCAACGACGGATTAGAGATGAAACATTTTTCGTCACTAATTTGCGATAGTAGTTTCTACTGTTAATCCGTCATTAATTAACAATGAATTAGTGATAGATAATTCCATCACTAAAATATAATTTTCTTGTAGTGTATACAAGGATAAAGTTTTTTTTTTTTAACAGTGAAACGTGTTACTTTTCATTCCAACGCAATTAGGTACATAGGAATGAGGAGGCAGCATGGACTATCAAAAACAGGCAGAGAATGACATGAGATGCAAACCCAAACACACAAGAGTACAGCCCAGGGACTAAAGGTCCATAGATGATGAAGAAGCCCTCAACTAAAGGGAAATAAACCATGAAGCACTTGGGTTTAGTTTAGTTTAAAAATAAAAAACTTTGATTTAGGGATCCAAAATTAAAAATACTGATCTGATCGACCTCAAACTTATTACAACATGGTCAGGATGATAAGAGTGACTTGTAAAAATTGACGGAGTTAAAATCGGACTCTGAGTTTGAGCTCGACACTCAAATTCTCATTCACTAAATTAGTTTAGTTTCACAATAAAAATCTCATGTTTGGGGGGTCCAAAAGTAGAAATATTCATCTAATCGACCTCTGATTTGTTCAAACAAGCCCAGGGCGATGATAGTAACTTATAGAAACTGACGGAGTTCAAATCAAACTCCCAATTTGAGCTCGACGCTCAAATTCTCATTCACCAAATTAATTTAGTTTCACAATAAAGAACTCACATTTGGGGCATCTAAAATTAGAAATACTGGTCCAATCAACCTACGGTTTGTTCCAACACAGTAAGGGCGATGAGACTGATTTGTGGAAATTGATAGAGTTCAAATTAGACTCTTGATTTGAGCTAGGCTCACAAAATCAGATTCACCAAATTAGCTTAGATTAAAAGTAAATAGATTTATATGAAAAAACTAACTTTGAAAGTTATATAATTTATTTATTTTTATTATTTATTTTTAATTTATTATTCTTATATGTCTAATGTAGATTCCTTGATCGAGTGGCGTCAGAGGAAACGAGGACGTGGACACCGAGGATTCATGATGTTCATTTCATTTTGTAAATTTGAATTTTAAAATATTGTTGTGGATTGACATTTTATGTTTATTTGTGTGTTTTACTTTGGTGATTGTGTGGTTTTTATTTGTATTGTGTTTGTAAAACATATTATTTTCTTTTTTCATGTATAATATTTTTTTAAAAAATACAGATCAATTTGATATTGATATTTTTCGTCACAAATTTGTTCTCAAATTTATGATCGAATTTGTGACCACATGTTCGATCTCAAAGTATAACATTAACCGATCGAAAATATTCAGTCACAAATTAAGCCACAAAAATGAGATCGAATTTGAGAACGATATTTTTCGTCAAAATTCGGTATCAGATTTGTGACCAAAATTGTGATTAAATGTTCAGTCTCAAAGTATAGTATTCAACGACTAAGAAAATTCGGTTACAAATTGAGACCAAATTTGTGACTGAATTTTTCGGTCGTTCAATCTTCAAATATATGCATTTTGAGATCAAAAGATTTAGTCTCAATTATGTGACTGATCAAACTTTTTGGTCGCTATATTATTTGGTCCTTGATTTCAGACCGAATAGAGACCAAACATATTCAGTCTCAGAATAGAGACCGAATAGATATCAAAAAAATTTTGTCATAATATGTTGGCCCTTTTGGTACGGCAGCAAGCTAACCTAGAGGGGGGGGTGAATAGGTTTTTCTGAGATCTGAAATAGAAACTTAAACACAGAAATAACACTTGAAAGCTTGGTTAGTTCAGTGTGATAGAGAGTGCAGTGCGGAAGCAAATAAACAATCACACAAGGACACAGGAGATTTATCCTGGTTCGGCCCTTCCCACATGGAAGTCCTACGTCCAGTCCCCAAGCAAACTCTTGGGATTTCACTAACCAAGGGTACAGTCCCCCTTATGGACCTTACAACACCCTGGATCCCCCACCAGGTCTTCTTCTCTTTCCCGGGCAAGAAGGCAGCCCACTTCTCTTACAGGTAAAGAAGCCAACCTCCTGGAACAAACCCCAGTGCGGTTCTGCTAGACACAAACCCCTAGCTGGGTTGACAACTGGTACAAACCCCAGTTAGGTTCTGCTAGACACCAACCCCTAGCTGGGTTAACAACTGTATACAGTCCTACAGCTGGACACAGATCTTTCTTAGAAAGATCAGACTGAGAGACCTTACAAGATGAACACTCATGTAAAGCTCACAGTCCCAAACTCTCCCCAGATATACAATGAGCTCGGAGAGAAAACAGAAGAGAGAAAAGAAGGCTCGAATGCTTGAAAGCTTGGAAGCTTGAGAGCTTGAAATGCTTTGAATGCTTCTTCTTGGCTCAGGCTCTTTCTCTCTTTCCTTGAGTGTATGTGGCGTGAAGGTGCTTCTCACAGATGTACACTCCTTCAAAGATATTCAGGAGAAAGGCTCTTATTGTTCTTCAGCAATGCTCCATCTTTTATATTGAGCAGCTTTAGAATAGATCCGTTGAAGAGATCCGTTGGAGCTCTTCTAGTCGTTGCTGATCTTTCTCTTCATTTGTCTTAATCAGACTCTGGTGGTCTTCGAGATCTGTCAGCATAGAAGAGAGTGTTAGCATAAAAGAGTGTTTATGATAAACGATGCATGGTACTGTGCTTCTGCTAACATACTGAAAATAGAGGTCATATCTTTTTTGACAAGACTCTGAAATATGCATGCAGCTTTTTTTGTCAGAAGATATTTGACTTTTCATTTAAGCGCCAAGTATATTTGAAATATAAAGGCAATCTGTGTTTGATCAGAATTCATGAAGAAATCGTTATGAGCATGACTTATGAAATCGTTATGGGAACGATTTCTTAACAAATCGTTATGAGAACGACTTCTTATCAAATCAATGCGCTTTAAAGAAGAAATCGTTGCGAACAATCAAATCAATACGCTCAAAGAAGAAATCGTTATGGCATCGATTTCTTAACAAAACGATATGGCTTCTAAAGAAATCGTTGCGAATACTTATGAAATCGTTATGGCATCGATTTCTTAACAAATCGTTGCGCTTACAGAAGAAATCGTTGCGAACACTTATGAAATCGTTATGGCATCGACTTCTTAGCAAATCGTTACGCTTACAGAAGAAATCGTTATGGCATCGACTTCTTGCGCTTTACAGAAGAAATCGTTGCGAACACTTATGAAATCGTTATGGCATCGACTTCTTAACAAATCGTTATGGGAACGATTTCTTACCAAATCACTGCGCTCAAAGAAGAAATCGTTATGGCATCGACTTCTTAACAAATCGTTGCGCTTAATATTTTGGCACTTTAAACAGAAATCGATGTATATTGATTAAACATCGATTTTATCCTTTTAGTGCGTCAAATATTGCATCAATGAAAGACTTAGCTTTTGCTATGAGATTGATGCGACACAGATGAAACAAAATATTCAATTTAAGTTACATCATAAATTTTATTATCACCAAAATACAAGAACAAATAGAGAGTGGTTCAACAATCTCCCCCTTTTTGGTGATGACAAAATTTATGTGAATTTTCTGATAAAAATATATAGCAAAGAGGTTTCAGAAAATTCATACAAACTCTCCCCCTTTTTGTCATTAACCAAAAAGGAAGGATCTTACCATGCATTCTCTCCCCTTGAGAAAATTTCTTACCATTGAGGGGTTCAACAATAATAGATATTCAATGAATAACTTCCCCTTAGTGAAGGCTCCCCCTGAGTATGAGACTCCCCCTTAGTCTGTGCTCCCCCTGAGCATGAGAGACTCCACCTGAATGAAACTTGAAAATAATTATTAGTAATATTTAAAATTTACGAATAAATTAATGACTACTCCCTCTTCAGATATGAGTGGATGAAGAGTTGGCAGTCTTCAGTGCCTTGAGCATCCTTTGTTCCTGATGCCCCAAGGCTATCCTGCAAATGAGCTACTCAGAAGTAGGTACCCAAATCTTTTTGGGTCCTTGATGATTAGATGCATAAAAATAGCCTTTAGGTATCCAAACTAGGTGCTTAGTTGTGCAGGTGTTCACAGTGTGTCCTAGTTTATTGCAATGAGAGCAGCAGTGAATATAATTTGTTTTGCAGTTCTTATTGCCTTTGTGATGCATGGTTGGATCATAATTTTTAGAAACCTTTTTCTTTTGATAAAGCTTGGTTGTTTCAGGTTCCTTTTTCTGAGGCATTTTGGTTTCTTTTACAAATTTTGGTAAAGGATATTTTCCTGAGTTTATTACTTGTTTTCCTTTTTCTGGAGGTGTATAACCAAGCCCTTGTTTGTCATTTCCAGATTTTGATCCTTTTAAGCATAGGGCTAAAGATGTTTTCCCTCTAGTTAATTTACTAACTGATTCTTTTAAATAGAGATTTTCTTCAGTTAGAGTTTTTAATTTTTCTTCTAACTCTAACTTCTCTTTGTTCTTGCTTTTCAAATCTTCATTTAAAAGATAATTTTTATCTTTATATCTTTAATTGATCTTCTATTGTTCCATTTATGATTTAAGATCAGAATTAGTGTTTTCCAAACAAGTAAGGTTGTTCTTGATATTTTTCAATTCTTTTACAACAACCTTGTGTTTATCATAAAGTTCATTAAAAACATGATCTAAATCTTCAGATTCTGATCCTGAATCTGTGCAAGAATCAAAAGATGAGTTAAGATGTACCTCATCTAGTCCTACCATGAGGGCTAGATTTACCTGCTCTTTTTCCGAATCTGAGCTTGATGATTCTGAGCTTGTGACCTCATCATTTTCCCAAGCAGCTGCCATTGCTTTTCTTTTGAATTTCTTGTGCTGCTTCTTGGGCTTTTCTGGTTGACCAGTCTTCTTGAGTCTTGGACAATCTGGTCTCAGATGTCCAGGTTTTCTGCATTCATAGCAGACTGGTCCTTTTTCCTTTTTCTCTTTTCTTTGGATCCTTCTTGATCCGTTTTTCTTCTTCTTCAAAATTTTCTGAAGCTTGGACAATACTTCATCCATATTACAGTCTTCAGAATCTACATCCTGGGAACTAGAAGAAGAGATGGAAGGAGCGGCTACAACTTTAAGAGCGTTAGTGCATTTCATTTTAGATGAACTTTCAGATAATCGCTCCATATTTATTTCATGTGCCATGAGAGAACCTATCAGATTATCGATCGATAATTTGGTCAAGTCATGGGCTTCTTCTATGGCCGTTACCTTAGGTGTCCATGAAATAGTTAAGGACCTAAGTATTTTTCTAACGGTTTCTTCATTAGGAAGAATTTTTCCAAGAGAATTAAACCTACTACTATACTTGAAAATCTGTTATACATAGTAGTAATGTTTTCATTTGGAAGCATTTTGAATTGCTCATATTGAGAGATAAGAATATCTATCCTAGTTTGTTTTACTTTATCTGTTCCTTCATAGGTTATCTGCAATTTATCCCATATTTCTTTAGCAGATTTGCATGCAGAAACTCTACTGAACTCTCTTTTAGATAGAGCACAACATAGATAGTTTTTAGCCTTAAAGTTTAAAGATAATTTACTTTTATCTATTGTTGTAATTGCAGTAGTGCCTGGAATAGGAACAATAACATAATCACCTACCTCGATTACCTGCCACAGATCGAAATCTGTGCCTCGAATGAAGCATTCCATTCTCATCTTCCAATATTGATAGTCTTCTCCATCAAAGAATGGAGGTCTGGTGACTGATTGGCCTTCAGCATATCCTTGAGCTGCCATGGATCTTTGCTCTAAGATCGTTGGATCTTCGAATGATCAGAGACCCGCTCTGATACCACTTATTGGCCCTTTTGGTACGGCAGCAAGCTAACCTAGAGGGGGGGTGAATAGGTTTTTCTGAGATCTGAAATAGAAACTTAACACAGAAATTAACACTTGAAAGCTTGGTTAGTTCAGTGTGATAGAGAGTGCAGTGCGGAAGCAAATAAACAATCACACAAGGACACAGGAGATTTATCCTGGTTCGGCCCTTCCCACATGGAAGTCCTACGTCCAGTCCCCAAGCAAACTCTTGGGATTTCACTAACCAAGGGTACAGTCCCCCTTATGGACCTTACAACACCCTGGATCCCCCACCAGGTCTTCTTCTCTTTCCCGGGCAAGAAGGCAGCCCACTTCTCTTACAGGTAAAGAAGCCAACCTCCTGGAACAAACCCCAGTGCGGTTCTGCTAGACACAAACCCCTAGCTGGGTTGACAACTGGTACAAACCCCAGTTAGGTTCTGCTAGACACCAACCCCTAGCTGGGTTAACAACTGTATACAGTCCTACAGCTGGACACAGATCTTTCTTAGAAAGATCAGACTGAGAGACCTTACAAGATGAACACTCATGTAAAGCTCACAGTCCCAAACTCTCCCCAGATATACAATGAGCTCGGAGAGAAAACAGAAGAGAGAAAAGAAGGCTCGAATGCTTGAAAGCTTGGAAGCTTGAGAGCTTGAAATGCTTTGAATGCTTCTTCTTGGCTCAGGCTCTTTCTCTCTTTCCTTGAGTGTATGTGGCGTGAAGGTGCTTCTCACAGATGTACACTCCTTCAAAGATATTCAGGAGAAAGGCTCTTATTGTTCTTCAGCAATGCTCCATCTTTTATATTGAGCAGCTTTAGAATAGATCCGTTGAAGAGATCCGTTGGAGCTCTTCTAGTCGTTGCTGATCTTTCTCTTCATTTGTCTTAATCAGACTCTGATGGTCTTCGAGATCTGTGCATAGAAGAGAGTGTTAGCATAAAAGAGTGTTTATGATAAAATAGAGGTCATATCTTTTTTGACAAGACTCTGAAATATGCATGCAGCTTTTTTTGTCAGAAGATTTGACTTTTCATTTAAGCGCCAAGCATATTTGAAATATAAAGGCAATCTGTGTTTGATCAGAATTCATGAAGAAATCGTTATGAGCATGACTTATGAAATCGTTATGGGAACGATTTCTTAACAATCGTTATGAGAACGACTTCTTATCAAATCAATGCGCTTTAAAGAAGAAATCGTTGCGAACAATCAATCAATACGCTCAAAGAAGAAATCGTTATGGCATCGATTTCTTAACAAAACGATATGGCTTCTAAAGAAATCGTTGCGAATACTTATGAAATCGTTATGGCATCGATTTCTTAACAAATCGTTGCGCTTACAGAAGAAATCGTTGCGAACACTTATGAAATCGTTATGGCATCGACTTCTTAGCAAATCGTTACGCTTACAGAAGAATCGTTATGGCATCGACTTCTTGCGCTTTACAGAAGAAATCGTTGCGAACACTTATGAAATCGTTATGGCATCGACTTCTTAACAAATCGTTATGGGAACGATTTCTTACCAAATCACTGCGCTCAAAGAAGAAATCGTTATGGCATCGACTTCTTAACAAATCGTTGCGCTTAATATTTTGGCACTTTAAACAGAAATCGATGTATATTGATTAAACATCGATTTATCCTTTAGTGCGTCAAATATTGCATCAATGAAAGACTTAGCTTTGCTATGAGATTGATGCGACACAGATGAAACAAAATATTCAATTTAAGTTACATCATAAATTTTATTATCACCAAAATACAAGAAAATAGAGAGTGGTTCAACAAATATTATGACCAATTTATCTTGACTGACAATGTTGGTCACTATTCAATCACAATCCGATTACTATTAGCTACAATGACTAAATTGTGATCGAATAAAGGTTGAATTATCTGATCTTTATTCACACTTTTTCTTATAATATGTACGTATATGAAAGTACACAGTGAAATATGGATCATTTTTAACAAGATCTATGTATAGTTATCCCAATTTGAATTGATACAATCATCCAAATCCTAGGCGAATAGACAATCCCTTTATATAACCTCACGCCCCTTTTTTCGTTTCTTGTGTGAGAGCATTTATGGATAAAATCATCTGTTACAACAGGGTTTGTCATACTACAGATAAGGAACATGATGACGATGATATAAGTACTAACAGGGTTTGCGTGAATTGAAAATTGACAAGAGGAGATAGAACAAATTTTCCAAGTGATGTAATGCACTAACAGGGAGAAGGTGGTACTGGCCACTTTTCAATTCACTAAGGATGCCCGAGCATGGTGGAAGGCCACATCGGCCCACCTGCCTAATGTTGGCGAACTGGAATGGGCAGGTTTCCTGGAGATTTTTCGAGGAAGGTACTTCTCGGAGAGGGTCAAGGAGAAGAAGGCAGCGGAGTTTGCCGCACTAAAATAGAAAGGAATGTCCATGGCTGAGTATGAGGCTCAGTTCGCACGTCTGGCTGTGTATGCCCCACATCTGGTGGGAAAAGAAAGATTAAAGGCTAACCGTTTCATGGATGGGCTCAGACCCATGTTCATTGAAAAGCTCGCACCACACAACATCCAAACCTACACTGAGATGGTCCAAAGATCTCAACTGGTAGAAGACACTATGGCTAAGGTGGAAGGCATAAAGGGGAAAGACATCTCAAAGCCGACCTTTATAAAAAGAGGAGCAGTCGATACAACTGGAACTTTCCCCAATAACAACAATAACAACATCTATAACCACAACAAAAGGCCGACCATTGGGACAGACTATGGCATGGAGAAAAGGATCAAAGTAGAAGAAACAATGACAGTGGAATATTGTAAATTTTGCAACAAGCCTGGGCACCAAGCAAACAAGTGTTTGAAGAAGGCCGGGGCTTGCCTGCGATGTGGGAGTCATGAACATCGTATACCGAACTGTCCCATGCTAAAAGACCAAGCTGGAAGGAACCAGGGAGTGGTAAAGCGTCAAGGACGCGTGAATGTAGTAACGCAAGCGAGCTTCCGGAAGGAGGTATGATTATTAAACCCTTAGACTGATCTTATGATGTTTTTCTTATTAGTACATTTCTAAGTGGGGGAGATCATTAAGGAGAAATTAAAAAGGAGTAATCTAGTCATTAGACCATAGTTCCTCTAGTGGATTAAGATGGAGTTACAACAACCGTGGAAGGAAAACAGGAGTGGAAGGAACCAAATGAATATTACGAGTGGCCATAGGTGTAGATGTTGGACTAGCATCCACGATGTGGAAACAAGTTAGAGGAATTAAATCCGAAACGACCTCAAGGATCATAAACTATCAAAAGCCAATTAATGATCTATGAATTTGGGGACCAAATTCTCTTAAGTGGGGGAGGGTGTAGCACCTCGAAAAATTTAATAAGTAAAAATTTGAATAAATGGAAATAAATAATTTCCATAATATCAGATTATTTAAAACATATGTACCTCTATCGTATGTGCTAAAATGCATCGAAACAATTTGTAAAAATTATAAATCAACCTCAAATATTATTACTAAATGTTCCACAAAGAAATTTGTGCTAGGAAAAATTGGATTAGCCAAGTTTAAAGTGTTTGGCGACTTATTATCGTAATTCATAAATAAGTCGAAAAATCATTATCACATGTACTTGGATGACTCAGAAAATTAAATAAAAATTATATACGGACTTAAAATAATGTCTTCTAATGACCCATCAAAAAATTTGGGTCAATAAAATGTATTTGGGCTAGGTTTAAGAGTTATTATGACTGATTATCCAAATTAGGAAACAGGTCGGAAAACCATTAACACGGAAATATGACGCAACCATAAATTAAATAAAAATGTTGGAGAAACTTTTAACATTATATATTAATGACCCAATATCATAATTGTGCCAATGGACATCATTTGGCTCAAAAATCAAATGAAGCAAAAAAATACATAGAAATTCATAATTTTAAATAAGCTAAAATTAGGAAGAGGTAATTAGAGTTGAATTGGGAAGAGATCTTGCATTCTTGGCAACACAAATTTGTGCTTAACTAGGGTGGGAGGTTTCCTAAACCCTCACACACTCAAATGGAGGAGGAAATCCTCAAAATAGGAAACTAATATGCCAAAACTGCAACCCTAGTTTCCTTGTCACAATAGGACTCCTAAACACCATGGTTGCTTAAATACTCTTCACCAAACTCTAGGGATGAGTTTTACAAATTGCTGGGGTCGTGTGGAGGAGCTCTTGGTGGCTGGGGAGCTGTGGATCGACCACAAGAAGCTCATCTTCTTCCTCTTTTCATCTGCTTCATCCTGTGCAAACCGTCCTCTTGGAGTCGACCAAAGGTAGGTCAAACATAAATCCCATCATGCAAGGCCTATACCCCTAGAAAGTGGGTCAAGTCTACTTCCTAACCCAACTAGAATGCCCAATTTTCGTGCAGTGTACACGGAGTATTAGGCGTTCTTCAAACAGTGGTCTGAACAATAGATTTCTGAAGAATGAGACTTCATCAACCTAGAAGGTAGGTTTTCTTAGGCCAAACCTTAACATATTTTATACCAATGTGTAGAGCATCAAGTTAACTTTCGTTTCCCACCGATTTCATTGAATTGCAATGAGTACATGTAGAGTTATAGGTGTTTTGCCAAAGTCGCGCATGTCTGAGACTTTTTACGTTCGTGTCGATTTATCACACATCTAGAGGTCCTTTAAAATTATTTAAAAATCATAGTTCGCACCCAATACATGTTCCCTACAACTTTCATGTTGAGACTTTTGTCCGAAAAGCCCTAGTTTAGGAGACATAAGCGTTGCATGAGCCGCACCCCTGTGTTCCTGCATTTTGGGCGTTTTCGGTCTGCTGCTCGAAACGCATCTGGTCCCGTGGACGCGTTTCAAGCCTCTGGTGTCACGCCGCTGCTGGGAAATGCGACCATCTGAAAGGCGTCTTGGAGACCCGACGCGTTTAACACGTCGATGGGTCAACGCCTGCGTGGGTCTTCGCACTCGTCTAAGAGTCAGCGCCGCTCTGAATCGCGGCGGCCGGCCACGATGCGTTTCATGCCTTTTTCCCGCCCAAGCTTTATTAAACGAATTTCTTTGAACGCGTCCGTGTCCCCCGATGCGTTTCAAGCATGAAGGCGACCACCAGTATGGACGCGATTTTGACTTTTCCCCTTTTCGTTGGTTTTCACTGTACACTGTGTTTTGAAGTGCGTCCACTGTGTTGGACGTATATTTACAATCTTACTCGAGGTCTGTTTAACATGGTAGCTAGTGGGTATTTGGCATGCCTTGGGTCTGATCATTATATGATGTCTGTTTAATGGCTTAAAAGTGTTTAACCCATTTAAAAGTTATAATTATGTGAATATTATTCTAATTGCTTCCTTATTGACGTGATCATTTATGGAACTTGTGATTCGCTCTTGTTACTATTCTAGCTTGATTAAAATGATGATTATTATCTTAAAATCTTGCAAACCCATGTGTAGTTTAATGCATTGTTCATTGCATGTCATCATGTTAAGTGCTTTCCGCGAGCTTGAAACCGATGGATTGTGGATTGAGATGCGTACATCACTACACACTTGACTACTAGGCCGCCCATTCTTGGGGATTTGGAAGCTCTCTATCGGTCATTTCGAATCTATAAGACTAGCAACCTTTTCTCTAAGACCTCCGTAAATCTCCGCTCTTCGTGGATTCCCACATGGAGGCCGAGTTGGTTGTACTGTTGAAGTTCCCTGGAGATAGCGTGCACTTCCTCTCTCATCTTGTTCTCGTGAGTGTAATTTACAATCTAGACTAAAGCCATTATTGTAAAGATTGAATTAAAGTATATATCGTGCCATTATGCTGCCAAATTTATCTCTTCACCATTGTTATCATGAAATCATGTTCAATTACTTATTACTTGTTCTCATCATCATCATGAACATGACATTACACACGCTTACTTATTGAAACTCTCATTGGCCATTATTAATGACTGTGGGTATCTACATTTAAAATTTAAGTGAGATGCTGACCGGGCACGGCGAGTGTCCAAGGGCTCCAGTCTAGCCCCAATGACGGAGAGTCATAAATATACTGTTAACCATGGGGTATAATGATTACTGGCATTGCATCTGCGTTGGGTGTCGTGCGTGCATGTTGAATGATAGATACAATAACCACATACACGTGTCCTAGTGTACATTCTTAATGGATCTTTTCTTGGTGTACATTAGTATCTACATGCCTGATTAGTGTTACATGATTGTGCTCGTGCATTCTTACTTGCTTGCGTGATATAGCCATCCTGCATTTAATGCAATTAGTGATATCTTGCGTTCTTGACATCAAGTGAAATCTTGCGTGCTTGTACAAAGTGAAATATTGATATTTCTATCTTGTCATATCCTTCTAGATCTTGTTCTATCATGATCACTCTATCTAGCTTGTTCATGTATCGTGTGTTTAATGAGTTTTATTCGTACATGCATATCATAACATTCATCGTGCTTACCTAGTTCTAAATTGTTAATCACTTATATCATTGCCCGCACATTGAGATATAAATCCTACTGGGATAGTTTGCTCATCCCCTACTTTTACCTAATCTAGGTGACTACGAAGTGCAAGAGGAGGAGCAAATCGAGGATGGGAATGCGTCCGAGTGATGAGCGTTCCAACTATGAGTCTAGTTATAGTAGTTTACTTTGAGTGTTAGATTTGTGTAGTAGGAAGTGAGGTATCATGTACTTTTGCTTTTATTGAGTCTTAGTCCTGTAATAGTTTTCATTTGGAATACAATGAGTTGAGATTTGAATACAAGATTAGTTGAGTTTAATATTTGGGTCCTATGATGATGTATGTTGTTATACATTTAGTGCGTGCTAGCTAGAGGCTTACTGTTCACATCTCGGGATATCGACTCGAATTATATCTTGAATTAATTATATCCGCTGTGTAATGCTCGGGACGTGACAGTTTAGTGGTATCAGGGCCTAGGAATACCAAATAGGATATATGTCTCAGGATCAGGAGATACCTATGGAACCTAGGTCATGGAACATAAATATAGTACTTGGTGAGGATGGGTAGAGACTGGGAATATGATAGAATGAACAAAACACTCCTACCCATTGACTCTGATAATGTATCTAGAGACATTAATTGGTTTCCATCATTTTCTCAGGAACCTTCATAACTCCTACACTCAATTGCAATGGCTCGCAACCAGTGGCAAGCTATGCAAGAAACCGTGGCTGGATTGACTCAGGCATTACAAAATGTAGTTCGGGCTGGAAATTAGGCTGCAACTGCAAGGAATGGAGCCGGTGATCTACACCGGAATTTTAGGAGTTTAAACCCTCCTCGTTTCTCTGGGTCCCCTGACCCAGACGAGGCAGAGAATTGGCAAGAGGAGATAGAACGAATTTTCCAAGTGATGTAATGCACTAACAGGGAGAAGGTGGTACTAGCCACTTTTCAATTCACTAAGGATGCCCGAGCATGGTGGAAGGCCACATTGGCCCACCTGCCTAATGTTGGCGAACTGGAATGGGCAGGTTTCCTAGAGATTTTCCGAGGGAAGTACTTCTCGGAGAGGGTCAAGGAGAAGAAGGCAACGGAGTTTGCCGCACTAAAATAGAAAGGAATGTCTGTGACTGAGTATGAGGCTCAGTTCGCGCGTCTGGCTGTGTATGAACCACATCTGGTGGGAAAAGAAAGATTAAAGGCTAACCGTTTCATGGATGGGCTCAGGCTCATATTCATTGAAAAGCTCGGACCACACAACATCCAAACCTACACTGAGATGGTCTAAAGAGCTCAACTGGTAGAAGACACTATGGCTAAGGTGGAAGGCATAAAGGGGAAAGACATCTCAAAGCCGACCTTTATAAAAAGGGGAGCAGTCGATACAACTGGAACTTTCCCCAATAACAACAATAACAACAACTATAACCACAACAAAAGGCGACCATTGGGATGGACTATGGCATGGAGAAAAGGATCAAAGTAGAAGAAACAATGACAGTGGAATATTGTAAATTTTGCAACAATCCTGGGCACCAAGCGGACAAGTGTTGGAAGAAGGCCGGGGCTTTCCTGCGATGTGGGAGTCATGAACATCGTATACCGAACTGTCTCATGCTAAAAGACCAAGCTGGAAGGAACCAGGGAGTGGTAAAGCGTCAAGGACGCGTGAATGCAGTAACGCAAGCGGAGCTCCCGGAAGGAGGTAAGATTATTAAACCCTTAGACTGATCTTATGATGTTTTTCTTATTAGTACATTTCTAAGTGGGGGAGATCATTAAGGAGAAATTAAAAAGGAATAATCTAGTAATTATACCATAGTTCCTCTAGTGGATTAAGATGTAGTTATAACAACCGTGGAAGGAAAACAGGAGTGGAAGGAACCAAATGAATAGTACGGGTGGCCATAGGTGTAGATGTTGGACTAGCATCCACGATGTGGAAACAAATTAGAGGAATTAAATCCGAAATGACCTCAAGGATCATAAACTATCAAAAGCCAATTAATGATTTATGAATTTGGGGACGAAATTCTCTTAAGTGGGGGAGGGTGTAGCACCTCAGAAAATTTAATGATAAAAATTTGAATAAATAGAAATAAATAATTTCCATAATATCATATTATTTAAAACATACGTACATCTATTGTATGTGCTAAAACACATCGGAACAATCCGTAAAAATTATAAATCAACCCCAAACATTATTACTGAATGTTCTGCAAAGAAATTTGTGCCATGAAAAATCGGATTAGCCAAGTTTAAAGTGTTTCGCGACTTATTATCGTAATTCATGAATTAGTCAAAAAAATCTTTATCACATGTACTTGGATGAGTCGGAAAATTAAATAAAAATTATATACGGACTTCAAATAATATCTTCTAATTACCCATCAAGAAATTTTGGTCAATAAAAATTATTTGGGTTAGGTTTAAGAGTTAGTGTGACCGATTATCCAAATTAGGAAACAAGTCGGAAAACCGTTAACACGGAAATACAATGCAACCATAAATTAAATAAAAATGTTGGAGAGACTTCTAACATTATATATTAATGACCCAATATCATAATTGTGCCAATGGACATCATTTGGCCCAAAAATCAAATGAAGCAAAAAAATACATAGAAATTTGCAACTTTAAATAAGCTGAAATTAGGAAGAGGTAATTAGAGTTGAATTGGGAAGAGATCTTGCATTCTTGGCAATCCAAATTCGTGCTTAACTAGGGTGAGAGGTTTTCTAAAGCCTCACACACTCAAATGGAGGAAGAAATCCTCAAAATAGGAAACTAATAAGCCAAAACCGCAACCCTAGTTTCCTTGTCACAATAGGACTCGTAAACACCATGGTTGCTTAAATACTCTTCACCAAACTCTAGGGACGGGTTTTACAACTTGCTGGGGTCATGTGGAGGAGCTCTTGGTGGCTGGGGAGCTGTGGATCGACCACAAGAAGCTCATCTTCTTCTTCTTTTCGTCTGCTTCATCCTGTGCAAACCATCCTCTTGGAGTCGACCAAAGGTAGGTCAAACCTAAATCCCATCATGCAATGCCTATACCCCTGGAAAGAGGGTCAAGTCTACTTCCTAACCCAACTAGAATGCCCAATTTTTGTGTAGTATACACAGAGTATTAGGCGTTCTTCAAACAGTGGTCTGAACAACGGATTTCTGAAGAATGAGACTTCATCAACCTTAACATGTCTTATAACAATGTGTAGAACATCAAGTTAACTTTTGTTTCCCACCAATTTCATTGGTTTCCAATGAGTACATGTAGAGGTATAGGCGTTTTGCCAAAGTGGCGCATGTCTGAGACTTTTTACGTTCGTGTCGATTTATCACACATCTTGAGGTCATTTAAAATTATTTAGAAATCATAGTTCGCACCTATTCCATGTTCCCTAAAACTTTCATGTTGAGACGTTTGTCCTAAAAGCCTTAGTTTAGGAGATATAAGCGTTGCATGAGTCGTACCCCTGTGTTCCTGCATTTTGGGCGTTTCCGGTCTGCTGCTAGAAACGCGTCCGATCCCATGGACGCGTTTCAAGCCTCTGGTGTCGCGCCACTGTTGGGCGACGCGACCATCTGAAAGGCGTCCTGGAGACCCAACACGTTTAACGTGTTGATGGGCCAATGCCTGCGTGGGTCTTCGCACTCGCCTGGGAGTCAGCGCCGCTCTGAATCGCGGCGGCCGGCCATGACACGTTTCATACCTTTTTCCCACCCAAGCTTTATTAAACGAATTTCCTTGAACGCGTCCGTGTCCCCAGACGTGTTTCAAGCATGAAGGCGGCCACTAGTATGGACGCGATTTTGACTTTTCCCCTTTTCGTTGGTTTTCACTGTACACTGTGTTTTAAAGCGCGTCCACTGTGTTGGATGCATATTTACAATCTTACCCGAGGTCTGTTTAACATGGTAGCTAGTGGGTATTTGTCATGTCTTGGGTTTGATCATTATATGATGTCTGTTTAATGGCTTAAAAGTGTTTAACCCATTTAAAAGTTATAATTACGTGAATATTATTATAATTGCTTTCTTAATGACATGATCATTCATGGAACTTGTGATTCGCTCTTGTTACTATTCTAGCTTGATTAAAATGATGATTATTATCTTAAAATCTTGCAAACCCATGTGTAGTTAAATGCATTGTTCATTGTATGCCATCATGTTAAGTGCTTTCTGCGAGTTTGAAACCGATGGATTGTGGATTGAGATGCGTACATCACTACACAATTGCACTACTAGGCAGCCCTTTCTTGGGGATTTGGAAGCTCTCTATCGGTCATTCCGAATCGATAAGACTAGCAACCTTTTCTCTAAGACGTCCGTAAATCTCCGCTCTCCGTGGATTCCCACATGGAAGCCGAGTTGGTTGTACTATTGAAGTTCCCTGGAGATAGCGTGCACTTCCTCTCTCATCTTGTTCTCGTGAGTGTGATTTACAATCTAGACTAAAGCCATTAATGTAAAGATTGAATTAAAGTATAAATCATGTCGTTATGCTGCCAAATTTATCTCTTGATCATTGTTATCATGAAATCATGTTCAATTACTTATTACTTGTTCTCATCATTATCATGAACATGACATTACACACGCTTACTTATTGAAACTCTCATTCGCCATTATTAATGATTGTGGGTATCGACATTTAAAATTTAAGTGAGATGCTGACCGGGCATGGCGAGTGTCCAAGGGCTCCAGTTTAGCCCCAATGACGGAGAGTTATAAATATACTGTTAACCATGGGGTATAATGATTACTGGCGTTGCATCTACGTTGGGAGTCGTGCGTGCGTGTTGAATGATAGATACAATAACCACATACACGTGTCCTAGTGTACATTCCTTGATGGATCTTTTCTTGGTGTACATTAGTGTCTACGTGCCTGGTTAGTGTTACATATCGTGCTCGTGCGTTCTTGCTTGCTTGCGTGATATGACCATCCTGTATTTAATGCAATTAGTGATATCTTACGTTCTTGACATCAAGTGAAATCTTGCGTGTTTGTACAAAGTGAAATATTGCTAGTTCTATCTTGTTATATCTTTCTAGATCTTGTTCTATCATGATCACTCTATCTAGCTTGTTCATGTATCATGTTTTAATGAGTTTTATTCGTACATTCATATCATGACATTCATCGTGCTTACCTAGTTCTAAATTGTTAATCACTTATATCATTGCCCGCACATTGAGATATAAATCTTACTGGGCTAGTTTGCTCATCCCCTACTTTTACCCAATCTAGGTAACTACGAAGTGCAAGAGGAGGAGCAAATCGAGGATGGGAATGAGCCCGAGTGATGAGCATTCCAACTATGAGTCTAGTTATAGTAGTTTACTTTGAGTGTTAGATTCGTGTAGTAGGAAGTGAGGTATCATGTACTTTTTTTTTTATTGAGTCTTAGTCCTGTAATAGTTTCCATTTGGAATACAATGAGTTGAGATTTGAATACAAGATTAGTTGAGTTCAATATTTGGGCCCTATGATGATGTATATTGTTATACATTTAGTGCGTGCTAGCTAGAGGCTTATTTGCCGACTGTTCACGTCTCGGGATATCGACTCGAATTATATCTCGAATTAATTATATCCGCTGCGTAACGCTCGGGACGTGACAACTAGGGTTTGCCGTACCACAGAAAACTGCCGCAGTACTGGCGAACCGTGCCTGGGCTCTCGTGAGCCCAGGCATAGTCGGGTCACCCCAATGGGGTGACTCGGGCGTGCCACGGCGTGTCCGCTGAAATTTTTTGTTTTTTTTTGTTTTCCCTTCCCCTCTCATATCCGATGTATCTAAGGGTCTAAATGGTGTCTAATTGAGATGAAACATTAAACATAAGCTAATTAAGAGATGATACAAATTATTGTAATTTTAGTTTAATTTTTAATTAATTTTTTGTCAAATAAAAGTTATCTCAAAAATCATTAGGTCGGCTTAATCTCAACATTTATGCATCAATAATTTCTTATATTTATATTTTTATAACTAATATAATTTTTAATAATTATGATGACTTCAGATTTGACTTTATTTTTAGACCGAATGTCATCCCATCGAAGTGCACACAATCAAAGATAGTACTAGAATTATATTAATAATATAAAATATTCTAAAATTAAAGATAATTATATTTTATATAAATGGTCATGTCTTACGTATAATTTACTATCTCTTTTAATTTTTAGTGTCATATTAATATTTTATTATAAACTTTAAGACACTATAGTTTTGTTTCTGTTTTCGAATTCTTGGTGTTGATCTAATGAATACATTGATCGTATCATAATATTATATAATGATCATATTGGAGTTGGTGGTGGTAGTGGAGGTGGCGTTGACCGGTTCAGACCGCTGCACTATGATATGATACCATTGATTCCATATGATAGTACTAAATTACGAATCTATATGGTCTATAGCAATCCATCGAATCCTAATAAATTTCTCGAGGGTTTTGTGGACATACATGTTCAACATGATGAGGAAGATTATGTAAGAACTTGTTAAATGTTTTATTTACATGTTAAGAAAGATGATGTTAATTTGTAACATTTCATGCATATGGTCAAGGGAAGAGTTGGAAAAGGATGTTGAACCTTTCAAAGAAAGATGATGTCACACCCCCGATTTTAGCAGCAGAATGTAAAAAAAATGTGACGGATAAACAATCATTCACAAGTCATAGACAAATGACTAATATCAATAGGGCTCATAATTCAATATGATAATAATAATTTTCCAATGTGTTTTTATACATATGATAATAACACATGTTTTTTTACTATTATGAAAATATTAAATTATTATTTGTAATTTATTTTCTATTTTTTTCAGAGTAAAATTTTCAGAGTACTATAGATAAGGAATATGATGACAATGATATAAGTACTGTATTTGACTTATAAGAGTTTATTATTGTATCTTCAGTATTAGATGAATATTAAATGATTGTGTTATGATTTTACATGTTTGTATGTAATATTAGAAGAACACTAAATGATTGTGTTGAGTTGACTTAAATGATTAAATATTTTGTATATATATATTTTCAACCGCTCTATGTGATGTTCTTATATTTTGTTTATTTTTAAAATTTACTCATTTTAAATATTTATCAAATTATAAAATTAAAAAAATCAAATATTTTTTTTTCCCATCATATCTCAATAATACTATATGATACAGTATTATATCCTACTACGAAAAATACGATACGATCGATTTGGAGGATACGACCAACCATGATTACAACACAAAAAATCCTAATGCTATATTTTTCCTGCAAAAATGTTTCGCAGTACCGCAAATAAGTGAACTGAAAGGATCGACAGCAAAAAGCACCAGTCGCCGCGCTGCGACGGGACTTCCGGTCAACGTTGGTCCGGTCCTGTTGTTGTTCCTTGTACACGCAGGAGAGAGAACGCGGAGACTCCTGGCGCGGCTTCAGCTCCCCACCCCGCGGCTTCAGCTCCCCACCCCCACTGAGCAGCAAAGAGGTGCAAACGAACCTTCTTCCCATTATCACTCTCCCAGTCCCTGCTTAGCTATATACACCCATGCGACGGTGGAGACCTCTCCTCGCATCCTCTCATCCTCCCAGTACTACCGATCCGTTTCTTCGATCCCCAAGCCAGCTACATATATATTGTATACTGATCAAACAGATCAATACAAATTAAGAAACCATGGGACATCTCAGAGCCGCCTCCGTTTTGATGACGCTCTCTGCGGCTCTCACCGTAATGGCAATGTTCCGATTGGCGCTCGCGAACCCAGAGCAGGCCGCCAGGGATCTGGCCACCGCCTCCCGGTGGCTGGAGAAGGCGGCGGCCCATAACCACCCGAGGGAGCCCGGGTGCTGGAGGCGGCCGTCGGCGTGCCAGGAGGAAGGCGGTCGCGGTCGGCTCCCGCCGTTCGTGAGGAAGATGTGCTGCAACAACCGGTGCGTGGACGTGCGCAGGGACGCCAACAACTGCGGGGCCTGCGGGGTGCGTTGTCCCTTCTCCTGGACCTGCTGCAACGGAGTGTGCGTCGACCCCAAGTCCAACCCCTTCCACTGCGGCGCCTGCGACAACCGGTGCGCCATCGGCTCCGTCTGCAGCCACGGCATGTGCGGCTACGCGCAGCAGCAGCACCCGCCGCCTCTCCCTCACATCCCCTTCCCGCAGCCCTGCAAACACTCTCCGCCCCGGCAGCCGCCTGATCACAAATACTAATTGCCCTCATCCATAAGACCCATTCAGAAGCCACTCGCATCGCCCTCGATCCTCGGAGGATTGCACAGTGGACTGGCCATTCTTTGATTCTTTATTCTTTCTGTTGATACCCATCCGTCCTAAGGGGACTCCGCTGCCTTCCCTGTCGTCCGTGTTCCTGTGCCTAATTTCATGGGAACTGTACATAAAGAGATCCTTTCTGGAATATTCTTATATATATATATATATATATATATTCCCTTTTTGCAATTTACGTATTTATGGGACCAGAACATTTCTCACTAATTAAACTGATAACCCTTATGTCTCTAATTAACTAGTCTATATCTATACTATATATTAGAAGTGACACTTTAAACTTTCGTCCCGTTCATATCTTATGTCCGGTTCAATATTTTATTAGCCCGGTTCATCATTCCTTAGTTTGTATTTGTCATTTAATTTTCCTCAGCCAGTAAACAGAGATGTCCACTTTAAAACGCAATATAAATGTTCGGTTAGGAAACAGAATCGTCCACTTTAAAAATCAGTATAAATTCTCAATGAGGAAACGGACCTCTTTAATATTCCCTGAAATAGTTTGAATCTACGAAACAGAAATGCCTTGTTAAATGATGGAAATGTAAATTAAAACGTAATGTTAAACAACAATGGCAAAGAATCGTCCAAATTAATGACATGAGCAGAAGGCCCGGCAGCAGATGCAGAGGGAGATAGATGACGTGCTTCTGGGCGAACGTCGGCAGCTCGTCGGGGAAGAGGCCGAAGTGGTCTTGCTTCTTCTGGAAGAGCTTGAGCTGGTATCCTCCCTTCAGCCGAGGATGCATGTGATGGTACCCTCCCTCCCACCCAACCAAGCCACAACCTTGAAGTAGTTGGTCTTGGATCCTTTCGGCGGCCTCCCCTTGTAGAACACGAATGCCTTCTTCACCCCGATGCCTTCCCTGTCGAGAAATGTGATCATCACTCTCTGTCGGTCCTCGTCGCCTTCCAGTACTCAGGGGACAGAGATGACAATGGTAGAAAAGATGAGGGTAGGTGGGGTCGGGGGCCACCTCGATCTGGAGCAAGGCATCGGCGACTGCCTCGTTGGGAGGCGGCGGTGGTCACGCAGTTGATTCGTCCGGGGAGTGATCTTGGCCTCTACGTCGTCTGACAACTCCTTCTGCTTGCTCGCCTTCTCTGTCTCTAGCTGCTGCTCCAACTTTGTAAGCCGCCAAGCTGCTTCCTTCCTTTGTTGCGCCCATGCTTGCTGCCCCTCCTCCAGGTCCATTCTCTCATTTTCATCTCCCCTCTCATGCTTCTTTCCTTTGACAGGTGATTGAGCTTTCTGTCTTACATCAGGTTTAACAGACGCAGATACTCTTTTAGAAGATTGAGTTTTTTTGCTCAACAGATGCAGGTCCCAGAGACAAATGTTTTTTATTGCCAGAAGGTTTCTTCTTCTTGTTGGTGGTTTCAGGATACTTGAGTATTTCAGTTGTCTCCAGGAGGGGAGTGGTCTTCTGAGCGATAGTTTCAGGATCATCAAGTAGTACAATCCTCTCCAAAGGAGTATCTGGTTTAATAGTTTCAAATCCATCAAGTGGCACAATTTTCTCGGAAGGCAATGGAGAATTGCACTCGATGGTTTCAGATGACTAAGATGAATTGCTTTTCTCAGGAAAAAAGGAATTGTGGTTGACAATATGATTCTCATTGTATCCAACTACGATCTGAGTCTCAGTGCATTCAACTATATCTACAGGAGAGAGAGCCCTTACCACAAAGACTTCAGGTCTATCAGGGAGTTCATTTTTCTGATTTGCTGAAGCGTTCTACTTGGTAGTTTTCTTCTATTTCTCTGCTATATTTAGACCCTTCCCTTTGCTTTGCTCCTTTTCTGTATCTACGCTGTTGCATGAAAATCTACGAAGAGTAGGACACTTTTCCTTTGATTCAAATGTGTGCTTTCTCCCATACTTACAGAAATCATGACATGAACCCGTAGAAGCACGGAGATAATGAGGAAGAACCTTGTGTTTATTCTTTGACAATGTTACTGAAGCTCCAAATGATGCTTTTCCTACAGAGTTCAGCTTTACACCTCCTCCTGAATTAGTTGTCTCAGGTTCACTGGGAGATGACTCCCTTCTCTTATTTCGTCATTCATTTTAATAGAATTGACAATCGTAGTCTGTCAATTACTAAAACAAATTCGGATGTAACTCGCCTGCACAAACAAGGGAAATATGTTAGGGTTCACACGATGAGAAAGAGTATGCTACAGAGTTTATGGAAGAAGAAACCCCAGAAAAAGACCAGATCTTCTAGGGTTTTAACAAGCTTGCTAGCAGTTTCCTCTATAATCTGATTAAGCAAATCAGGTGCATCTTTTTTATCCTGCATGTCCTGATGCCTCAATACAACATTTTTTTACTTATGGGTCAGGATGATTCAGGTCACCTGCCAACTGCTTCCTCCTAAAGCTTCTTTTTTCTCTCTCTTTTACCACTTGGGGCATCACCTAACAGCTAGTGAATCGCCTCAGATGAAGTAAGAAAAATTGCGACTGACGGACTCAGGCTTCCAAATCCCTTGAAGCCATGACATGCATCTCTCTGGATCAGCGAGGAGGAAGACGTCAGGCTATCAAGATCTCTGGCGGGACCTTACAGACTGCACGAGGGTCATGCCAACCGGAGGCAACAAGGGCGGTAGCGGCAACAACGGGGGTAGCAGGGACAAGGTGGCAGCGGTGACAGCAGCGGCAGCGGTAGAAGCGGGCGGCAGAGGCAGTTTAACTTTAAGGCTAGGCGGTGGAGGCGGCGGCGGTGCGGCGGCAAGGCTTGGCGGTGGAGGAGGCGACAGCGGCGAACTGGAGTGAGGCCGGGAGTGCGAGGGAGGCGCAGAATATGGTTTGAACACTAGGGGAAGGGTAAGGGGGATTTTACCCAATGGGTGGGTACTGATCTCCTCCGGGCTCACCATCGTCATGGCCGGTGGGGGTGCCTCGGCGCTTTCGACGACCATTGCCTCCTCCTGCCTTCTGCAATCTAGCCGCCGTTGGAGGCTTGTGGCTGGTGGAGCAAACGAGATATAAAGGTGGATAGGGGATTTTGGGGTTTGGCAGTGGGATAAGGTGGATTGGGGTTTTTGGGGGTTTGGCGGTGGTGGCACTGGGCATAACAGGGCACAGATTTCTGCGTGGAGAGGGACATAACATATTAAAAAAAAGTTTAGGGTCTCAGCACAGGTGAACTTTTTTAATTGCATTGGGCATAATATTAGTTGATATACTTTTAAAATCCTATTAATTTTTTACAATCTCTCTAACAATTTTTATTTATTATAATATTAATCATATTATGTATAGATGTGCATGTATATATGTAGGTATTTGTGGTAAATATGTTATTTCGGTTCAAATATTTGATTTATGTCGATTGAGATGTTTTGGTCCGAACTAAATTTTAATGTATTTTTTGAACTTTTAAATAAATATGATCATTTAAATTAATTATATATATACACACATCAAAATAATAGGAATAGATGACTAAATATTTTAGTAAATATTTTTAAGAAAAAAACTTATTTTATTAAATTTTTGTGGTCCTTTTCTATGATATTGCAATGTTATTTTGTTTTATGAACATTTTTAAAGATATATAAATGTAATTGATTTTTTGTACTTTACTTATTTTGCATCAACAAAATTGATAGAATTTTAGATGCTTCAAAATTTTTTATGTGATCTTATTTTGAAATTTATTTTAAATTATAATCATTGTCATTCTTCTTAAATTATTACTTATTTAAAAATAAAATTTTATTCTAACTCTTATTCACTATCTTTATATTTTTTTCTACTGCACCCTTCTGACTCTGCTCAGCTATGGCTCTTCACTCCCCCTGGTTTTTTCGCCTCCTCTCACCAAATTTATTCATCTCTTGGGGGCTGCCATGGCTTGTTGTTTTTTTTTTTTTTTTTTTTTTTTGACTTTTGAAATGATGCATGGGAGTGAGACAGAAGATAGAGAAAGGTGTAATGAGTGGAGTGTATGTTGAGGGAGAGATGGGATGCGGCAAAGAGGAGAGAGAGTGTGTCTGATACGAGGGGATAGAGAAATTTTAATAAATGAAGAGAGAGAGTATGATGTGTTGGGATGAAAGATGGGGTATTTGAACCAGGCGGTGTGTGAGTCCGTTGATTTTTTTTTACTCTCTTATTATTCTTTTAGTTCACCAAATTTTTATCCTCCTCTTCAATATTTGATTTATTTAAAAATATTTTATATTCAAAATAATTTAGTTATGTAAGGAAATAAGTGTTAGTGATTTACCCTGCACACCAGATTGTTATTCATCTAATATTTTCATCGATTCTTCCCGACAGTGTTACGTTTTATGGAGTTTATGATTCCTTATTTCTGAGAAATATTAGATCATAGTGTTAGATATTAATATATTAACACTAAGATGTATAGGCCCCAGCTAAAAAGAATATAGTATAAATCTAGCTAGAAACTAAATAAAATTTAAATTTTCTTGAGAGAAAACTATGCACAGCGAATTGTTCATTTTATTTTATAATTTTATGATAATTATATTGTCTTTAAATTAATTATCATTTTCATATATATTATGTCTAAATTGATTATCAAAATAATAAATTTTTAAATTTTTTTTACATAAATTTCTTTAAAATTATATTTTATGTTGAAAAAAAATCTCTTAAATAATGATAATATTATTAATAATTATTTTACTTAGATATTTGTTTGTAAGATATCATATTCAATAGTTCAAATATTTGATTCTACACAGCTCTAAGTGATAATAAAAACATCAATGAACATAATCATGTATATAAAATGTCAATGTATTAATTTTTTAAAAAAACTAATATATTTTATTTTAATTTCAAAAATATAAATTATATAATAATATATTTTAATAATTTAATATATTTTTTTAAAATCCCACACACATATATTACACGCGTGTAGCGCGTTTTTTTAACTAGTTATATATTAGAAGTGACACTTTAAACTTTCGTCCGATTCAATCTTTGGTTAACCCGGTTCAGCCCGGTTCATTGTATTTGTCATTAATTTTTCTCAGCCAATAAACAGAAATGTCCACTTTAAAACTTTAAAACGTAGTATAAATCCTCCAGAAATTGAATCGTCCATTTTAAACATCATTGCAAATTCTCAATGAGGAAACATACCTTTTTAATGTTGAAACGCACAATTTGAAACGCCATGTTAAATGATGAAAATATAAACTAAAACGCAGTGTTAATAGCAAAGAAACGTTCAAATTAATTAAATTACAGATGAGGGAGACGAGGCGGGCCTGCTCCTCGAGGGTGAGAGACTCCTTCTTCAGCCCCGGGCGAAAGTACTTCTCCCAGCATCTGTTCGTGCGCGCATCATTTCTGACGTCGTCCCACCGTTCGTGCGCCGCCCATCGTGCTGTGCTGCTCGCCGCGTTGCTCTCTTTGGCCCCAGCACACCGCCCTGCCACGAGCCCGCACGCCTGCCCCGCCCCGAGCCTGCACGCCGCCCCGCCGCGAGCCCGCACACCGTCGTCGTGTTGCTCGCCAGTGCACCGTCGACTTGTCGCTGTTCACCTTGACCGTGTCCGTCGCAGCCGTCGACTGCGCACACCTCAAAAGCCATGCGCGCCGCCTCCAACGCGTTTGCCGACGCCGCTCGCCCACGCGCGACCCCACCATTCCCCTGTGCGCCACCCTCGCGGTCTGCTCGTCGCCCGCGCGCCGCTCGCCCACGCGACCCCGCCATTCCCCAGCACGCCACCCCCGCAGTCTGCTCGTCGCTCACGCACCGCTCGCCCACGCGACCCCGCCATTCCTCTGCCCGTTAGCCCCGCAATCTGCTCGTCGCCCGCGCGTCGTTCGCCCACGCGCGACCTCGCCGTTCCCTTGCGCGCCAGCCCCGCCATCTGCTCGCCCGCGCGCCGGCGTTCCTCTTCCCCGCGGACCTCTGCATCACCTTCCCACTACCTTCCTCCCATCTCCTTCTCTGCAGCAAGAGTAGGTGGTCAAAGCCCTAGAGAAATGAAAACAAAATTGCAAGTTCCAATGCAATGAAAAAGTTAATCTATCGTGCATATGGCGTTTATACTACGTGTAAAAAAAAATATATAACGTTTATACCACATTTTAAATATTCATTGCTTTCATATATTGTCTTGTGCAATATTTTAAAATTTAGCAAAAGAATAAAATATATAAATATTTTTATATATCCCATCTGAAAAAAGACATAACACTGTTGCAGTTTTCACTTTGTTAAAAACTATCATATTTTTCTATCTATTTATATATATCATCGTCCAGTATTTGATGAAATTACATATATAATTTTATCATTTAAAGAAACATCATATCTGACATAAAAATACTCTTATTTTCCTACTGAAAATTAAACATTGTATTATAATTCAAATTAATGTATATTTTGACCATGCTCCTTTAATCATTGTTGCACACTCATAAGCCATCATTTAAAATTGTAATATTTCAACATCTTTTTATGAATGATCATCATTTTATTCTATCTTGTTTAATTTAGAAGTAAAAAAAATACAAGTAAACAATGATAATATTATTAATAGTCATTTTACTTAGATCCTTATTTGTAAGATATCAAGTTCAATAGTCAAAAATACTTGATTCTATAAGACTCTAGAGATAAAATAATACATCAATGAACATAATAATATATACAAATTATCAATATATTTTTTAAAAAATTAATATATTTTATTTTAATTTTAAAAATAAACTATAATAATAATATATTTTAGTATTTTTAACATATAATTTTTTTTAATATCACACTTGTAAATATATTGCACGCGCGTAAGGCGTTTTTTTAACTAGTTATATATATATAAGAGCGTTGTTACGGAAAAGGTAAGGCAAATTCGAGACCTAAATAGATTCACGAATTGGGGTTGAGGAGTTTGATGGTAATAATATTTGTACCATGCATCCACATTTCTATGACGCGCGTGAAAACCAGAAGTAACCTGAGCATGTCGAATGTCTTATATTAACCTCATATATATAATTAGAGGGGAAGCAAGATAAATAAGAATATATGAACCTGAGCAGACTTTTCTGCTCTTTCTTTTGGACCTTTGAGTTACAGGTCCCCAAATTTGTAAACCTCTCAATTAACTGCCCAAGCTGACCAGATTGGCAAACTTAATAAGTTAACAGCGCGCATGTCGATATTAGCTTGGCTATGAGCCGAGGCAAGTCGTACTTTAGTAAGCTTGAGCTTGGCTTGTAAAGACATACGCACTCGAGTTCAAACTTGATCGGTAACATTGACCTTGAGCGTACTTGATAAACTTGTTGTTGTTTGTACAGTGGATATATGGCATAATTCAAGACAATTCATCATCATAGAGATCAGTGCAAACCGTATGGCAAACGCAATAAGAAGTAACATGTTCATAGGTACACCTCGAAAACAAAAATATAACATGAGATAATGGATCATAAGCATGGCGATTACAGAATAATTAAGAACAGAAACAGAACTGCGGAGGTGTTTCATAATGGAACTCGTCTTAGAGAAAGCATCGCTCCCACTGTACGGTGCGATTGGGGTCCGACGACATCTCCCAGAGTACAACCACGAGACACGGAATCGCTCTCGCACAAGATCGATTCCGAAAGACGAATGCTACACGGAAACCTAATCCTCTACTACGGAAAAGTTAGGGCAGGAAGCATGCACCGAACACCGGAGAGAGCGTAGAACGACGACGACCACGGCGGCCTGAACGCCGGTGAGCGACAGCACACCGGAATGGAAGAGCGGCTGGCGACGACCTCGCAGAGCAACAGTCCGGCGCGAGGAGAGGGAGAGAGAGAGAGAGTAGTAGCGCAGCGAGTGGTTCCTCGTTGGGGAGTCAAACAGCATGTCAACAGTAGTAACAACGATTAGGGAGACCCTAATCGCTATATGAGACACCACGTCCGCAGGAGCTAATACAATAGACCGGTTCAGGGAACCGGTCCAAACAGGCCCAATCTCTCCAAGAAAGGGGGAAAACACAAAAATAAGAGGTAAAAAGATACCAAGATAAGCCGACAGAACAACGCCATCACACGCGCTTGCTTGCCCAGCCCCGCCCGGTCCGGCGACGCGTGTGTGTAATATGGTTCAGCATACCCCCACCTTTGTCTATAAGACATAGTCTCATGAACATTTGGGGTTATGAAGCCCTACATCTCCTTAGAGATTTCTCATGTGAGACTAAAACCCTCACATAAGAGACAATACTTGCACACATTTTATACACCTTTTTACTTTATCAAATTTTAGTGTTTTTTTTCTCCCATTCTTAGAATTGCCCCTCCTAAAGCCACTTTTTACCCAACACTTGTTTGGCTTGATAAAAGTTTTGCAAACTTATGCTCCACTCGAGATTGGCTTGGTTGAGTTTGGTACATTAAAAATATAAGAATAAAATACCAATGAAAATTAACTATTTTACTTCAATCCCGCCAACTATGACGAACAGTACCGCTTGAAGAAATTCGGATTTGGCTTGTTTAAGGTGACAAGCTTTATCTATAACTCAAGTTTGAGATCGCGTTGGGGTGGGTAGCTGCTCTAGTTAGGGCTATAAATGGAGCGGATACGGAGTGGATATGAATTTTCCGGTTCCGATCTGAATGGTTAATCGGATAATTCGTATTTGCTCCGAATATAATTCGAATACGGAGCGAATAATTTAATCGGATAATTTTCAGATTCGGAGCGGATACGAATATTATCCGCTTCGAAAATATAAATTTAATAAAAGATATTATGTGTCTAAAAATCATAAAAAATAAAATATATATGTTTTTTAAATATAAATGTCAAAAATATTTTCTAAACAAAACATTAGTATTAGATATATTATATATTTATAAATTATATATATTATATATGAATCATTAGATCTAAAATATAATGGTAAAAAATAATTATATTTCAGAGCGGATCTTAAACGGAGAGGATCACCCCTTTCCATATCCGCTCCGTTTATTATTCGGATAATATCCGTATCCGAAATCCACTCCGCCGGATATTGTTAATCGGATAATATCCGGATAATCGATACGATTCGAATCGGATCCGGATATTATCCGGATCCGTTTACAGCCCTAGCTCTAGTCACGCTGAACTGATCAAACAGAAGTCAAGTAGCTCGCAATTGAGCAACTTGACTCGATCATTGCCAGCCCTATGCCCCTATGTCAATGTATATGTAAGCAAATTGGTACATTGAAATAGCTAGCTCTAAACCGAGTGGAGATAAAAATAATAATAATAAATTTTGGAAACATATAAGTCCTATCTTACCTTTTTTTTTAAAGAATATATTGATGATAGGCATTATATTTATAGAACTAGTTCTTAATTAGCTATCTGCACTTTACAATATATAGAAGATTATTATTGCTTGTACTACTTCATCATAAACGAGAAGCACAGCAGTTTATACCTTTGGCATGTTATAATTTACTACATTTTCATGAGAAATTAGGCAGCTAAAGGCATTTCCACCATGGAGGAATCTCCCCCCCCCCCCCCCCCCAATCGCCCCATGCTGTCCCTCCCAAGCTAGGCACCACTTCAGCAACTATGTCCACTCCATCTACAGCACCTAACAAGGGTGTTTGGGGTGTTGCCGCAGGCACACCACCCACATTCACACAGGTTCTTCTCAGGTCTATCCAGTCTCTAGAGGTTCTAGTTCCAGTTCATCCCCCAGCTACCACCGATGCTGGAGAACCTGCAGTTTTCTTCTCAGCTGAAGAGGTCAAGCTATCATGCAAAGCCCTAGATCTGGCGGTTATTGCTAAAACTCCACAGGGCAGGCCACCGTTTCAAGACAACTGTAGTCACCTACAACAGCGATTCAAGCTCCAACAGGATTTTCTTATCAGCGCCCTTGATGGAAGGCACCTAATCATCAGGTTCAAGAATGAGGAGGACTATTACAAGGTTCTTCTGAAGGACACGGTCTTTGTCCATGGCAGAATCTTCAAGTTTTCCAAATCGACTATGGATTTCTCTCCTACGAAGGACTCCCCTCTGGTTCCAGTCTGGTTGCACCTGCCTGGCCTCCCTGCCAACTTTTAATGTGAGCCTATGATAAGATCCATCGCAGGTACCATTGGACCTGTTCTACAGGTAGATCAGAACACCTCCAGGATGATCAGAGCTGATGCTGCGTTGTTTGTGTTCAATTGGATGTTTCTAAAAAACTCCCAGACCGGGTCTGGGTAGGGGTCAGAGCAGGAGGTGCCTGGCAACCTATTGTTTACCCAGCTCCCCCACTCTTCTGTACAACTTGTTCAAGACTTGGGCACGCCACCAACAACTGTCGACAAACTTCTCCAGAAAAGAAGGAAGCCTTGGCCCACGGCACACAGGATGCTGATGCTGCTGGATTAGCTCCCACTGTGGCTGTATCGGATGTGCCTTCATGACAAAGGTGGACGCCAAAGAATATGTCTGTCAGGAATGCCGGTCCTTCTGAAAGGCAAAGGCAAGCTTTTCTTCGATCTGGTAACGACCAGTGTCTAGTCGTCAATGGACTGCTTGGAGCAGTGCCATTGGGTCTGCCGGATTTGGTGGTTTCTATTGCCGCCGGCGAAGCTACCGCTGGGAGGCACCTCCTTGCGTTCCGGAGTCCTCGCCACCTGCGCAAGGTGACCTTTCCATCCTTGCCGTGCAAAATCCTCATTATAGGAGGGGAACGATCGGATCACCAGCTAGAGTCGGCCAAGAACAGGAAGCGCTAATCTTGCTTCCTCCGGAAGTGTCCTTTCCTCCTATTGATGCTTCCGCGCTTAGGTCTAAACAGGGAAGGCCAGTTATGCTTTTGAACACTAACGTGGATTTCTCTAACCAGGCCGGCCACGCTGGCAAAGACTTGATGACAAATGCGGCAGGTGAACCTACTGGCGAGGCAGTAGTGGCAGGGGTATCTACTGGCGTAGGGGATGCCAGCTTGGCGGTCACAGCGCCATCTTTGCCTCTCCCTGTTGCCGATGGGCCACCTCCTATGCCTGTTTCTACTGAATCCCATGGGCCATCGTTGGACCCATCCACGGTGGCTCACGCGGTAGCATCCACCTGTGAGACGGTTTGCAATCAGCATGGATTGCAAGTTCAGAAAGATGTGCAGGTGGAGAATTTTTCTTCTAGGATGGTTGATGTCGCAAATCCTATTACTGTCCAAGTAAACACTCCCATGTCATTTGCACAAGTGGTGCGTCAGCCCCCTCCTACCCAGGGGAAGGCAGCTCTTGGAGTTTCCTCTATTTCCCCTTCCAGTGGGTCGTCTTCTGGTCGACTAATTTCTCGACCATCTCGAAAAGGGGGTGTTAGGATTTGTCTCCCGAGTACTCAAGAACGTTCTCCGAGCCCACTGCGTTCGATAGATGCTATTAATACGCCAGTTTTACCTCCATCTTCAGACTTGCGGATGAGGGCTTCTTTTGTCGCTGACCTTGCTAAAGGGGAAAATATCTTCATGCCTGACTTTCGATTTGATCAAGAGATATCGAAAATGGAATCAGATGAAGAAAATATGGAGCGTTGCTCTCGACGACCAGGCTTACGCCCTCGGGCTGTTCTTCGGCGAACTCACTCATGGGATAGATCATCTTTAGAGTTTTAGATAACTTTTGTTTTGTTAATTTTCTGTATTCGGTTTGCCTCTAGTTGTTACAATCTCCTTCTATGAATAAAATACGACCTTCTTTGCCCTTAAAAAAAAAGAAAAAAAAAAAGAAGCGTGAACTGAAATTTGACTCGGCAACCTCATCTTTAAAGATATTTATATTTGTGTTGTTATATTTTTGAATAAAATTCAATATATATTGTATATGCTAACGATTTTCAATTGATGATTATACTCATATCATTAAATGTATAAATATGCAGACTAAAATTTCAAATATAAATATGAAATTATTATACCTAAAAGTTAGAGTTATATATATGTGTATTATTGATATGTTGTTAGTATGTAAATAATATATAAAAATATATATGATTTATATGTTTGGATTTTAAAATAAAAATAAATATTTAATGATTTATATGATTCCTGCTAAATATAAAATACTTTATATTTATTATGATTAATGAAAATAAATATTTTACATTATATAAGAATAGTTAATTAAGTAGTTGACAATAACAACTTGAAATATGAAATGAAATACACTTTGTGATATAAAAAATATTTGTATCAACACATAAATAAAATTTATTGACACATGTATACACTAACCGTTATGTTCCTCAAAATATATAAAGTAACATGGTGTACAAGAAAAATAAAACTTTTATTTTTTTCCTTATAATTTAACGTACATTATCACATTTTACTATTAATTACACGTAAAATATTTTTAACAATTTTTTAACATTATTAGATTATTGGCGACGGTTACAAATCGTCGCTATTATATAATCGGGACGGCTCAAGTCATCACTATTATGTTTTTGTAATGCACGATGCCGTCACTAAAAATTAATAGCAATGGACATAAGTAGTCGCTAATAAAAAATTAAAGATGACGGCCATAGTTGTCGCTAATACTCTTATTAGACAACTTAATATAGTCATCCTTAATAATCATTTACTTGTGATAGATAAAATCGTCCCTAATAAGAGCATTAACGACGCCCTATAGTTGTCATTGCTAATGTTAGTATTAGGGACGGTTGCTTGTAACTATCTCTAATAATTAATTATCAGGGATAGCTAAAGCCATCCATAATAATTCTTATTAGTGATAAACAAATTATTTGTCGTTACTAAAGATATTAAGGACGGCTTTATTTATGTGTCATTAATAATAAATTATTAGTCATGGTGTCAACCATCGCTAGTAAATTTATTAGCGATAGAGCATCGTAGTCGTAGCGAATAATACTATTCGAGATGACTTTGCCGAGCCATCACTAATAATTTTTTTGGGGACGACAATCTCTGATCTTAATGATATTTTTAGCGACGACTTTCATAGCCTTTTGAAATAATATATTTTTAGCGACATTTGAACAATCAATTATCGCTAACAGTTTTTATTGGGGACAACTTTTGTCAGCCGTCTTAATATTATATTTTTTGGGATGATTTTTTTAAGTCGTCGTAAATATTTTTTTTAACGATGACTTTTTAAAGCCGTCGCCATTATCCTATCCTTAATAATTCTTTTTCTTGTAGTGAATTTATTATCTAACATCACAATCAGATTGAAAACATAAAAGTAGTAAGTAAGCTGCAAAAGTGTGCAAATCTGATATCGCCATAAATACATAATGAAAATTAAATAAATAGTATAAGGAAGATCATACGGTCGAAATGAGAGATAAAAATAGGGAATTATAAAAGAAAATTTTAACTTTTCCGGTCAATATATGAAGTTAAAACCAACCACGTTTTAAAAAATACTGATGTTACAAAAACTATCTAGAAAGAGTGAGATTGACGTGGAAGGAGTGTCAGTTCCCACAGTCATCGCCAGGCAACTAGCGAGACTAGAGGAAGGAGACAAACAAGCAAGTCAAAAACTGAAGACACATGATCTTCGTCAATCTGATCTGACAGTCTAATAGGGTGTTTGGTTACACTTAAAAAAAAAAACTCTTTCTAACTAAAAAATTATACTGTGTCAATTTTTGACACAAATTTTAAAATTGAGAAAAATTACTACTATCTGTTTGGCAGAACTGACATAATTTTTAAAATTTGTATAGACATGTTTGGTAGACTCTTTTTCACTTTATTATTTTTTATAGTAAAAGTGACAAATATATTTTAAAAAGAGATTGTACCATTTATGAAAGAGAATGAGTAATAAATAACTATTAATACGTCATCAAATTCAGTAACCACCATGTTTATACAAACTTCAAGATCTCTGTCGTCTGTTTACATAATCTTCCCACATTTCCAATGCAATTCTATTCCGAAGTTCTTTACCAAGATCACGTTGTGAACGTGATGTTGTTAAACGATGCTGTTCTTCAAATCTGAGTCTTTCTTGACGCCTTCCTTCTACTTCTCTGTCAATGTCTGCACCATGTTCTCTTTCAATTTGCATCCAAATTTCATCCTTTCCTCCTCTTTGGTCACGGATAAAATTATGCAACATACATGCAGCAATAATTATCTTCGATTGCATATGAAGAGGATATTCCAATGGTTGTCGAAAAATACGAAACCTTTCTTTTAACACCCCGAACATGCGCTCAATAACGTTTCGCAGTGAAGCATGCCGCAAATTGAAAAGTTCTTTGAGGTTTTGTGGAGCAGAGTGATTTGGACCAAATTCTTTCAAATGATATCGTACTCCGCGATAAGGTGCTAAAAATTGTGGTGTGTTTGCATAACCCGCATCAACCAGATAATATTTACCTATACATAAAATTAAATGTCAGTGCATCAAGAATTAAAATAAATTACATATATAAAAATTTACCTTCTGGTACATAAAATCCCGACGTTATAGCTCCTTCTAAAACAGTAGCATTAGCAGCAGAACCTTCGTATCCAGCATTAACAAAAAGAAAACGCATATCAAAAGAGCAGACAGCCATAACATTTTGTGATGTCTGACCCTTGCGATTACGATATCTCATTCGATCATTGGCTGGAATTTCGGCTAATATATGTGTTCCATCTATAGCCCCAATGCAATCCTAAAACAAGATAAGTTGAAAATTAATGACATGGAGAAAGATAATAACAATAATCACTAGAATTTTTACCTTAAAAAAATGAAAATGTTGTCTATCACGAATGTATTGTGGAGTGTCTGTCGGAGGGAGATAAATAAACTTTGGAGCTAAGTTGATGAGAGCATCAAGAACTTCATGAAATCGACGACTTATTGTTTCACCTGAATGCTGGAATCTATCTTGAGCAGATCGGTTACTTGCACCTTTTGCTAAAATATACATGTAAATAATTATCATTTCCTCAATGTCAACTCTTGCACTCTCTTTTAAGAATTGCAAATCTCTTATCTCATTGCACAATAGGGAAAATATGTGTTTATTCATACGACATATTTCACGAATTGAATTTCAGCCCCTTGCAATAACTCATTCACATATGCTCTGCCGGTAAGAATAGATGTTCTTATGCGCTTCCTAGAATTTCTATCTTTGTGATCATAAACAATCTTTGCTAATGTCCACATGACAAGAAAAAATTGACGAGGACATGCTAAAAATCTTTCTTCTTCCTCATTTAAATCAAAATCTTTGTCTACTATATCCATCTACTTGCAATATGATTATCAAAATCTAACATTAAAAAAAAATAACATTATGCTCAATGAACCTATCATTTATTTATTAATGACATCATAGAATATAAACATAACAACTGGAAATATCTCTAAGACAACATGAGAACTAAATATTGAAAATCTATCAATGATCCCCAAGATGCAACTTCAACCATTCTAAACGAGTTGCATCATCAAATTTTAAGAATACAAGATATGCATTATATTTTCTAATCAAATCAGCCGCTCTAGCTTTCTCTGAAATTGTTAAGTCCATTTCCATGATTTTTTCCACACATTGTTGGATCATGTCAGAAGCAGGCAATGATGACTTCTAAATTCTTTAGTTGCCTCCACCATTGCTTCAACAAAAGATGATGATGGTTCTCTTGACCTTCTTCTCTTCTTCTTTTCATTTGGGGAAATAGACTGTTTGCCCTTCTTATTTTCCATAACTTTAAAATCAGGACTGGATGCAGCACTATCATCATCTTTCGTCAAATCCACAGGTGTTTGATGTGGAGGTGTCATGTATGGATCACCATGTTCAATTGTTTCTGTTCGTGGAAGTGTATTGTATTGTCTACTTCCATCTGCTTTAGTACCCTAAAAAATTTCATACCACTCATTATAGAGTGTTATAGTGACTCCTCTCCATGTTCTTGCTTCAGGATGTTTCTGAAATACATAAACATAATTATAAGTTACATTTTATTCATAGTTAAATTCAAAATTGTCTTCATACAAAAAATTAATGTAAATGTATACCTGAATGTAAGAGTCCCAAACTTCATCAATGGCAACAAATGTGTTCAACATAGGGTTGAAACCAAAACCACTTGCATTTAATATATTCTTGATGACAACATAATCATTTTTCATCACCTGGTCTCTAGCTTTCAATTGTTTGACAGTCGCATTTAGTGTAAATCTATTGTTAAACTCTGTTCTGATTGTTTCCCATGCTTCAGGTTTCCAACTAGTTGATGCCCTTTTTCCAGCACGATGATGATCTACTAATAACTTAGTTAGATACGTTGAACGTGTTTGATCCCACTTCAACGTTTCATTAAGACCACTCGCAGAAGATGCTTGTGTTTCAGACATCCTGAATTCATAAAATATACATGCAAATTCACATAATAAACATCTAAAATAAAAAAATGACATGCGTGGTGGGTGTGGGGATGGGGCACTGGTGGGTGTGGGGATGGGGACACACATGCATGCTTGGGGCATTGTATAAAGTCATGACAGATAAAGCCACTGCATATATATATGGTCCCTTCTTCCAGTAGGTCGCTGTCATGCCATGGCGTCGCTGCATGCAGGTAGATGTTGACTGTATGCTCGTGCATGCCATGGCGTCGCTGCATGCAGGTAGCTGTTCACTGTGTGCTCATGCATGCCACGACGTCGCTGTCATGCCATGGCGTCGCTGCATGAGAGGGCACTGTAGGGGGGGGGGCACTGTCATGCTATGGGCGTCTCTGCATGCAGAGGGGGCACTGTGGGGTGGAGGGGGCGCCGTGGGGTGCTGGGGCGGGGGGCACTGGGTTAGGGGACGCTGGGGCGCCGACTGCGGCGCGGGGATGGGGGCGCCTTGGGGCGGGCTCGGGGGTGGGGGCGCCTTGGGGTGGGCTCGGGGGCGGGGGGGGCACTGGGGCAGGGGACGTTGGGGCGCCGGCGAGGGGGGGGGCTCCGCTGGGCCTTGGGGCGGGCTCGGGGGGCGGGGGCGGGGGCGCCTTGGGACGGGCTCGGGGGGGGGTGCTGGGCGTGGGGGCTCCGCTGCGGCGCAGACGAGGGGCGCAGGGGCTCCGCTGGGGCAGGCTCGGGGGCAGGTGGGGTACTGGGGGGAGCGCCGCAGGGGGCAGGGGTCCGGCAGGGGCGCCGGCGAGGGGGGGGGGCTCTGGGGGAAGTGCTGCAGGGGCAGGGGACGTTGGGGCGCCGGCGGGGGGGGGGGGGGGTCCGCTGGGGCGTGGGGCTCTGCCGGCGAGGGAGAGAGAGAGAGAGAGAGAGAGAGAGAGAGAGAGAGAGAGAGAGAGAGAGAGAGAGAGAGAGAGAGAGAGAGAGAGAGAGAAAAAAGAGAGAGAGAGAGAGAGAGAGAGAGAGAGAGATACCTTGTTCTAGCGGAGAGGGCGCAGGGGCGAGTCCTCTCGGGACGACGAAGTCTTCTTCCCAGGGCAACGCTTGGAGCGCGAAGAGAGTCCTAAAAAAAAATAGGTCGATAGTTGTTTTTTTTTTTTGAAGAGAAACACATGGTGCGGGATTCTCTCCCTAAAAATAGGAATCACCTTACCAAACGCAGCCCCACTACTCTTCTTCCTTTTTTTTAAAAACAAGAAAAAAAAATAGGTAAAAAAGTGTAACCAAACACCCTATAATGCACATGGACCAATCAGAGCCCCGCCGGCTTCTGTGTCTCTCTATTATGCTGGTTTCCTTTTTTTTCTTTTTAACCCATTACATATAAATTAGAGGAAAGACTTCTCATTTCTGAACTCAAAATTGTTGATTTTACTACGACGTGGGTTGTCTAATTAGAGGGCATGGAAGAATTGATAACTCATTTTCTATCGAAAGAATAAGTGTTGGTTCGATTCTTCTTATTCTCGTGGAAGGAGGATTAACTGATGTCTCCCGTAATATATTTTTCCTCACTTAATTAAGATTTATCACGTAGAGAAAAAAATACATGCATATAAAATATTACGGCTAAGTCAAGGTTCGAACTCTTGACCTCCTGATATGGAGCACTGACTCTTAAATCACTACGTTGAGTTTCATTACTGTGGTGGCCAAACCTGGCCACCTAGGTCCATCATAACCCATTACGGCACTCTAAGGTCCCGTCAATAGGCGTGGCTCTTCTTCTAGGCGCCACGTCCTTATAAAGACCGTTCAGGGGCCTTCAAAGCGTGACCTCCGTGATCGGGCTTCACCAAGCCCCCCAGCGGTATGTCTCTGAACAACTCCGCTGATTCGGAATGGTCCTCCGCCCGCTGAGCAAGAGACCAGGCGTCCACGACCTGTCCGGAGCAGGACTTCGCCTGCCGAGCAGGCTGCCGATTCCAGCGCACCGAATAGCCGTGGCGGTTACCGAACAGCGGGTTCAACCTCCCTTACGGGTTACCTGCTCGGTGACCTCCGCCAAAGGCTTCCGAGCAGCCCTTCACATCCTCGCGGCGGTTATAACTGCCGCAGGCCACGCGCCCCACGATCCAAAAGTGCATTAACTACTAAGCACCTCAACGGGCAAATGGTGTATAACTCCCCGATGTGCGCGCCAATCGACGCGCCCTTCCAGGCACGATCCAGAGGCGTTACGGACGTCCACCTCAGCATCGAAGCCTATAAAAGGCACATGTATAGTACCATGCAAAGGTACACATTCTCTCTCATGTTGACACACGAAAACTCCTTGCCTTTCAAGCCTCTCACTGACATAGGCATCGGAGGGTTTTCCCCGGTCTTCACCGGGCCCCCCTGATCGTTCCTGGTTTTGCAGGATCTTCGTCCGCTGTCAGCGTTCTCCCTTTTACCTTCAAGTGTAGGCCCATCAGGTTCCGGCCCAAGCAAGCAAAGGCCTCCACACTTTTGGCGGCGTCTGTGGGAACGACGCAGCCATGGCTCGCGGACGATCCTCTTACCAGAACATTAGGAGCAGGGCGACGAGGTCCCGCCAGTCGCGAGCGAAATCTTGCCGCCGGTCTCCTCCTATCGATGTTGACACCACCCCCGCAGGCGCCAACAACGACGTCCCTGCTCCAGCGTTTTCCGTGCCGGCGACTGCCTTGGAGATGGCCGACATCCGGGGATAGATGCAGCAGTTGAAGGGCATCTGCCTGACCCTACAAGCCCAGTTGGCTGGGCCTCTAGCCCCGACGGTTTCCCTGCCGCGAGAACGGCAGGCAGAGTCGTCGCATCGACGATCTCGTGTCCTTCCTGCCCCTCAAGACCAGCAGGCGGACTCACCGCACCAATCACGTCGAGCCCCGTCCGAGGAGCGAGCACCGGAGCGCCGCAGGCGTTCACCCCATCGCTCTGTCACCGCCCCCCGTCCGCTGCGTTCGGTTGTAGCCACCAACTCCCACGGGTCCACCCGAGAGGGCTCCGCCAACTCTGAGCAGGAGCTCGCCAGGCGCCTACGACGCGTGGTCGACCTGGAGCGCCGCGTGGACGCGATGGTCTAGCGTGCGGAGGGAAAAGCTCTGGCGGAGGATGACCTAGACTTCCGCTCCCCTTTCAATAGGGAGATCCTAGAAGCTCGGGTCTCTCCTAAGCTCCCTCTGCCCACTATCGCGCCCTACGATGGCACCACCGATCTGGCCGACCACATCCACGGCTTTGAGTCACACATGGTGTTCCACGGAGCATCAGATGCGACCAAGTGCAGGGCCTTCCCTGCAACCCTCAAGGAGACTGCCAGAGCCTGGTTCGAGACCCTTCCGGTGGGCTCTATCTCCTCTTTCCACCAATTGAAGAAGTCCTTTCGGGACAACTTCCTTGGTGGAAGGTCACAGCCGCGAACGACGGCTTCCCTCCTGGCCGTATGCTAGAAGAAGGGCGAAGCGCTCTGGGACTTTGTCAAAAGGTTCCGAACAGAGGCGCTTCACATATCGCGCTTGGACGTCCCTCTAGTAACCAGTGCCCTCATTCAGGGCATTCGCGACGGCTTCTTGCTGAGGACCCTCGGCGTCCAGCAGCCCGCCACCCTCGCTGAGCTACTTTCCATCGCGCAACGCCATGCGGCTTGCGAGGAGAGTCTAGCAGCGGGTAGGGCGGAGCAGGGGGAGCAGTCGGACAAGAAGAGGCCTTCTGACAATGGCTCTGACCGTGATCAGAAGAAAGCACGGCGCAACGGTGACTCTCCGCGCCGTACGTGCCCCTTCACCAACTACACACCTCTTACCGTGGCACCCGAACAGATCCTGGCGGAGATCAGGAATGAAGCATACGTTCGGTGGCCATAGAGGATGCGCTCCAACCCCCAGAGGCGTGACCAAAACAAGTACTGTCACTTTCATCACGACCACGGCCACGATACCTCTGAGTGCCGCCAGCTTAAGGACGAGATTGAAGACCTTATCAAGCGCGGCTACCTTGGACGGTTCGTGCGCTGGAATGAAGACCGCCCCAGACGCCGAGAGCGGACTCCCGAGCAGCCGATCAACAATGAGCCCAACGGGCAGGAGATCAATGTGATCGCGGGAGGCTTCGCCACAGGTGGAGAAAGCACTCGAACCCGACGCGATTACGCAAGGTGAGTGCACGTCGTGGATAGGCCTTCGGCACCTCGGTCGGCTCCATATCCCACCAGTCCTACACGCGCACCGCCCGAGGAGGCTATAACCTTCTCGGACGAAGACCTTGTAGGGGTTACTACCCCACACGCTGATGCGTTGGTCATTTCAGCCACCATCAATCATTGTAATGTGCACCAGATTTTGGTGGATAATGGAAGTGCCCCCGATGTCTTGGCTTATGATTGCTTTGTCCTCATGGGCCTAAAAACCGATCAACTCGCCCCCGTAAACTCGCCTTTGTTCGGATTTTCGAGAGTTTCGGTGCAGCCCATGGGAAGAGTTCGCCTCCCTATTACTTTAGGGATGGCTCCAAGGATTGTGACCAAGGTGGTCGTCTTCTTGGTCATCAACAATATGCCTGGTTACAATGCCATCCTCGGCAGAGGCCTGATCGGGCGCATCAAAGCAGTACCTTCGTCACTCCACCAGAAGATGAAGTTTCTAACCCCGAGCGGAGTCAGCGAAGTACTCGAGTGTCAGCACGAGTCTTGCCGGCGTTATGTCCTTTCTCTAAGGGACAAGCAACCACTCACAGACCCGGTCCCCCCCAACACTGATCAACCATCACTAGCCGAGGGAACCCAGCTGAGCTGAAGATACTTCCTATCCAGTGGAGATGACCCCGAGCACGTCCTCTATATTGGCGCTTTACTGGCAGAGGCCGAGCAGGTACGCTACAAGGCCTTTTTGCTAGCCAACCTTGACGTGTTTCGCGTGGTCTGATGAGGAACTTCCGGGCATTCCTCCGGAAGTGGAGGTGCATCACCTCCGTCTGGACCCCCGGGTCCCACCGGTTCAACAAAGAAGGCGACCTGTGAACCAAGAGCGGCAGACCGTGATCCAGGATCACGTCGTCAAAAGCCAAACTGTTGGGCTCCTCCGAGAAGCCCAATATCCAAGGTGGATTTCCAATGTAGTCCTCGTGCACAAGGCCAACGGAAAGTGACGTGTATGCGTCGACTACAAGGATCTCAACAAAGCGACACCTAAAGATAATTTCCCTTTGCCGCGCGTCGATCAGCTGGTGGACGTTACCTCTGGGCACGAGCTTCTCAGCTTCTTGGATGCTTATTCTGGTTACCACCAGATCAGCATGCATCCTCCGGATCAAGACGCTACGACGTTCGTCACAGACCTGGGGTTATATTGTTTCACCAGGATGCCCCTCGGTCTGAAAAACGCTAGCGCGACGTACCAACGGCTGGTCAACAAGATGTTCGAACAGTAGATTGGGCGTAATATGGAGGACTACGTCGATGACATTCTAGTCAAGACTCTTCCAAGTGCTGACCACATCTCCGACCTCCAAGAAACTTTCGCAACTCTGCGGAAGTACAACATGAAGCTCAACCCCTCCAAGTGCGCATTTGGTGTACGTTCGGGTAAGTTCCTCGGCTTCCTCGTTTCAAATAGAGGGATAGAGGCAAACCCAGAAAAAATCCAAGCTGTGTTGGAAATGAGCAGTCCTAAGACAGTGCACGATGTCCAACGTCTGACGGGGCATCTTGCGGCACTGAGCCGGTTCATGTCCCGAGCAGCAGAAAGAAGTTTTAACTTCTTCAAGTTGCTCAGAGGCCCTAAAAGCGCCTCGAAGCAAGGGGGGCAAGTACGGTGGACTGAGGAGTGTGAAACCACCTTCAACGAGCTGAAGGCGTATTTAGCCAGCCCCTATTCTCTCAAAGCCTGTGCTCGGGGAACCTTGTTCGTATACCTTTCAGTTACCGAACACTTCATCAGCGCAGTTTTGATCAGAGAAGAAGGAGCGGGCAGCATCCATTGTATTACATCAGCAGGGTCCTCCAAGAAGCTGAAAGGAGGTACCCCCGAGCAGAGAAACTCGCCCTCGCTCTTGTCACGGCTGCCCGGAAGCTTAGGCCCTATTTTCAGGCCCACTCTGTCACGGTTCTAACTGATCAACCGCTGAAGTCCATTCTCCATCGGCCGGAGGCTTCCGGAAGACTCATCAAATGGGCAATAGAGCTTGGCGAGTTCGACATCAGCTTTCGCCCAAGGACAGCGATCAAGGTGCAGGCGTTGGCAGACTTCGTTGCGGAGTGTAGTCTCCCTGCCGAGCATGATCCATCGTTGGCAGATGAGCCCCCATGGGAACTCTACGTCGATGGATCCTCTTGTGTCACAAGGAGCGGAGCTGGCCTGGTCCTCACCTCCATGGAGGGGTTAGAGTTCCAATACGCCCTCCGGTTCTGCTTTCTGGCCTCCAACAACGTGGCCGAGTATGAAGCCTTGATGTCTGGTATCCGCATGGCTAGGCACCTCGGAGCCCTTCGGCTAAGGGTCTTCAGTGACTCCCAATTGGTCGCTAGCCAAGTGAACGGGCAGTTTGGAGCAAGAGAGACATGGATGGCTCAATACCTTCAGCAGGGTAAGAGCCAAGTAGAGGCCTCCTATACTTCGAGGTCATACATGTCCCACGGGAGCAGAACGCGCGGGCCGATGCACTCGCCAAGTTGGCGTCTTCAGGTGACATCGCCCCCTTCCCGCTCCGTGTTCATTGAAGAGCTCGCCTCGCCGAGCACTGAAGTGAATGTCGCAGCCATCGGAGCAGGTCCACCGGTTTTTCGGGGGGAGCTGGATGGACCCTCTTTTGGCTACCCTACATCGGGGAGAGCTTTCACCCGAGCAGGGTGAAGCTCGAAAGATCAGGATGCGTGCTCAGCGCTTCGCCCTCATAGAAGGAAAGTTGTACCGGTGGTCCCTTTCAAGACCCCTTCTACGGTGCCTCAACCCTGAAGAAGCTCTTGCTGCCACCGAGGAGGTCCACGAAGGGCTGTGCGGAAGCCACTTGGGGGGCAGAACGCTGGCGCGAAGCATCATACGAGCAGGGTTCTGGTGGCCATCTCTACAAAAAGATTGCATGTCCTTTGTCAGGAGGTGCCCGAAATGTCAAAAGTTTGGGCAACTTATCAAACAGCCTGCCGAACAGCTTCACAACCTGTTCGAACCTCGCCCTTTTGCCAGATGGGGCATCGACATTTTGGGCCCTTTCCCAGAGGCCCAAGGCAGGAAGAAGTTCCTGTTTGTGGCTATCGACTACTTTACTAAGTGGATTGAAGCCGAACCTGTTGCCACGATCACCGAACAAGCCGCGTGGAAGTTCGTCTGGAAGAACCAAACGACTTGGTAGAAAAAGCCAACCGAACGCTGCTGCATGGGATCCGCACAAGAGTGGAGGCTGCAGGAGGATCATGGATTGACGAACTCCCTAACGTTCTCTGGTGTCACCGGACGACTGCGCGAGTAGCCACGGGAGAATCACCCTTCCACTTGGCTTACGGCTCAGAATCCATTGTACCTCTGGAAGTAGCTCTCCCCACCATCCGAACAACCCACTTTGATGAGGAAGCCAACAACCGTGCTCTTCGGGAAAACCTCGACTTGCTCGGCGAACGACAGAACGACGCCAGCATTCGACTCGTCTCCTATCAGCAAAGGCTTGCGCAATATTACAACGCGCGAGTTCGGGAAAGGCACTTCAATGTAGGAGACCTAGTCGTGCGCCGATGCTCGGCTTCGGATCCACGAAAAGCAACTGGCAAGCTCGCCCCTAAATGGGAAGGACCTTATCAAGTCACCCAAGTCCTTGGGAAGGATCATACTAGCTAACTACCCCTAGTGGCGAAGCCATACCCCGGACGTGGCATGTATCTAACCTTAAGGCTTATTATCTATAAAAGCCTCCGATTGGCATCCTACTTCTCTTCTCCCTGTTCCTATGGTGCGCCTGGAATTGGGTCTGAAACTATCCATACTTTAGGGTTCTTTAAACTCAAGGTGGATATGTGAACCCTTCAGGTCAGATACACGTTAAGCATTCACCCCCGGTTAAGAACCTACCCGATTCCAATTGACCTGCGCAGTAAATGCGACGCGAATAAACCAATGAGCTCTGGTTCGAACAGGAACAATAGCAGAAGGGAGGAGATAGAAAAAGAGAAGCCGTATACAAATGATGGAAAGGAAAATTTTCATTCACAGCTTTTTCTTATAGGAGGGTCCCCTGGACCTCGGTTACAAAAAGCAACTACAAGAGGGACGTGGAGCGGGGAGACTAAGGAGCCTGCTCGGAAGGGCCAGCATCTTCATCCGAAGAAGGCATTCGCCCAGACTAGAATTGTGTGAAACGCACACCGTCCAAACCGGCGTCATTGGTGCGACGCCTGCACTCCCGAACAGCGGCCTCGAAGGCCTCTCGGGCACGTTCAACCCAAGACATCAGCTCCCCGAAGTCCTTCCCGGCTCTCAGACCCACTCTGTAGCAGCGGGCCCCGTACTGCTCCAGATCCTCCTTATAGTCTGATCCGGCCTTGTAGTCTGCAACAGCACGGGCCCCCACATCGGCTACAACCTTGGCAAGGGCGTCCTTCTCGGCCCGGGCCAAGACAACGTTCAGCTCCGAAGCTTGGAGGGTGGCTTTGAGGTTCTTCACCTCCTCCTCCAATGCCGCCTCGCGAGCCTTATGTCTCGCTGTGAGGTCCTCGCAGAAAGCCGCCTGCGCCTCACAGAGATACTTTTGATTCCGGGCCCGAGCAGCCAGGGCCTTGAGGACACCCAACGATGTGGATATCCCGTCCGCAAGAGCCTCCAAGTCGACGTCGCTCGCGCCATCATCCTCCTGGCCCTCTGGATGGTATCCTTCCATTGGTATCTCCGGAGTCTGCTCGGGGGGAAGGTCCAGGCACCTCGCTAGTTGATCGAGATGCGAGGCGGTGGGGCTAGCAGGCAGCTTCCTTGGCGATGCTTCAACATGACGAAGTGTCGCCTCTAGTGCCGCTCCTGAGGGCACTTCGGGAAAATTTCTTTGTAGCACTTCCGAGAGAGGCCTCCAGTCCTCGTCGGACTCTTTAGCCCGAAGTACGGCACCAAACCCCACTGCTTTCCCCCCGGTAACATCGGTTACCTTGGTGGTTGCAATAACACTAGCAACCACCTTGGTAGGGGCATGGGGGACAGGCCTGCCCCCACTGTGTCCGCTCCTATCGTGGCCGCGACTCCTTCAATGGCCCCCGCTGCCATGGCCGTCTCCTTGGTGGCCCCCGCGGCAGGGATCATCTCCTGCCCTTCGGATGGCGTCACATGAGACACCGGGGCCACTGCACCTGCCGCCGGCACCCCTACAACGGGGGAAACCTCCATCGCGCCAATGCCTTCATCGGCTCTGGTGCCTTTCAGAGCAACCTCTTCGGTAACGGCGGTTGCTGGGGCTGCTACTCCTCCCTGGGCGTCCGCCACTTCGATGAGAGGAGGGTTCTCCTCCCCTAGAGCAGAAGACTCAACAGCTCCATCGTTCCTCCAGAAAGAAGCTTCCGCAGCCTGGCCGGCAGCACCAGATGCGGCACCGCCAGTGCCTGAGGCGTCAGAAGGCGCCCTTCCCTCTGAATAGGTGGAGCCCCTTGCCTCTTCTCTGGCAGGGCTTTTCGACTCGTCACTCACCACGACGAGCCCCAGTTCGGTCACCATCCTCTGTGCGACTTCTAGACGTACCACGGGAGGCATCCCCGATGCTTCATGTTCGGTCGACTCCACGGCCTTACGCTTCTTGTGCAGCAGCAACTACGCCTCTTCAACCCCCTCTTCGGTCCCCTCCTCGCTGTGTTGACGGGCAGCAGAGACCATCCTTTTCTTTTTCCGAGCGCGGAGCTGGTCTGTGTCCTCTGCGCCCTCATCAAACAGCACCGGCCTCTTCTTCATAGAGGCGGAAGGACGAGTCGTCCCGTCACCCTCCTCGAGCGGAGTCCGAGCTCCCAATCAAACTACCTCCTTGGTGGCCTTCTTCTTCAAGCGAATTCTTCTGGGCCCCTTCTCAGGGACCCGTACATTTTCTAGACGCTCCTTGGCGGACGAGGGAGCCACAAGCGCCGTTGTAACTGCGGCACCAACCCTCACAGCAGAGGGAACCCAAACAACGGCCGCAACGTCATCATCCTCGTACACCATATGAGCCAGAACAGGAATTTGTTCGGAGAAATCCTCGTTCGCCTCCAGATCCCTCCCAGCTTCCAACTCCACAGCAGCTGCACAAAAAAAAAAGAGAAGAGGAGAAGTTAGAGCAGGGTCACCAAACCGGTAGGTAAACGACCAAAGTCCGCACGCTTACTCCACAGTTTGCTCAGGACATGCTTGAAAAGCGAGAATTCGGTCACATAGCCTTCCCCATTTCTAACACCTGCTCAGAGAAGACTATCTAAGGCCTTCGCCTCATCTTGGATCAGCTTGGGAAAGCTATCCTTCCGTGCCAAGCGGATGACAGTGGGGAATCCCCACTCTGCACCATCCCGACGGCGCACGAAGAACAACTTGTCCATCCAACCTTTGTTGTTGGAATATTTGTTGGACAGTTGTATGTGCATCCTATCTGTTCGGTGCTTGGCGTAGTAGATATCTGCTCCTGACGGTCGAGAAGCAGAAAGTTTGAAGTGAGCTCGGAATACATCCGCTGAGCCCCGGATCTCCTTAATCTTATAGATGACACCGAAGATACAGATGTACCTCCATGTATTAGGCGTCAGCTATATCGGCGAGACGCCCCAGCAGTTCAGTAGCACCTTCGCCACTTCCGGCAGCGGTAGCCGGAATCCAGCCTCCATGTGATCCACAGAGAGGGGGAGACAACCTAGTTTGTTCACCAGAAACGACTCCCCTTCCTTCGCATCAATAATCTCGTACTCGTCACCGATCCGAAAGCGCTCGCGGAGCCCACTGTAATGGCGGCATCGTGGCCCGCTAGACACCGCAACGGTGACTCCGCTCACTCCGGCAACCGCAACCGCCTTCCCTTTTCCTGTCATCGTTGTAAGACACGGAGGAGAACAGCAAACAGGAGGATGCGCGAGGAAGAAGGCGATCGAAAACCTAAAAAGGGCAAGAAAGCTCTCAAGCGAAGGAGGAAGGAAGCTTGGGAGGCAAGAAAGCTCGATGGCTGGATACTGGAAGGGTTTTCGAAGGCGTGACTCCCGCCTTCGCCCCCTCCTTTCCTTATAAAGAAGGAGGGGCGCGAAATTCGAAGCGGGCCCTAAAACGCCTCTCCTTCTAGTTTTCAAAAATTCCCCCTCAATCGCACCGCTGACGGCCGTTCGAGCGCAAAGCGCGACGCTCCTGGCTCGACACGACCACGCACCCATCATGATGGGTTAGCCGTTCGACGGGGCTCCAGGCGACGACACCACATGGCTCCCTGCAACGGGCCATCGCATTAAATGCAGAAATGACGCCCTCAAAGTGCCCACATCTCCAAGCCACTCGAGGGCGTGGGGGGCAAGTGTGGTGGCCAAACCTGGCCACCTAGGTCCATCATAGCCCATTACGGCACTCTAAGGTCCCGTCAATAGGCGTGGCTCTTCTTCTGGGCGCCACGTCCTTATAAGGACCGTTTAGGGGCCTTCAAAGCGTGACCCCTGTGATCGGGCTTCACCAAGCCCCCCAGCGGCATGTCTCCGAACAACTCCACTGATTCGGAATGTCCTCCGCCCGCTGACCAAGAGACCAGGCGTCCACGACTTGTCCGGAGCAGGACTTCGCCTGCCGAGCAGGCTGCCGGTTCCAGCGCACCGAACAGGCGTGGCGATTATTGAACAGCGGGTTAAACCTCCCTTACGGGTTACCTGCTCGGTGACCTCCGCCAAAGGCTTCCGAGCAGCCCTTCACATCCTCGCGGCGGTTATAACTGCCGCAGGCCATGCGCCCCACGATCCAAAAGTGCATTAACTGCCAAGCACCTCAACGGGCGAACGGGTGTATAACTCCCCGATGTGCGCGCCAATCGACGCGCCCTTCCAGGCACGATCCAGAGGCGTTACGACCGTCCACCTCAGCATCCAAGCCTATAAAAGGCACAGGTATAGTACCATGCAAAGGTACACATTCTCTCTCACGCTGACACACGAAAACTCCCTGCCTTTCAAGCCTCTCACTGACTTAGGCATCGGAGGGTTTTCCCCGGTCTTCACCGGGCCCCCCTGATCGTTCCTGGTTTTGCAGGATCTTCGTCTACCGTCAGTGTTCTCCCTTTTACCTTCAAGTGTAGGCCCATCAGGTTCCAGCCCAAGCAAGCAAAGGCCTCCACAATTACAAAAAAAGAAAAAGAAAAAAGAGACATGGATGGTGTACTCATGATTTATGTAGCGTCCGTTTAGATAGGAAATTAATAACAAAAACTCTCAATGAGAAGAATGAATCATTTCAATCACTAAATATCTATTTCGTATGAGATTAATAAAGGATAAGAGTTAAGTTAATCTCATATTAGATTTGGTGCCTAAAAAAAAGTGAAGATAAATATGATTTAAATATTTTAGAGATATCTTAAAAAATGGGGGTAAATTAGAGATAATTTATCTCGTCTTTTCGGAGGGATAACTTTTTCAGGTTTTCTATCGTGTGAGGTAAAGATCACCGGCAGTATGCCAAACATTTTGATTATCTGTTATGGACACCAATCGTGCAACAGGAGACAGAAACGACCAAAAGTAAAATTAAAAATTCTACTCTCATACTAACACCATTTTCAACCAAATAAAAAATAAGATTATCTTTAAAATTTTAACTTTAAAAATATTAAAAAAAAATGAATTAGGAATGAAGATAATGTATCTTCAAATTAATTTACCTCCATTTTTATTTTTTTTTAATCTCATACCAAACTGACACTAAACTCAAATCCTCCCATATTTGCGTGTGAATGTATATATTTTACGGCAAAATGGGAGAACCTGTGTACATCTGTTCATCGTATATCGCCTTACAAATTTCTTTTTTGGCTCGACCTATGTATACTAGAAGAAGCCCTTTGTGTACGACGAAGGTGGAAATGTGGTTAATTAACCATCTGAACGTGCTGTGTTTGGACTTCGCTTTGAACCAAATGTCGAAACTGGCAGCTGCCCATATATAAAGCTGGCTGGCTGCCTGTTGACTTTCCCTGTTGACAACCTGCGAAGATGACGTTTCAGACCACGTTTAGATGGAGGTGGATTAAGAACACTAAAAAAATAAAAATAGCAGCAAAAGAAACATATGTATATATATAATAACTTGTCCTGATGGTACCTGCACTTTTAACAACCTCATTTTCTTCATTATTGTGGTGGCTATTTCTAGTCACCTAGATTCATGAGGCCTATCATGGCCCGTCACGATCTTATAGGCAGGCGCAGCCCTTCCGCAGGGCGTCACGTGTCTTCGGGAGCAACTCAAAGGTCCCAAACATTATATCCATGTCCGAGCATTTCCAAGATCCCAGGGACAGTCTCCGGACACCCCTCATCCTGTTCGGTCTAGGCACTACCTACCGAACAGGCCCCATTAGAAGGGTACCATAGTCCTGCTGGCATTGACAGCGTCCGGGCACCAGGCACCGGACAGCGGGGCCAGCTACTGAATAGGCTACCTCCTCGGTACTATTCGCCCTGGAAAATCTAAGCGGCTCTTCACCTCCTCGTGGTGGTTACAACAGCTACACTGCATACGCTCCATGATCAAGTGGTGTGTTAACTGCAGAACCCCTCAACGGGCGCCTCAACGCATAACTCCTCCGTTGAGGGTGCCAACCGGCGCGCCCTTTCCAGTGCTATCAAGGGATGGCCTATTCGCCTCCCTCAGGGCCTTCGTCTATAAAAAGGCATAGGCAATTCCCAGGCACAGGTACGTACTGTTACGCACGCACAGTGCAACACACACGCCACTGAATCTTCTTCCCTCAAGCCTCTTTACAGTCCACTGACTTAGGCATCGGAGGGTTCTCCTCGGTTCTCCAACCGGGCCCCCTGGTCCTTTTCTAACGTTTGCAGGCTTCTGTCCGCTACCGGCGACCGTCTTCCTCACCTTCTTTAGTAGAGACCCGTTTGGCTCAAGCCCAAACGAGGGTACTTTCAGTGTGGTAGCCACAAGTGGGATTAATTTTATGTGAGACATTTATTTAATAAGTCTCTTCCTAACTACATGGATGATTGTGTAAGTTTTAAACATGTATATATAGTTAGTGCCTTCTTTTTTTGACAATGGTACGTATATACAAGTAGTGTCGACCACAAAAAATCTCCTCGATCGTTTAGATTCATGCCATGGGAGATCCACCCGCAACTCGATCGTCAAACTCTTGACTACTTTTGCTGTCAACGTTCATCGATCCCGGTCACTACATATGTACGCAGACGAATGCAGCACTTTAGTGCATTTTCACCCACTTGATTCATGAACAACACGATATATTGCACATTCACCCTGTATAAATAGCGGAGCTAGCACTTCACCTTCTCCCATATTCCATCCCCTTTGGCCGGCATCTTCCCCATAACCATCTCTTCGCTCGTTCATATCGGCTTCTCCCCCATCATCCATCTCTTTTCTCGAGCTAGACATACATCTTCTAGCCAGTAAACGGTAATCTGAAAGAAACCATGGGACATACCTCCGTTTCGATGATGCTCTCGGCTCTCATTGTAGCGTCTCCTGCGCTACAAATGGGGCTCGTGAACCTAGAGTAGGCCGCCAGGAATCCGGCCACCGCCTCCCAGTGGCTGGAGAAGGTGGCGAGTACGCACAACCACCCGAGGGAGACCAGCTGCTGGAGGCGCCCGTGGGTCTGCCAGGAGGAACGCGGCCGCTTCCAGCTGCCGTTTGGGAGGAAGGCATGCTGCAACAACCTCTGCGTGGATGTGAGCAGCGACGCCAACAGCTGCAGGGTGCGGTGCCCCTTCTCCTGGACCTACTGCAACGGGGTGTGCATCGACCCCAAGGCCAACCCCTTTCACTGCGGCGCCTACAACAATCGGTGCGCCATCGACTCCGTCTACAGCCACGGCATGTGCGGCTACGCGCAGCAGCAGCCGCCGCCTCTCCCTCACATCCCTTTCCTGAGGCCCTGCAAACACTCTCTACCCCAGCAACCACCACACAAACATCCATAACACCCATTCTGAAGCCACAAGCAGCGCCTTCGATCCTCGCACAGGATTGCACAGTTGATCGAACATTCTTTAAATTTCATTATTCTTTCCATTGAAACCAACCCTGCCCGCCTCGTAGACACAAATCGATACAGGTCTCCTTCCTTTTCAGTGATCGGGATGATTCACTGCCTCCATTTACAAGGGTTCCCAATTTTTTTCTTCTAAATTGTACATACGAGAGATTGGGAGAAATATTTAATTCTGTACATACAGTAATTCTCTCTGAAACAAAGGCAATTCTACTCATTATCTTTTTGTACCTTGAAAGCGAGCGTAGATATCAGCAGTTCATCCTTGTTTGTATACGAACATTTCAACCTTTCATTGCATGAGATGGAATGAAACCAAAAGCACAACACATTTAATTCTGCTTCTCCAGCCGTGCCGGACGTTGGGAGATCACCAATCATGTACTCTTTCAGCACATGACAAGCGTGATGATCAATCAAGTTCGTGCCTCTTGATTAAGCCTTTCATACCTCATACCTTTTAATTTATTAATGAGATAAAATATATGAATATTTAACATTTAAAGGTGTTACGGTATGTGCAACCGAGGTCGGCTCATGTTAGGTGACCGTCGAGGTGACCAGCACAAGGCGTCCGAGCCAGAATGACTAAGCCGAGGGACTGATCCGAGGTCTACTTAGCGGACTTGGGACGCATGTTCCGAGCTTTTGACGACGCTGCTCGAGGACCTGTAAAGTCCACCAAAAGTTCTCGGCGGGAAAAAACTCTAATGCTCAAGTTAATAGTTAGCCGAGCAGAATGACCTAGTCCAAGGAGTGGAACAGCGTACCTGAGTATGAAGAGTGTCTGTCTTTTTTATAGGGGTTGATCTCTCTTGAAATCAATTAGATGACAATGCGAATCTTGCGGTGGTTCTCTGTGATTGTCATCGGATCGTGGTCGTAACCGGCATGTCAGATTATCCAGATCATGGTCTTAATGACTGTAATTAATGGACACACGATCTTTGGCCATTACCTTATCGGTTAGTGCATCGGCCGTTACGCGAGCCACTCTACAAGAATCCTATGGACACGTCGTGCTCCATATCAATCAAGGCCGAGCTGGGTAATCATCGTCCTTGGCCGAGCTGAGGCAGTCGGCCCAAGGGGTGTGAAAAGGTCATCCTAGCCGACCTGACATGTCAGCCTACATGATGTCATCGTCCAACCCAAGCCACGTAAGGACGTCGGCTTAGACACTCTATGAGGTCGGCCGAACCGAGGACTCAGCTGACTACGGGGACTCCCCGTATTACTGGTCCCCCAGGTTCATGTCGGATTGCACCCATGGGCCGAGGTGAAGCTGTTGTACAAAGCTTCTTAGGTAATGACACAGACATGCTACGTGGATCTATCAGCCCACGTGGTTTGCCACACGTCCCATTGCCATACTATCTGCCCTGCATCATGATGGCAGAGGTCCCTCGACTGTCATACACATCGAACCTTCGTCACATCAATACCTCGACTCCAACAAGAGATCATCATGCACCATACCTCGCACGCCGATCAGTATCCAAGGCAAAGCTTAGTTAACCAATAGAGGGCCGCCATGTGGTTTGATCTGATCGCTTGAAGAACAATATGAACCCCAGCCGTTGGATCTGGATGACACCCTGACACTATAAATAGGGCATTCTAAAGCTGAAATGCCACCCTTGTTCTTGCATGCGAGAGCTTCAAGCGGGACGACCATCCGATGACTCGACATCTGCTGCCAACGTGTCAACTATTTGTTCTTTTGTCTTCTCGGCAGTCGGGTTGCTTCTTCACTTGCTTCCCTCAGAGGTAAGTGATGATCTCATCTACCTCTTCCTCTAGCTCTTCTAACTCCTTGTCTTCCAACCGTCGCCTTCGAGAGGGCTCCTCATATGGAGGTTCTTCTTCCGAGAACTCTTCTGCTTTGACGTCATCTGAAGCGACCTTGCCCCCTCATCCTATCGAGATGAGGGCACCATCCTTTGCGGCAGGCACGTCGGAGCCTTCCGAGGAAATTCCTGACCCGAAGGCCACTCCTGGGTCATATGTACTCATACCCCGGGCTCGCGTGGGCAAGCCGACTCTATGGCCAATGCCCGAAGCAAGATCGATGATGAGACCTTTCACTGGATGAAGGATCATCCTAGTCTCAATTTCCCAGAGGGCTCCATCCTTTACTCCTCCAGGCGGTTTTGAGCTCATTACACCATGGAGCGCAGATTCTGCCTCTACTTTGAGGCCTTCCAAGCCGGATTTTAGTTTCCTTTGCATCCTTTTATTATTCTTCTTATTGTCAAGCTAGGGGATGCTCCATCATAGCTAACCCCCAACTCTTGGAGGTCGACTTTTGACTTACGAGCCGTTTTCGCCCGAGTCGAGATTCTGCAGACCACTCTCCTATTCTTTTCCTGCTTCTTGATAAAAGCTTTTGGTGACTAGTTATACTTAGCATCTCGGTTAGGGGGACAAATCCTTAGCCGCACCCCCTCCTCTGTCCACAACTGGAAGAGGAGATTCCTTTTTGTATATTTCCCGATTGGATGGTCTTTTCCGACACATGGTTAGTAGTTGACATCCAATTCAAGGCCTTCCTATCTCCTAACCTTGTTGCTTCCGAGCTCTCAAATTTTGAGTCTTTACAGGCAGTGGATCCTCCCGACCTGTACCATCGATCCGACGAGCTATTCAATCAAACCGATGAGGCCACCCAAGGTTTGACTTCCCTGCCGACACCTCCCTTCGCCTTTGCTTTAGTGTTCCAAGAACTAACTCCTTCTGCAGCAATGGCTGACAAGGGCAAGTCGACAACTTCATCTGCCAAGAGGAAAGGCAGCATCTCCCTCTCTGAGTTGGCCGTGCGAGACCTCTTGTCAAGAGGTAATAATGATGATCAGTCCATCCCCATATAATTTTATTTATTATATGTAATTTTGGGTGATTAACAAAACCATAACAAATATTTTCTAACAATCTTTTCTGAAGTTCATCTACAGAAAATAAGTGAAGCAAAATCTGTAAGTTACTCTCACACACTGTTATTTATAGTTTAAAGCATTCATTCTAAGTACACATCGATTTCCTTGATAGAACATTGGTTTTATAAGCGCTGTAACGATTCGATATATTAAACAACGATTTGATCACTGTAATGATTCAATAAGTGAAACAACGATTTGATCGCTGTAATGATTCGGTAAGTTAAATAACGATTTGATCGCTGTAACGATTCGATAAGTGAAACAACGATTTGATCGCTATAACGATTCAATAAGTTAAAACAACGATTCGATAAGTTAAACAACGATTCTATCGCTATAACGATTTGATACGTTAAACAACCATTTGATCGCTGTAACTATTCGATAAGTTAAATAACGATTTGATCGATGTAACGATTCGATAAGTTAAAACAACGATTCGATCATTGTAATGATTCGCTAAGTTAAACAACGATTTGATCGCTATAACGATTCGCTATCACTTCAACATCGATTTGATCGAAACAACGATTTGCCTTAACTCAAACAATGATTTGATAGCAAACAACGATTTGCTTTTACTTGAACAATGATTTGCCTTAGTGAAAGAACGATTTGCTCAAACAACGATTTGCTTCTACTTAAATAACGATTTGCTTGGACAACAATTTCATTATTCACATCAACATAAAATTTCATTTATATATGGATTATAATTATGAAATCAATTTCACATATACAACAACACTTCACAACGATTATGGTTGAATGAATTATCATGCATTTCATTATTATCTTCTCAGATAAGCCTGATAATAACCATTCTATTCAAACATATTTTCAAAACTGTGTGGAGTTCAAGTCTTCCCGCTCATACTAAGATCTTGATCATTCCACACGAAATCTCCTTGCTTACTTGATGTATCACATAGAGTGTTGATTAGTGTGATGTCAAGATAGCCTTTCTAGTTTCAGCATATCATTATACTGCACGACTACCAGGGTTGACTGACAACGTAGACAAAAAGGAGTTGTCTAGGTATATGTGTTTAATGCATGCAGGGCTTTTGTAGTAAAGGACGTCAAAGATGGATCTGTCAACCTGTCGAAAGGATAAAAGATTTAGAAAATCTTTCCTAAGGATGCAAGGACCAATCCAAGCGCTTATAGCTGCAGGCTCATCTCCACATGCCTACGATCAGTCTCTCTAACGAGCATGAAGCTGTGAGACAATGGGCATCTGAACGGCTACTACAACGGTCAAAATAATTTACAGAAGATAAATAGAAGACTGATGACTCCATAGAGCGATAATACACAAGTGATATACACTAAGCAACACACATAGAATCCATCAAGCACTTGCAAGCATCAGCAAGAAGAGTTCATTCCTTTTAGCGCACCAACCTTTAGCTCTCAGCTCTCTGTGTTTCATTTACTTAGTCTTTGGAGAGCTAGCGTAATTTTGAGAGATTTTCTTGATGCAAATCTATGTCTCTCAGATTCAGCCTCAGATCAAGCAATCTCTTATAAGCTTGGTCTAAGGGATGTTCGCCTTTTACTCACATTCTCTGTGTGTGTTCCCCTTCTGTTGTGAAGAGAAGACCTGTAGGAAACAAATGGTTGTTATTCCCTTCATTGAAGAAGGAAGACATGTTGCATCAGGTGTTGGTTTGTATCTCTTCGAGTTAGAAAAGAAGGCCAGCTGCTGCTGGATGTGTAAGAGTCCTTGAGGGGGATAGTACCCTTGGTTAGTGAAATCCCAAGTTGTTGATTGGGGACTGAACGTAGGACTCCTTGGGATAGGAGGTACGAACCAGGATAAAAATCTCCTGTTGTTTGTGTGCTTGCTTGTTTGGCTTCACTCTCACTAACACTAACTATCGATCTTAGTGTTTTTCTGTTAAGTATTTTTATTGACAGGTTTTAATTTAAAAAGAGCGTTTAGCAATCCATTCACCCCCCCCCCCCTGGGCTTGCTATCTAGGCAACAAGTGGTATAAGAGCCAAGTCTCTCCAAGAAAGAAGATCTCACGATCTGAAGAGCAAAGATAAATGGCAGCTCAAGGGCATGCAGAAGGTCAGTCTGTCAACAGACCTCCTCTATTTGATGGTGAAGACTACAATTACTGGAAGACTCGAATGGTGTTCTTTCTTCAAGGTCTCGATTTCCAACTTTGGTCTATTATCGAAGAAGGAGACCTCTTGGTAACCAATGAAAAGAGAAATGGACAGATGAAGTCAAGAAGAAAATCTCTCTTAACAGCAAAGCAAAAAGTATAATATGCTGTGCTCTTAGTAAGAAAGAGTTCAACAGAATCTCCGCCTGCAAATCTGCTATGGAAATGTGGGAAAAGCTAAGACTCACATACGAAGGAACTGACAAGGTAAAAGAAACAAGAATATACATCTTGGTAGCCCAATATGAAATATTTCAGATGCAATCAGGAGAGTCCATCACACAAATGTATAGCCGATTCACTAACATCACAAACGGATTGGTTGGGCTTGGAAAGACCTATGATATCGGAGACATGGTGAGAAAGATACTGAGATCATTACCAACCTCATGGACTCCAAAGGTGACTGTTATAGAAGAAGCCAATGATCTATGAAAAATGTCACTCGAGAAACTCATTGGGTCACTAATGGCCCATGAGACAAACATGGAGAGGCTTGGAGAATCCTCCAGTAGGAAGAAGCATAGCAACGCACTAAAGGCTACAGACGACAGCTCGGAAGAAGAATCAGAAAATGAAAGAAGTGATGAAAGCAGTGAAGATGAGGAAGCTTTTCTCTCTAGAAGACTACAGTATATTCTAGCCAAGAAAAAATATTAGTCAGGAAGAAGGTACTTCAAGAAAGGGAGAGACTTCAAGAAGCCTGAAGTTAAGGATGTTAAGAAGTCAGAACCCATATGCTACGAATGCAAGAAGCCTGGACACATGAAGGCTGAGTATCCAAAGCTGAAGAAGACTGAGTTCAAGAAGAAAGACAACTCAAAGAAATTCAAAAGATACAAAAAGAAAGCCATCGCGGCTGCATGGAACAATGAGAGTGACTCAGACAGTGAGTCAAGCTCCAACGATGAAGAAGAAGAAAAAACCAACTTGGCCTTTATGGCAAACACTGATGAAAAGATAACTTCTGACTCATCTTTTACTTCATGCAATGAATCTGATTCTGATAGTCTAGAAGACGCATTCAATGAATTATACAGTAAGTATAAAGATGTATGTAAGCTATTAAAAACTACTAAGAAAAATTATGCATGCTTGGAAATCACAAACTCAGATCTAAAATCTAAAACTGAACAACTAGAAAAACAAATCTATGAATTAAAAAGGAGAAATGAACTATTATGTGAAGATTTAAAAATAAAAAATGAACAAATAACAAATCTAGAAAATAGGAAATTTTAAGTAAACTTAAAAAGGAAGTTGGCACTCTAACAAAAGATAATGAATATCTAACTAACACAATCGAAAAATTCACAAATGGAAAATCATCTCTAATATTAAAAGGAGCAAGAAGATCTGGTAAGAAAAAGTATGGTTTAGGATATATTCCATCAGATAATGAAGAAACAATCATTCATCCTAAAATTTATCCATCACCAAAATTTGTAGCTGAACAAAATAATGATTATAAATCTAACATTAAATACAAGCCAATTAAAACAGTAAATAATATATCATGTTGTAGTCATTGCAATAAATTAGGACACACTAAAATAACTTGTACAACTAAACACTTAAAGTGGATTCCTAAAAGAAAGAGTGAGGAAACTAACCACCAAGGACCCAAAAGAACTTGGGTACCTAAATCTTAGTGATTTATTGCAGGGAACTATTAGAGCATCAAAGTGGTACCTTGATAGCGGATGTTCAAGGCACATGACAGGAAACAGAAGATTGTTTTTGTTCATCAAAAATGAAGAAGGAATACTGACCTATGGGGATAATGGAAAAGATTCAGTGATCGGTTGTGGTTCCATTGGAAGTCAAGACAAAACCCTCATAGAAGATGTTTTATGCATCAAAGGACTCAAGCACAATCTCATAAGGATTAGCCAGCTATGTGACAAAGGTCACCGAATCAAATTCCAAGAGTCTAAGTGCCTTATTATGAAGGATGGTGCAACTGTGTTCGAAGCCAGTAGAGAAAAGAACCTGTATGTGCTGCATCTAGAGGAACTAAAGAATCAACACATTTGACTAGCAGCAAGTAAAGATCAAAATGTAGAATTATGGCATAGAAGGTTAGGTCACTGCAGCTTGGACGGAATAAGAAAGCTTATCAAACATGATCTTGTGGAAGGACTGCCGAGAATAAATGCAACATTGGAAAGCATTTGTGGACCATGTACAAAAGGGAAGCATGCAAAATCTTCCTTCAAATCAAAGACAGTAGTAACTACCTCCAAACCATTAGAATTGCTACACATGAATTTGTTTGGACCAATGAGAACTACCAGCCTCGGAGGAAAGAACTTTGGATTTGTAATAGTAGATGATTATTCAAGATTTGCATGGGTATCTTTCTTAGAGCATAAAGATGACACTTTCGAAAGTTTTGTGAAGTTCATTAAGTTAGTTCAAAAGGATAAGAAGTTCAACATAATAAGCATTCACTCAGATTATGGAGGATAATTCCAAAATGACAAATTTGAAGAATTTTGTGATAATCAAGGCATACAACACAACTTCTCAACACCAAGAACACCTCAGCAGAATGGAATAGCTGAAAGAAAGAATAGAACCTTATTGGATATGGCCAGAATCATGCTATCAGAATACAACCTTCCAAGATATTTCTGGGCAGAAGCTATCAACATAGCTTGTTATATCATAAATAGAGTTATGATCAGGCGAATCCTAAAGAGGACCGCATATGAGCTGTACAAACAAAGAAAGCCCACGATCAGTCACTTCAAAACGTTTAGATGTCCATGCTATATTCATAACAATGGTAAGAGGGACATAGGTAAGTTGGATTCCAAATCTGATGAAGGAATCTTTATGGGGTAGGCCTCTAAACCCGAAGGCTATAGAGTTTTTAATAAACAAAGTTTATTAATTGAACAAACTGTTCATGGTATTTTTGATGAGTCTAACCCTTCCTTGAGAAAGGAAGTAGATAATGATGATGAAAATGCAGAAAATATATCCAACAAACTGAAAGATACATTTATAAAGGATAATGAAGATCCACCCTTGGAAGAACTACACTAAAAGGAAATTATACACGATGATCTTCCAAAGGAATGGAGATACAAAAAGGATCACCCGAAGGACAACATCATTGGAGATCCAACTATTAGGGTAAGAACAAGAGATAATGTTATTTCTTGTGATTACTTAGCTTTTGTATCTCAAATAGAGCCAAAGACAGTCAATGAAGCACTGTCTGATGAATCCTGGACTTTAGCCATGCAAGATGAACTTAATCAGTTCAGGAGAAATCAAGTTTGGTCCCTTATTCCGAGACCATCAGATCATCCTGTGATTGACACCAAATGGGTGTTCAGGAACAAGTTAGATGAAGCTGGTGTTATCACTAGAAACAAGGCTAGACTAGTTGCTCAACGCTATTCCCAGGAGGAAGGCATAGATTTCGATGAAACCTATGCACCAGTGGCTAGACTAGAGACCATTAGAATGTTACTTTCTTATACATGTGTATTAGATTTAAAACTTTTTCAAATAGATGTTAAGTCTGTATTTTTAAATAGTTATATAAAGGAGGAAGTTTATGTAGAATAGCCTCCTAGTTTTGATAATTTAGATTTTCCAAATCATGTTTTCAAATTGCATAAGGCATTATACAGTTTAAAACAAGCACCTAGAGCATGGTATGAAAGGCTTAGTGCATTCTTATTAAACCATGGATTATCAGTGGAAAAGTAGATAGCACATTGTTCATTAAATCAAAAGCCAAGAACATATTACTTGTGCAAATTTATGTAGATGATATTATATTTGGATCTACTGATGAATCTCTGTGCAAGTACTTTGAGAAGCTCATACAGGGAGAGTTTGAAATGAGCATGATGGGAGAGCTCAACTACTTTCTTGGTCTACAAATCAAGCAAGGTAAAGAAGGTACACATATTTGTGAAGCAAAATACACCAAAGAGTTGCTGAAGAAGTTTGGATTCGACAATGCTAAACCATTGTCCACTCTAATGAGTACATCCACCAAGTTAGACAGTGATAAAGAAGGTAAGAAAGTTGATCAAAAACTTTATAGAGGTATGATAGGATCATTGCTTTACTTGATAGCTAGCAGACCTGATATTCTATTTAGTGTATGCATGTGTGCAAGGTATCATTCTGATTCTAAGGAATCCCATTTAATTTCTGTTAAAAGGATATTTAGATATTTAGCTAAAACTCATGATCTAGGTCTATGGTATCCAAAATCATGTGAAATTAGTTTAGTTGGATATTCTGATGCTGACTATGCTAGATGTAAGGTAGATAGAAAAAGCATCAGTGGTAGTTGTCAATTTCTTGCAGGATGCTTGATTTCATGGTCTTCAAAGAAGCAAAATTCAGTAGCACTTTCAACAGCTGAAGCTGAGTACGTAGCTGCTGGGAGCTGTTGCACTCAACTCCTATGGATAAAACAACAGCTTGAAGACTATGGATTGCACATCAAGACCATCCCATTACTGTGCGACAACACCAGTGCAATAAATCTCACCAAAAATCCAGTTCAGCACTCCAGAACGAAACATATAGAGGTTAGATATCATTTCATTAAAGATCATGTAGCTAATGGCAATATAAATATTTCTTTTATTGATACGTTAAATCAGTTAGCAGATATCTTTACAAAGGCCTTACCTGAAGAGAGATTTACGTCACTTAGTAGGGAATAAGGTATGTGTAATTTGTAAAAGATACGTCTGCATAAAACTAAAATAATAAATTTCAAAATAATTTTCACTCTTCCCGCTAAAAATTAAGCAAATCCTGTAATTTAGTGCGTTATAAAGTGTTATGGCGTTTCAAATGAATTCTTTATTGTATATAATATCCTTTCCTCTTTTGTCGTTATCTGCATTTATTGCTCCGTCACTTCAAAAAAGCGTCTTTATATTCTGCCATTAAATACGAAATCCATGCCTTATCGATTTCATCTCTCTCTCTCTCTCTCTCTCTCTCTCTCTCTCTCTTCTCCATCGACTTGCTTGGAGCGATAAAAACCCTATCGATTCCAGTCTCCTCTCTGTGCGACTTTGAAAAGAACTCTCTGTTCCCGCAAAATTTCTTGAGGGCTTCTATTCCATTCGTTCCCACGATCCTCCAGAAACTTTCTCTATTCATTTCCATGGCGGCTTCTGAGAGTTCCGGCATCGTTGGTGGATATAGCGTCGCCTTCCTCTCAGTGGAGCAACCGGAAAGGTTTGCAGCAGTCAAGATCAAAGTGTGTGGTAGCAAGGTTGTAGATATTGCAGATCTAGAGAAGAATGGGATGCACAGTGTTGTGGAAGCTATTTAAAGGGTGAAGTGGTCGAGGCTAGTCACAATTTCTGAGACAAGCTACTCGGACCTAGTTAAGGCGTTCTACACATGCCTGAAGGTAGAAAAAGATGGGTCCCTATCCTCCTCAATCAAAGGTACACCTATCCATATCACTTATGATGTGGCGGAACACCTCGGCTAAGCCCGTTAAACTAATAACGTACTTGATCCGAGTCTGCCTCCCGCGAACGGGCCGAAGCCTCGCAAGGGATACCAAACCACAGTCCGTGTAAACACAAAGGAACACATCATATTTTCATATATTTCACAAGTTTACATAGCCAAATTTCCACAAAAACTAAAAAGGAGTACAAGAGCCTGGGGCATACCCCGAGGTACAACTGAAGAAAGTAAACAACAAACTAAGCCACACTGCTGGAGTTGCCACTACACAGATGGAGGTACCGACCCTGTACCGCTACGGCGCGGCTCTGAACCGGACGACGGTCGTGAAACGTCCTCCTCACTCTCACCTGTGGGGTAGGGGTGAGCCTCGCTAGTCACTGGCTCAGTAGGGAACTCCCCCAACACCGAGCAAACCAAAACCACAGGTACGAAAGCAGTAAATAATACCAACTATTTATAGAACAGCTAAACAAGATATTAAAGCTGTAAAAGTACTCACCGTCTACCGACTACGAGAAACAACTTTAATAATTAAACAGAAAACCAGTACAGGTGTACAAGCTAAAGTAGAGACAGCCAAACACGAGCCACGTGAACTGGTTTGCGACACCAGAAACTGACTCGGACAAGCTAACACAGGTCTACCTCTAGGTCTCGCAGCCACGGACGAAAGGTCCAGCTGCCGCTCCACATTAAAAGGTCAAGCAACTGTGGAGATCAACTAAACACCACCACCTGTGTACCACACGGTCACAGGCCCATGCCTGGCACCTCCAGAGACCCTGGCCCGGGCTCGCTAGAGTGAGGCACTGGAAAAGGACTAGCTGGGGACCAGTGTCGACTACTGGTGTCCGTACCCCCAACTACGAGCGCGCTACAAGTGACTAAAGACAAACACAAGTGTCACTGTCCCACTGTCGTCTTTCCCTCAGCCGGACGTACAACTCAAACACAGGAGTGAGGGTGTCCAGGTCAGACGACACAGACCTCGACGGTACAACACAAGTACCGGGACAAAGCCCCGAGCTAACAGCCTGGCTCACAAAGAACCTGGGGCACCCAACTGGAGAGGTAACCACGGTAGGCGTCGTACTACTCGCCACGTACACAAAACCACATGCATGTCACACACAAACCACGTGAAACCTCACGTAAACCACAAGTAACAACAGTCCACCACACGTGAACCCAACTGGACTCGCGTGAACAACGCGCAGCCACAAAAGTAAGTAACTAATTGCATATCTTGTATGCTAAACACGAGAATTCTGTGCACTCAGTGCACCTCAGGTACCAACGCGCCATGCATTATCGATAAATACCATAATTAGTCATTCCTGTTTATAACCAGTAGGCGGCAACATCGACTGCCGTTTACAGGAAATCGACGGCAAGGAATCTGACCGTCTACATCCTGACTGATGAGCTTGGAGACAAACGATGTTGACGCCAAGTTCTTCGGCCTCTAACCCTGCAGAAACCCTAATCCGATTCTACAGGTTTCCCAACCATTTAAACCACAGTAAAACATACAGAAACAGTTCTTTTAACATGCATGAATCCTAAACAACCCATTACAACATGCTTCGTTCGCTAAATTACTCAAACCACCCATTAACCCCGCATGGTGCAACTTAATCCGAAAATGCATTATCATGCTGATTCAGGTGGTTACGTTGTGTTTTAATGTTTCTACGGAGTTAACCGGGTTCGTCCCCTACCTCAGAACACGCTAAAACCTCCCGCAATCTCCCGGTTCGCGTCGAACTCTCCACGAGCTCCCACGGGAATTGCACCACGCCACGACGTTTCCTCGCGCAATTCAACAACGCCACGCGTTCTACGATCGTCCAACCACCCTTCAGTACCTATTGGAAGCTTTAGGAACACGGGGACAAGAAGCTGGGGCAAGGGAGAATGAGAACCAGGTAGAAAACCTGCCCTCGGGTGACCCTATAACCTGTAGAATTCTCAGGTTGGCGTCAACCCCTCTGCCGCCAATGACAACCGCCACACTAAACGTCCAAATCTTGTGCCGCCAAGTTCATAGTATTAACGACCACTTATCTGGACGTCAACAAGTCAACGGCCACCCCTGGCCGCCAACCTGCAACCAACAGCAACATGTCATATTTCATTTCAGGACCAAACCTGCACTTCACCTGCTCAAGCCACGCATCCACACCATACATTCCACACAACCAACTCACATTGGCCTCACAACGGCCGCCACAACCACAACACACTTGATCCACATGGATCCGAAAAGCACGCGACGTTACATTACTATCATATAAAAAGAAAATTTTGACCTTGAAATTCATAACATAATTCAAAGTTAAACAAGTTAAACATACACATATTTACAAGCACTATCATCTAAAAAGAAATATAAGAGCTTATTCAAACAGATAGGGATACCCTTTAGCTATCTCCTCGGCTAACTCCTAGGTATCCTCACCACCCAACCTATTCTCCCATCTTAATTTAACTAGCTCAATTTCTTTATTCCTCAGCTTCTTTATCTTTCGATCTGTGATCTGAACCGGGTATTCAGGCATAGTCATATCCAGTCTCAGGTCACCACCTTGATATCTGATTATTTGAGCTGGATCTTTAATACACTTTCTCAATATGGAGACATGGAAAATATCATGCACATCTGCAAAATCTGCTGGTAAATCCAGCCTATAAGCTGTTTCCCCAATCCTTTCTAACACTTGAAAGGGTCCCACATACCTTGGACTCAACTTTCCAGACTTGCCAAACCTCATAATACCTTTACTCGGGGAAACTCTCAAGAAAACAAAATCTCCCACCTCAAACTGAAGTGGTCTCCTCCGAACATCTGCATAACTCTTTTGCCTGCTTTGAGCTGCATGCAATTTCTCTTTAATAAGCTTCACTACTTCAGTGGTTTGCTGAATCAATTCAGGACCCACTAACTGCCTTTCTCCCACTTCATGCTAGTTCAATGGGGTTCTACATGGCCTTCCATATAAGGCTTCATACGGTGCCATCCCAAGACTGGTATGCTAACTATTATTATAGGCAAACTCAACCATTCCCAAATGATGCTCCCAGCTACCTCCCCAAACTAAACAACAAGCTCGCAACATATCTTCAATCCTCTGAATAGTTCTCTCTGTCTGACCATCTATCTGGGGATGATAAGCGGAGCTATACCTCAACTCAATACCAATTACTCTTTGCAGACTTCTCCAAAAACCCGAAGTAAATCTTGGATCTCTATCAGATACAATAGTCTTCGGAATACCATGCAGTGGAACAATTCTTTCAACATAAATATTTGCCAATCTGTCCACTGTCCAAGACATACTTACTGCCACTAATCTGCACACTTTGGTTAACCTGTCAACAAATACCCATATTCCATTATGCCCGGAACTCGACCTTGGTAAACCTGCCACAAAGTCCATAGCAATATCATCCCACTTCCACTGTGGAATGGGTAACGGTTGCAATAGACCTCCAGGCTTTTGATGCTCTGCTTTAATCTGCTGACAGATAGCACATCTTGAAACAAATTCTGCTATTTCTTTCTTCATATGAGGCCACCAGAAATGCTATCTTAAATCATGGTACATTTTAGTACTACCCGGATGGATAGTGTACCGAGATTTATGAGCCTCTTCCAATACTCGTAGCTTTACCTCTCTTTCTGCAGGAACAAACAACCTGCCCCTGAGCCTGACTACACAATTATCATCAATAGTAACTCCTTCCATTTTCACAATTTCAGCTAAACTTATATCTGCTCTCTGAGCCTCAATAATCTGCCAATACAAAGACGACTCTACAGCACTAGCAGCTAGTACCGCCCGTCGCTGACTACTGGGCACATACAAAGAATTCTCTACTATTTATTCATACATCTTCCATTCTTTAATCATCATCAGATTCATATATGCCTTTCTGCTCAAGGCATCTGCTACAACATTGGCCTTACCCGGATGGTAAGCCAAACTGAAATCATAATCCTTCAAATACTCAATCCATCTGCGTTGGTGAAGGTTTAAATCTTTCTACGAGAAGATATATTTCAAACATTTATGATCTGTAAAGATCTCAAATCTCTCGCCATACAGATAATGCCTCCACATTTTCAAAGCAAACACAACTACTGCCAATTCCAAATCATGAGTGGAGTAATTCTCCTCTGCTGGTTTCAATTGCCTAGACGCATAAGCTATCACTTTGCCATGCTGCATAAGCACTACGCCAAGTCCTCTCCTTGAAGCATCAGTATACAACACAAAACCACCACTCCCTGCCGGTAATGTCAATATAGGTGCTGATGTAAGTCTCTTCTTTAATTCCATAAAACTTTTCTGACATTCACCGGACCACACAAATGGCACCCCTTTCCTGGTCAATTTAGTCATAAGTGCTGCAATCTTAGAAAAATCTTGAATGAAGCACCTATAATAACCTGCTAACCCCAGAAAGCTTCTAATCTCGGTTATTGTCTTAGGCACTTCCCATCTCATTACTACTTCTACTTTACTTGGGTCCACTGCTACTCCTCTAGCTGAGATAACATGACCCAGAAACTGAATTTTTTCAACCAAAATTCACACTTATTGAATTTAGCAAACAACTGGTTGTCCCTTAACAACTGTAGGGTAAACCTCAAATGAGCTGCATGCTCCTCTTCAGATGCTGAATAAATTAGAATATCATCGATAAAGACCACAATGAATTGATCTAAATATGGATGAAAAATTCTATTCATTAGATCCATAAAACCTGCAGGAGCATTAGTCAACCCAAATAGCATAACCACAAACTCAAAGTGACCATATCTAGTTCTAAAAGCTGCCTTATCTATATCCTCCTCTTTGATTCTCAACTGATGGTACCCGGACCTCAAATCAATTTTAGAAAATACCTTTGCTGGTTGCAACTGATCAAACAGATCATCTATTCTTGGCAACGGGTACTTATTCTTAATGGTCACATCATTCAACTTTCTATAATCAATACACATCCGAAAACTTCCATCTTTCTTTTTCACAAATAAAACTGGCGCTCCCCACGGGGAATGACTCGGTCTAATAAACCCTTTCTGCAACAATTCTTCTAACTGCTTTTTCAATTCTTTAAGTTCTGCTGGTGCCATCCAATATGGAGCTTTAGAAATCGGCATGGTACCTGGCAGCAACTCAATAGTAAAGTCCACCTCTCTATGTGGAGCTAAACCAGGCAAATCCTCAGGAAAAACATCAGCAAATTCCCTAACCACGGGAACTGCTTCCACTGGCTAACTAGCTTCTACAAAACTTACCGAGGCTAAATAAGCCACACATCCAGCATTTATCAACTTTCTAGCTTTAATTGCAGAAATTAGAAACTTGAAGGTATAAAAAGCCATACCTTGATATTCAAATACTACACCATTAGGATGACAAAACCTGATCCTTTTCTTTCTGCAATCTAACATTGCTCCATACATCTCAAGCCAATCCATACCCAGAATAATATCATAATCTGACAACTGCAGGGCGTACAATCGACCCGCATTTGGTTCCCATCAATCATAACATGAGCTTCATCTATATAGCTTGAAGTGAGTAGGAACTCACCCGAAGGAACCTCCACTACTAACTCACAAGACTTCTCCTCTAAAGGATGAGCTATACAATCCATAAATTCTTCGGAAATGAAAGAATGAGAGGCACCCGAATCAAATAAGACTCTTGCTGAGTAATTATAAAGAGGTAGAGTACCTTCTATCATATTCGATGCCTCCGCCTGGGCTCGGGTGATAGCCATAACCCGGCCTCTTCCCCACTGCTGCGGTGCTCCTCTGCCACGACCTGCCTGCGGCTGTTGAAACTGCTGAGGCTGCTGCTACTGCACACCTCTTCCATACCCATATTCTCTCGGATAGGGGCAATTGCGGATCAAATGCCCCGGCTGATTACAATTATAACACCGATACCCTGGTGGAGTAATAGGCTGCCTGGCAGTACTCTACTGCGACTCCTCCACCTCAGGCCTACCTCGGCCCTACTAGAACTGCGGACGACCTCCCCATCCTCTTCCTTTTCCTTTAAATGCTTGCTTTAATTTCTGACCCCATTTACCGAAACCTGATGAAGAAGGTCCTGCTGGTGCCTTACCCCTGCTTGCACCCACTGACTGCTGCGGTAGCCGAAAACTACCTGAATCTGACTCGCCCACCTGATGAGTCCGAATAGACCTCTCCAAAGTAGCTACTCTCTGAGCTGCCTCTTCCACTGTCTTGCACATAAGAGGTACTATCGCATCCTGCAATTCCACTCTCAAGCCTCTGATAAAATACTCAACCATCATATTATTATCTGAAACCACATATGGCGCATAACGGCTAAGTGTCATAAATCTCATCTGGTACTCTAAAACTGAAGAGTTACCTTGCTGGAGAGTCTGAAACTGCTCTCTTTTTAATTACTGCACTTGAATCGGAAAGAATGTATCATTAAATACATCGAGAAATTCCGACCAAGTGATGGCCTCCTCTGTCCTGCCTACAAAGGTGGTCTGCATCTTTAGTCGCCACCATTCCAAGGCAAAGCCCCTCAACTGATAAGCAGCTAACACAACTCTATCTGCTGCCGGACACCTCATAGTTGCAAAAACCCTCTCAACCTCATGAACCCAATGCTCTGCTATATCTGGATTCGGCCCTCCTGAATAAGTAGGCGGCTGCAATCTCAGAAACTTCTCCACCTGCATCACAGGTTCTTCTGCTATCAGCACTGGTGGTGGTGGTGGCACAGGTGCTACAAAAGGCACCTCTACTCTTGGTGGAACTGGAGCTATAGGTACAGCTTCTCCATCTCCAGGTGGCACTGCAACCGGTGGTACCGGCGCCTGCTGATCCATCCTCGCCCGGATATCTATGAGGCTCTCCCAAATTCTTTCTATCATACACTGGGTACTTTCCTCCGGATCATCTCCTCCACCACCCCAATCTCTTCTATCAGCCATACCAGAAATTTCTACATAAACAAAACACCAAACAAAAATCAAACAATAAATTATCAAAAACCAGGGTCCCTACCAGCAGTGTACAAAGACCGAAATAAGGCTATGTATCATTCTAGTTCCCTTATATTAACACGGACCTTGCTCTGATACCAACTGTGGCGGAACACCTCGGCCAAGCCCGTTAAACCAATAACGTACTTGATCCGAGTCCGCCTCCCGCGAACGGGTCGAAGCCTCGCAAGGGATACCAAACCATAGTCCGTGTAAACAAAAAGGAACACATCATATTTTCATATATTTCACAAGTTTACATAGCCAAATTTCCACAAAAACTAAAAAGGAGTACAAGAGCCTGGGGCATACCCCGAGGTACAACTAAAGAAAGTAAACAACAAACTAAGCCACACGGCTGGAGTTGCCACTACACAGCTGGAGGTACCGACCCTGTACCGCTACGGCGCGGCTCTGAACCGGATGACGGTCGTGAAACGTCCTCCTCGCTCTCACCTGTGGGGGTAGAGGTGAGCCTCGCTAGTCACTGGCTCAGTAGGGAACTCCCCCAACACCGAGCAAACCAAAACCACAGGTACGAAAGTAGTAAACAATACCAACTATTTATAGAACAGCTAAACAAGATATTAAAGCTATAAAAATACTCACCGTCTGTCGACTACGAGAAACAACTTTAATAATTAAACGAAAAACCAGTACAGGTGTACAAGCTAAAGTAGAGACAGCCAAACACAAGCCACGTGAACTGGTTCACGACACCAGAAACTGACTCGGACAAGCTAACACAAGTCTACCTCTCAGTCTCGCAGCCACGGACGAAAGGTCCAGCTGCCGCTCCACGTGAAAAGGTCAAACAACTGTGGAGACCAACTAAACACCACCACCTGTGTACCACACGGTCACAGGCCCATGCCTGGCACCTCCAGAGACCCTGGCCCGGGCTCGCTAGAGTGAGGCACTGGAAAAGGACTAGCTGGGGACCAGTGTCGACTACTGGTGTCCGTACCCCCATCTACGAGCGCGCTACAAGTGACTAAAGACAAACACAAGTGTCACTGTCCCACTGTCGTCTTTCCCTCAGCCGGACGTACAACTCAAACACAGGAGTGAGGGTGTCCAGGTCAGACGACACAGACCTCGACGGTACAACACAAGTACCAGGACAAAGCCCCAAGCTAACATCCTGGCTCACAAAGAACCTGGGGCACCCAACTGGAGAGGTAACCACGGTAGGCGTCGTACTACTCGCCACGTACACAAAACCACGTGCACGTCACACACAAACCACGTGAAACCTCACGTAAACCACAAGTAACAACAGTCCACCATACGTGAACCCAACTGGACTCGCGTGAACAACGCGCAACCACAAAAGTAAGTAACTAATTGCATATCTTGTATGCTAAACACGAGAATTCTATGCACTCAGAGCACCTCAGGTACCAACGCGCCATGCATTATCGATAAATACCAATTAGTCATTCCTGTTTATAACCAGTAGGCGGCAACATCGACTGCCGCTTACAGGAAATCGACGGCAAGGAATCTGGCCGTCTACATCCTGGCTGATGAGCTTGGCGACAAACGATGTTGACGCCAAGTTCTTCGGCCTCTAACCCTGCAGAAACCCTAATCCGATTCTATAGGTTTCCCAACCGTTTAAACCACGGTAAAACATACAGAAACAGTTCTTTTAACATGCATGAATCCTAAACAACCCATTACAGCATGCTTCGTTCGCTAAATTACTCAAACCACCCATTAACCCCGCATGGTGCAACTTAATCCGAAAATGCATTATCATGCTGATTCAGGTGGTTACGTTGTGTTTTAATGTTTCTACGGAGTTAACCGGGTTCGTCCCCTACCTCAGAACACGCTAAAACCTCCCGCAATCTCCCGGTTCACGCCGAACTCTCTGCGAGCTCCCACGGGAATTGCACCACGCCACGACGTTTCCTCGCACAATTCAGCAACACCACGCGTTCTACGATCGTCCAACCACCCATCAGTACCTATTGGAAGCTTTAGGAACACGGGGAAAAGAAGTTGGGGCAAGGGAGAATGAGAACCAGGTAGAGAACCTGCCCTCGGGTGACCCTATAACCTGCAGAATTCTCAGGTTGGCGTCAACCCCTCTGCCACCAATGACAACCGCCACACTAAACGTCTAAATCTTGTGCCACCAAGTTCATAGTATTAACGGCCACTTATCTGGATGCCAACAAGTCAACGGCCACCCCTGGCCACCAACCTGCAACCAACAACAGCAGGTCCTAATTCATTTCAGGACCAAACCTGCACTTCACCTGCTCAAGCCACGCATCCACACCATACATTCCACACAACCAACTCACATTGGCCTCACAACGGCCGCCACAACCACAACACACTTGATCCGCATGGATCCGAAAAGCACGCGACGTTACATATGATATCCTGGAGAATCTGTTTGGTGTATCTACTGTTGGTCGCAGTGGGGTAGACAGTGTAGATATTCATGCCAAAGGGTTAGACATTATCGGAACATAGTATAAGCTAAAAGATGGAAAAATAGATATCAACCAACTGAATGCTTTCAACAGGATTCTGCAGTTTCTTGCTTGTCAGATTCCAGTGCCAAGAAGTGCCACCTTCTCAACTTGCCCTAAAGCCGACTCAGACATGATGTTTTGGGCAATCCAGAATCAAGATATTAATATGGCTCAAGTGATAGTTGAAAGAATGAGATTTGCTGCAGAGATGATATGAGACAGGAAGAACAAGCTAAATGTCTCACTACCTTATGCACATTTTCTGACCAGGATATTTAAGCATCTTAATATTGATTTGAAGGGAGAAATGATGGAGAAGATGGGCCAACCTATCAGGTCCATAAATTTAAAGAAGAGTGGCTTTTCTCTAGTAGGAAGTGTTTGGACCAAGACCTTTATGGCAGAAGGAGAGGTCCCAGAAATTCCTGTGGTTCAAGAGGAGGAAGAAGCAGTCAGAATAGAAGATCCAGTGGAAAGTGCAAGAAGATTATAAGAAATTGCTTCTGAGCATATAGAGCCCGTTGGGCAGTCATCTCAAGTTGAATCCCCTTTAACAGTCATTGCATCTGTCATTGACGAAGTTTTGGAGACTGTTGCTAATATTTAGGGTGAGCAGGAAGAAATTCATGAAGAAATCACTCCAATTATTCCTACTGAAATTACTGGTATGGAAGTTAGCCAAGAAGCTGTTGTTTCTGAAGATGTGGCACCAGGCCACACAAAAGAAAGTACTATGAAAAAAGCCAATGTAGCAGTAGTCAGTTCAGAAGATGTGGCACCAGGCCACGTAGAAGATATTCTGATGGAGGATGCTCCATTTCAGGGGGAGCTTGAAAGTCAAAAGGAAGCAGAAATTCAGGGGGAGCCCATAGCTAGTGTCCCTGTTGATCCATTCCAAGAAGGTCTTGTAGAAAGCACCTTTGATGGTGCTGAGGATATTATCATGGAGCCAGCTATCGGCTCAGGCAGTAAAGACAAGGGTGTGGCCACAAAGATTCCATTGCTCACCAGAAAGGCACACTGCAGATCCCACAAGAGGAAGAAGCTTAAAGTGAACATGAAGCCTGTGCTAGATAGATTAAATGCACATGGAGAGATCTTATGCTCTGTCCAATCTGACATATCATCTATTTTCATCAGTTAGAGCATAGGAGCCAAGGAGAATGCAGTAGTGAAAGCTGTGCTCCAGGGAATGAGAAGTGAGTTGGGTAGCCTCAATCAATCAGTTTCAGAACTTTCAGATCTTGTGAGAGAGCAATTGTCAACTCCTGCCCCTTCTGCTCCAACTCATCCAGTAGCATAAGAGCCTACAGTTGGGCCATCAGGGCCAATTGGTGCTGAGGAATCAGGGCCACCAGGGCCATCTGCAGAGGAAGTTGGGCCGTCAGGGCCATTTGTTGAAGAGTCAGGGCCACCAGGGCCATCAGTTGAAGACTCAAGGCCATCAAGGCCAGTGATTGAAGATATTGGCAGTGGGCCATCAGAGCCAGTGCAGTCAGAAGCAGAGCAAGTCAGGAGTCAAGAGCCTGTAGTAGAAGCTACTGTGCCCTCAGAAGCTCTTGTTCCTTCTCCTCTTATGACTCCAGTTCCTCCTTCTCCTCCTTCCTCTTCCACTGCCCCTCCAGCCCCTGCAACCTTCAAACAACCTCTTCCAAAACACATCTCCTCACCTACACCATTTCCTACCACCTCTTCTTATTCTCCTACTTCGCACACCATCATTCCTCCTCCATCATTTGAGAACCCTCCAGCATCATCTTCTTCAGCTAGACCCTCATCCTCTGGTCCATCCACTGATGGACCATCTGCACCACCTCTTCTTACCTCCTTCTCTTCTCTTCATCCACCTACTCCACCCTCTTTCATCACTCTCATTCCTGGGAGTGCTCGTGTTCAAGGCCATGTTATTCAGGACATCAAAGATGAGTTTGAAAAAGCAATTCTTCGCTCAGTCCTGGTCTTTGGCACTCATGTTCATAGGCCAGACTATTCTAGTCTTGCTCCTAAGAAGAGGAAAGTCTCCAAGGACCTTACTATCTCTTCTGAACCAAAATTTCCACCCCTTTAGTTCTCTCTTTCTGTTGAAAATAGAAGGAGATCTCTGTATTGTGAATTCCTCCAAAAATGTAGTTTTCCACCATTTATGGCCTCTCTCACCTCAATCTCACATATCACCTCAAAATTTTTCTCCCTCTCTCTCCCATTGCCAAAGCTGATCAGTCTAAAATATTTTCTCTAGTTGAGTCTAAGACTGAAGATCAGTGGGCTCGAGGCCATCAGTCAATCTATAGAAAATTCCTACTTGCCAAGTCTGACAGGTTTCTTCCCAGAGACCACCCTCTCACACTGAGTGAGTGGTTTGTTATTTATCATAAAAATTCTTGGAGACCTTTCATCTAGAAGGAAATCAAGCTCATCCGGCACTTTCAGATGTTCAATGACTATAGATTTCTCCACAATCTGCCAGAAGTTCAACTTGGGCAATTTTGGGGGGCCATTGCTCAGTTCAGGGCAAAAAATCCAGTCAACACTTCAATCCAGGTGGACTTTGCCACCCTGAAAATGCCAGATGTTGTGTTCCTTCCAAAGCTTCACTCCCTGATCATGGACTTTGAAGTGGGTCCCATGATTTTTGAAAGGTTTGCTAGAGTAATTGGCAGAATCTCAGTCCAAAAAGGCCATCTTCTTGCCTTCCATCGATTTTTGTTCCAGGAGTACCATAGTAGCTATATCAAATTTGATGTGTTTGCTCCCCTGTTGTCTGAGTGTGAAAAACTTTCACCTTCTGAATGGGAGAAACACTATCACAACTCTGCTCAGCAGTTGGTCAATACCAACTCTTCTTTGGTCAGGACAGGCAAGCAATCTCTGTCTGCTGAAGAATTCTTGGACCTCAACTCTATTCATCTTGTTCAAGAATCTTTTGCTGCTTGGGGTGAGAGGTACAAGGTTTATGTACCCATGAAAAAGGATCTGAAGTAGCAGAATATCTTCTATCCTATCTCCATCTACCAGTTCCTGCAACATGCCATCTTTGGAACCATCAGCTCATACAAGATTTCTCTTGGAAAGGATGAGTATGCAAATTTCCTAGAAGCTCAGAGGCAACTCCACATCCAGAGAATGGCTCCTGTTATGGGACCTTCATACACTATGGCTTGGGGTGCAATCCAAATCTATTTTGAAGAACAGGAATGTAAGGCTTAGCCGATCATCACTCGCCATGCCTCGCTCTTGTCACCTATCTTCTACATCACTGTTACCCCTCAGTAATCAAATATAGTGGTTCTGTTGGCTCCCATTTATCTTTCTTCTCTTCTTTCCTTGAGTTCTTACTTTTCTTTTTGCTTAATGACAAAAAGGGGGAGAAAATACATTATTCTGAAATATATTCCTTAGATTCATCAAATTTATTTAATTTCTTCCAGCAAATTTATTTAAAGTTATTTCAGCATTTTATAAGTTAATGTTATGTTTTGTCATCACCAAAAAGGGAGAGATTGATGATCAGTCCATCCCCATATAAATTTATTTATTATACGTAATTTTTGGTGATTAACAAAATCTTAACAAATATTTTCTAACAATCTTTTCTGAAGTTCATCCACAGGAAATAAGTCAAGAAAAATTTGTAAGTTACTCTCACACACTGTTATTTACAGTTCAAAGCATTCATTCTAAGTACACATGTGACGGCCCTCATTATACCGGTACGGTTATACCAACCCACGTCGGTATAGCAAGAGTCATCACAGTGGGACATTTACCCAAACGATACAAACAGCTGAGATACACGCGAATATACGAACAGAGTAGCGGAACTAAAAAGAACTACTGTCTTCATTCATTCATCATCCACATTTAACATACATGAAATTGCAATAACATTAAAGAACTTAAAAGTTCACAAAATTAAATTGCTGAAAATTAAGTACACAATGTCCACACTTATACAATTTTCTCATGATTTCTAGTACAATGTCACTTTTAAATACTATGAAAATACAAAAGGGGTACACTACTCCAACAATCTAAACTCCGCGCTCGGAGTCCGTCTCTACTGTCTCCTCCACGAGAGTCTCGTCACCGTCTATACCTGTACGCCGAAGCAAGAAGTGAGTCTTAAAGACTCAGAAAGCAACACTACTCATAACATACACGTATAAGTCATAGCGGTTTCTACATGCACATTCACAAATTTCAACATATGTCATGCTAGTCATTTGAAAGTTGCAACCTATCATGAAAGTTCTACAATTTAATACATGGATCATGCTTTCAGATTTATAAGAATAAAACTCACCTATCACATGCTCTCTATTCAATTTACTCGTGAAATTTTGCCTTTAAAGAACCAAGACATGAGAGCTACCAATATGAACATTGTGCATATATGAAGGGAGAACACAACTAGCATGGACTTTACATGTTCTTAAGCACATACATAGACATTTTAACATGCTTTAAGTTGCTAGTTTCACATGGTTTAATGGCTGTAAACGTACACATGAGAGCTACAATATTGTTTAAAAAATACTATGTGAACAACCAATCATGCTATTTTGTACACGTGCTCATCAATTATCCCTAACATAGATTCTAGACATTTTCGCACATATAAACATGATGATAACAACATGAAATTACTGATTTCACATGGTTTCAGATTTGTCTCACATGGATTTCAATGTCATATTCTCACATTTTTAGTTTCACATTTTCTTTACACAAGTTTCCAATTCACATGGTTGCACTTTGCACATACACATTTCACATTGTTCACTTACACATTAACACATGAACACATACACATTACACATTACACATTCACATTTTAGGTGCCGTGACACATAGTCCAAACCACCAAAGAAGGACATATACACATCACATTACACATAGACGCCATCTAGGCATTACAATGGTGACTCTTGGACTGCGCAGACCGGGAGAACAAGTCTCCACCCTAACGAGTGGTACTTGTCCACCTCCAAGATTTCCCCCTAATGCCCTTAGGGTCACTTACACATTGAAGTTTCTCAGGGGGACTTTTCCCTGATACAGTCCCACTGCCCTATACGGAAGCAGTGTCACATTGGCACAGTTACACATTTACACATTTTACCGATTTTACACATGGTTTTACACATATCACTTTTCATCCTATTCACTTTCTCACTCACATGCATATCTCTGTTTTCCTGACATGACACTACAGATTTCAGGAGTTTAACACACAGTAAATTCACCAATCAGGTTGGGTTTAAACGATATCTAATCACTTTACGATGACATGTATAAATTTTTACATTTCTCATGGAAAAGTGCATAACTCCTTATATACTGGTCCAAATGACCTGGAAATTTAACCACATGCTATTTTCTGGTTCAAGATCATACCTTCAATTTTTCATATTTTTATGAGCTAAATAGAATTTACAGAAAATCAATTACCTATTTAGCATGCCATTCATAATTTAAGTTGACATGGAGTTTAACACCATCATACATTTTTGCCACTTACTGTCTGAACAGAGACTAACTGTTATATGCATGATCTGAAAATACAGAATTACCCTAAATCTAACAACCATAAATCGATCACAACAATTCTTTCTTGCATGCCTTTTTATTTATTGAACCGAAGTTAATAGCAATTTATGCAAGCGTGGACAATTCATCAAAATTTGAGTACACATATACTAATCCACTAACTTCATGATCTGACAAAACTTAGGGCACTCAGACTAGTCCTAATCATAAAACATGGATTGGCAAGAATCATCAACAAATCATGCTTGAAATTTCATGGGATAATAATCTCTAACATTCACCACCACACATCATAACTCATCCACACACCACATTTACCAGTATACATAGTGTATAGGGTTACCATATATCCTCATCACGGAAAACCCATCGAAAATAATCGTATAGGAGGGCAGAACAGTTTACTGTTCTGTCCAGATGAACTTGGCGGCGGTCTCTGGCCGCTAATTCAATGTTAGCGGCATAGTCGATGGACGCCAATCATGATCTCAGCGTCCAGGGACCATGCCGTTAATTCAGGTCTGTGTAGAACACAGACCCGAGCTCTCAAGATAGGGTGAATGTGGGGGTCAAGGACACGAAGAAAAATACACAAAAATGTTAAAACCATCCTAGACTCATACGGGAACCTTATGGTAGGGTCACTTGCCTTTTAGAAACACTCCTAAGGGATCAAAAGTGCTGGTGAAGCCCTCCTTGGGCAGTCCCAAGAAGTGCAGAAATGTCCTCCAAGATCTCCTTCCTCCGGGCTCTTGGATGATCTCCACAGCAAAGAAATGTCGGGGAGGCCTTCCTCGATGATCCCTCTAGCCTCTTGTTGCAGTAGAACGCCGAACAAGCTTCAGAAGTTCGGATTTTTGGGCTACAAGGATGGGGTTTTCTCACAGTCCGAAATAGGGTTTTTCTCCTCTTGTTTCTCTCTTGAAAAAGGGTGAAGAGAGAGGGGTTGGGGAGCAGATTCGGGTTGGATATATAGGAGAGACTTCTCTCCCACTCACAGGGTGATAAGATGGCTCTCAGAGCCGTTGGGGACAGCTCCCCAATGGGTGAGCTTCCTTGTTTCCAGAATTTCTGGCTCTGCAACGCATGCAGGTCAGAGAAATCGGCGTCCACATCGTTAGACGCCAGGATTAGTGTTGGCGTCCATGGGTGGACGCTGACACCTCCTCGACGTCCTGGTATTGACGCCAATCTGGCCTTCGGCCAGAACTCTAAAACATGCAGAAAACTATGCTTGCCATGCAATATGTATATGGTAGTGTATCCATACTATCACCATTCAATACATGCATTATTTACATCTAGTATAAACACATGCACACGTAATTGTACTAATTAATACGTACGTAAATATGTATATACATACACAAGCACAAATATACACACACACAAATACAAATAATGCGAAGGAAATTCGAGGGCCTTACACCCTCTCCCCCTTAAAGAAACTTCGTCCTCGAAGTTAGAACGACACTACTCAAACAAAAGGGGATACTTCTTCTTCATCGCATCCTCAAGCTCCCAAGTAGCCTCCTCTCGTGAGAAGTTCCGCCATAGAACTTTCACCGACGCAATACTCTTGTTCCGGAGATGCTGAACCTTCCGGTCAAGAATGGCTACTGGTTGCTCGACATACGAAAGATCTGGCTGGATCTCCACTGGCTCATGACTAATCACATGAGACGGATCTCGGACATACTTCCTGAGCATAGATACGTGGAATACAGGGTGAACGCTAGCCAAAGCTGGGGGTAATGCTAGCTCATATGCCACGCTGCCCAAACGTCGGAGAATCTCATATGGGCCAATGAATCTAGGGCTTAGCTTGCTATGCCTGCCAAATCTGACGACACCACGAGTAGGCGATATCTTCAGAAGACATGATCGCCAACCTCGAACTCCAAATCCTTTCTCCTATTGTCGGCATAACTCTTCTGCCTATCCTGTGCCGCAACAAGCCTCTTCCTGATAAGCTGGATCTTATCCGAAGTTTCCTGAACTAACTCCGGTCCGATCAACTGCCTATCACCAGTCTCCTCCCAACATAACGGAGATCTGCAGGCCTACCATACAATGCCTCGAATGGAGCCATACCAATACTAGCATGAAAGCTGTTGTTGTATGCGAACTCCACAAGAGGTAAATGACGCTCCCAATCATCCTTCCAATCCAGAACACACGCTCTCAACATATCCTCGAGCGTCTGGATAGTCCTCTCGGACTGTCCATCGGTCTGGGGATGAAACGCCGAACTGAGATTCAGCTCCGAACCTAACGCATCCTGAAGACCCTTCCACAACCTCGAAGTAAATCTCAGATTTTGATCCGAAATGATCGACTTCGGACCATGCAATCTAATGATACCACTAACATACAATCTAGCTAAACCCTCTACTGACTGCTTCTTCTTCGTAGGCAAGAAATTAGTAGTCTTCGAGAATCTATCTACAACTACCCAAATCGAGTCATTGCCCCTTCTAGATCGAGGCAAACCCGAAACGAAGTCCATAGTGACAGCTTCCCACTTCCATACTGGGATATCCATCCTCTGCATAAGGCCGGATGGTCGCTGTCGCTCGGCCTTCACTTGCTGACACACCAACACCTAGACACATAATCCGCAACATCCTTCTTCATGCCGGACCACCAAAATGATCTTTTCAGGTCTTGATACATCTTAGTGTTACCCGGATGAATAGAGAATCGCGATCTATGAGCCTCTGCTAGCACATGCTCACGGAGATCTACTAAATCAGGGACACAAACACGGTGCTGAAATCTAATCACACCGTCCTCATCACGAGCAATGCCCGCCTTCCCCACTAATTCTAACAATCTAGGGTTGGCTTCCTGTTGCGTGATCACCTCATCCAAAATAGAGGATCTAAGGGATAGCTGAGCTACAAAAGCCTGACACAGCGATGGCTCTAACTCGGTCATATAGTACGCCGCATCCTCCAACATCTTCCAATCCTGCTGGAGCGAAGACCTCTTCCTACTAAGAGCATCCGCTATGACATTCGCCTTTCCAGGGTGATACTGAAGGTCGAAGTCATAGTCCTTCAAGAACTCAATCCATCTTCTCTGCCTCAGGTTTAATTCCTTTTGGGAGAAAAGATACTTTAAGCTCTTGTGGTCAGTAAACACCTCAAATCTGACACCATAAAGATAGTGCCTCCAGATCTTTAGTGCATGAACCACCGCTGCGAGCTCTAAATCATGAGTCGGATAGTTCCTCTCATGCTCCTTTAACTGACGAGAAGCATAAGCCACTACCCTTTCTTGCTGCATGAGCACACAGCCTAAACCAATCTGAGACGCATCCGTATAAATGGCAAAGCCCTCTAGACCACTAGGCAATACCAATACCGGAGCAGAAGTAAGCTTAGCCTTCAATAGCTGGAAGCTACGCTCACATGCCTCAGACCATACGAACTTCTCACCCTTCCTGGTCAGCTTTGTCAAGGGGGCGGCGATGGATGAGAAACCCTCAATGAATCGCCGATAGTAACCAGCTAACCCAATAAAACTACGAATCTCCGAAGGGGTCTTGGGAACCTCCCAATCCATAACTGCCTGGACCTTCGCTGGATCAACTGCAACACCAGCGCCGAGATAACATGCCCGAGGAAATGAACCTCGCGCAACCAAAAATCGCACTTGCTGAATTTAGCATACAGCTTGTGCTCACGAAGAACCTCTAACACTAACCTCAAATGCTGACGGTGGGTGGCCTCATCCGGAGAATAGACCAACACATCGTCAATAAACACTACGACAAAGCTATCTAAATACGGCCTAAACACCCGGTTCATGAGATCCATGAACGCTGCAGGGGCGTTGGTCAATCCGAAAGGAAGGACCAAGAACTCATAATGTCCATAACGGGATCTAAATGCCGTCTTGGACACATCCTCACTCCGAATCCTCAACTGATGATAACCAGATCGCAAGTCAATCTTAGAAAAGACTGATGCATCTCGCAACTGGTCAAACAAGTCATCAATACGAGGTAAGGGATACCTGTTCTTCACAGTCACTTGGTTCAACTTCCTATAGTCAATACACAACCTAAGTGACCCGTCTTTCTTCTTGACGAATAATACAGGTGCGCCCCAAGGGGAAACACTAGGGTGAATAAATCCCTTATCAAGCAACTCTTGCAACTGCCTCCTCAACTCGGCTAACTCCGCAGGTGCCATCCGATATGGAGCCTTCGAGATAGGAGAGGTGCCCGGAAGCAACTCCATGGTAAACTCTATCTCTCTATCTGGTGGCAATCCAGACAAATCATCAGGAAAGACATCTGGAAAATCCTGCACTACCTCAATCTCCGCAAGAGTGAGTGACTCATCAGCCTCTGGCACTAACACCACGCTGGCAAGAAAAGCGTCACAACCCTTGTTTACCATGCGCATCGCCTTCATGGCAGAGATGACTAACTTTCCAGCCAAGTTCCTTGGAAGGGATGAGAGAACTCGTCCTCACCAGGAATGCGGAAAACAATCCTCTTCCGACGACAATCCACTAACGCATAGTGCTCCTCTAGCCAATCCAGACCAAGAATAGCATCATAGTCCTTCATCTTTAGCAAGAAGAAACACCCATCTAGGATTCTATCCTCAATGCACACAGGTAACGACGGAATGCACTTCCTAGTCGATACCGTACCCGCAGGGGTGTGCACAGACAAGGGGACCTCTAAATCCTCAGACTCTACGCCTGACTCTAGGGCTAACTGCCTAGCGAACCGCTCAGAAATGAACGAGTGAGTAGCACCCGTATCAAACAAAACCCGAGCGTGCACACCTAAAAGCAAAACCGTACCTTCGGTGACATGCTCCGCCTGCTCGGCGTCCTCGCGAGCTAAAGCAAACACTCGAGCTGGGGCTCGAGGCCTTCCTGGTCTTCCCGTAGCTGGCGCGGCTGCCGCTACTGCTGGGGCTGGCGCTCCACGCTGAGCTCCCTGCTGAAGTCTTGGGCAATCCTTGATCTTGTGGTCGCTGCTCCCGCACTTCAAGCATCTACCCGCTACCAACCAACACTCGGAACCACCATGTGTCTTCCCGCAATGGGGACACTCTTTCTTCACACCAGGGGAACGTACAGAAGGTACCTGAGAGTTGCTGACTGTCACGGATCGCTGCGGTGTCTGGTACACCATTTTCTTCTTATCCTGCCGCTGGAACGTCGCTGCCGGCCTCTTCTGCGAAGCCTTCTTTTCCTCCAGATATTGCTCCATTTCTCCCTCCTGGCTGCAGGCAGCACTGAGGGCCTCGTCCAACGTGCGGTGGTCAAATGCCACGAGTCTCGTCCGCAGTGATGGCTTGAGTCGGATCACAAATTTCTTCGTCTTCCTGCGCTCATCCTCTACGATATGCGGTGCATATTTAAAGAGTTCAGAAAACCTTGCCTCGTATTCCAGCACGGTCATGGAGCCTTGCGTTAGGGAGAGAAATTCCTGCTCCATTTTGTCCTGGATATGATCTGGGACGAACTTGGCTCGAAAGAGCCTCACGAACGCGTCCCACGCCACGTCTACTGCTCCGTCCTCAAAGTGTGTACGTAGTAGGGAGGACCACCATACATCCGCTCTCTCCTGCAATACACCTTCATAAGCACCAAGTAACAAATTCTAAATTAAGCAGAACATACAAACATACAAAATTAAAAGCCTACCTGTAGCATGTAGGTGGCTAATGTCACCTTATCCTCATCAGGGCACCTGATGGCTCGGAAGATTTTCTCTGTCTCCCTTAACCAACTTTCTGCCATTAATGGATCACTCTCCCCCTTAAAAGAGGGTGGGGTCATCCTCTTGAATCGCTCCATGATGGGAGGTCCACCATGGTCCTGAGCTGGTGCCTGAGCCTGCTACATTAAACAATAGGCAATACACAATAAACACAATATCATGCAATTTAAATAGCAACTACTAGTTGTTTCATTATTCTACCTGGGCCTCCAACTGTGCCTGGAGTGCTACCTGGGTATGAGCCTGCGTCTGCATGGCTTGTACTAGACCTTGCATGAATACTCCATAGTCCACAGGCGGCGGTGGGGGAAGTACAAGACCTGGCGGTGCCGGGGCCTGCTGCTCTGCCCACTCGTCACGTCGCGGCTCGTCCTCACGGGCCGACGCTCCACCACGCCTACCTCTCGAAGCCATGGCTGTAATAAAATTTCAGCCACTATTAGAGCTAGGTTACTAAGTTTTCTCACCATTTTCTTATCTATCTTTCACTTCTTATTAGCGTTTTCTACACATGTGGACATACTTAGCATGCAATGGGGATGATGACTTATGTATATTCATGTGCAATCTCAACCGGTCGCTCTGATACCAATCTCTATGACGGCCCTCATTATACCGGTACAGTTTTACCAACCCACGTCGGTATAGCAAGAGTCATCACAGTGGGACATTTACCCAAACGATACAAACAGCTGAGATACACGCGAATATACGAACAGAGTAGCGGAAGTAAAAAGAACTACTGTCTTCATTCATTCATCATCCACATTTAAAATACATGAAATTGCAATAACATTAAAGAACTTAAAAGTTCACATAATTAAATTGCTGAAAATTAAGTACACAATGTCCACACTTATACAATTTTTTCATAATTTCTAGTATAATGTCACTTTTACATACTATGAAAATACAAAAGGGGTACACTGCTCCAACAATCTAAACTCCGCGCCCGGAGTCCGTCTCTACCGTCTCCTCCATGAGAGTCTCGTCACCGTCTATACCTGCACGCCGAAGCAAGAAGTGAGTCTTAAAGACTCAGCAAGCAACACTACTCATAACATACACGTATAAGTCATAGCGGTTTCTACATGCACATTCACAAATTTCAACATATGGCATGCTAGTCATTTGAAAGTTGCAACCTATCATGAAAGTTCTACAATTTAATACAATGATCATGCTTTCAGATTTCTAAGAATAAAACTCACCTATCACATACTCTGTATTCAATTTACTCGTGAAATTTTGCCTTTAAAGAACCAAGACATGAGAGCTACCAACATGAACACTGTGCATATATGAAGGGAGAACACAACTAGCATGGACTTTACATGTTCTTAAGCACATACATAGACATTTTCACATGCTTTAAGTTGCTGGTTTCACATGGTTTAATGGCTGTAAACCTACACATGAGAGCTAAAATATTGTTTAAAACATACTATGTGAACAACCAATCATGCTATTTTGTACACGTGCTCATCAATTATCCCTAACATGGATTCTAGACATTTTCGCACATATAAACATGATGATAACAACATGAAATTACTGATTTCACATGGTTTCAGATTTGTCTCACATGGATTTCAATGTCATATTCTCACATTTTTAGTTTCACATTTTTTTTACACAAGTTTCCAATTCACATGGTTGCACTTTGCACATACACATTTCACATTGTTCACTTACACATTAACACATGAACACATACACATTACACATTACACATTCACATTTTAGGTGCCGTGACACATAGTTCAAACCACCAAAGAAGGACATATACACATCACATTACACATAGACGCCATCTAGGCATTACAATGGCGACTCTTGGACTGCGCAGACCGGGAGAACAAGTCTCCACCCTAACCAGTGGTACTTGCCACCTCCAGGATTTCCCCCTAATGCCCTTAGGGTCACTTACACATTGAACTTTCTCAGGGAGACATTTCCCTGATACAGTCCCACTGCCCTCTACGGAAGTAGTGTCACATTGGCACAGTTACACATTTACACATTTTACCAATTTTACACATGGTTTTACACATATCACTTTTCATCCCATTCACTTTCTCACTCACATGCATATCTCTATTTTCCTGACATGACACTACAGATTTCAAGTGTTTAACACACAGTAAGTTCACCAATTAGGTTGGGTTTAAACGATATCTAATCACTTTACGATGACATGTATAAATTTTTACATTTCTCATGAAAAAGTGCATAACTCCTTATATACTGGTCCAAATGACTTGGAAATTTAACCACATGCTATTTTAGGGTTCAAGATCATACCTTCAATTTTTCAGATTTTTCTGAGCTAAATAGAATTTACAGAAAATCAATTACCTATTTAGCGTGTCATTCATAATTTAAGTTGACATGGAGTTTAACACCATCATACATTTTTGCCACTTACTGTCTGAACAGAGACTAACTGTTATATGCATGATCTGAAAATACAGAATTACCCTAAATCATACAACCATAAATTGATCACAACAATTCATTCTTGCATGCCTTTTTATTTACCGAACCGAAGTTAATAGCAATTTATGCAAGCATGGACACTTCATCAAAATTTGAGTACACAAATACTAATCCACTAACTTCATGATCTGACAAAACCTAGGGCACTCAGACTAGTCCTAATCATAAAACATGGATTGGCAAGAATCATGAACAAATCATGCTTGAAATTTCATGGGATAATAATCTCTAACATTCACCACCACACATCATAACTCATCCACACACCACATTTACCAGTATACATAGTATATAGGGTTACCATATATCCTCATCACAGAAAACCCATCGAAAATAATCGTATAGGAGGGCAGAACAGTTTACTGTTCTGTCCAGATGAACTTGTCGGCGGTCTCTGGCCGCTAATTCAATGTCAGCGGCATAGTCGATGGACGCCAATCATGATCTCAGCGTCCAGGGACCTTGCCGTTAATTCAGGTCTATGTAGAACATAGACCCGAGCTCTCAAGATAGGGTGAATGTGGTGGTCAAGGACACGAAGAAAAATACACAAAAATGTTAAAACCGTCCTAGACTCATACGGGAACCTTATGGTAGGGTCACTTGCCTTTTAGAAACACTCCTAAGGGATCAAAAGTGCTGGTGAAGCCCTCCTTGGGTAGTCCCAAGAAGTGCAGAAATGTCCTCCAAGATCTCCTTCCTTCGGGCTCTTGGATGATCTCCACAGCAAAGAAATGTCGGGGAGGCCTTCCTCGATGATCCCTCTAGCCTCCATTTGTAGTAGAACGCCGGACAAGCTTCAGAAGTTCATGTTTTTGGGCTGCAAGGATGGGGTTTTCTCACAGTCCGAAATAGGGTTTTTCTCCTCTTGTTTCTCTCTTGAAAAAGGGTGAAGAGAGAGGGGTTGGGGAGCAGATTCGGGTTGGATATATGGGAGAGACTTCTCTCCCACTCACAGGGTGATAAGATGGCTCTCAGAGCCGTTGGGGACAGCTCCCCAATGGGTGAGCTTCCTTGTTTCCGGAATTTCTGGCTCTGCAACGCATGCAGGTCAGAGAAATCGGCGTCCACATCGTTAGACGCCAGGATTAGTGTTGGCGTCCATGGGTGGACGCTGACACCTCCTCGACGTCCTGGTATTGACGCCAATCTGGCCTTCGGCCAGAACTCTAAAACATGCAGAAAACTATGCATGCCATGCAATATGTATATGGTAGTGTATCCATACTATCACCATTCAATACATGCATTATTTACATCTAGTATAAACACATGCACACGTAATTGTACTAATTAATACGTACGTAAATATGTATATACATACACAAGCACAAATATAGACACACACAAATACAAATAATGCGAAGGAAATTCGAGGGCCTTACAACACATCAATTTCCTTGATAGAACATTGGTTTTATAAGCGCTGTAACGATTCGAAAAGTTAAACAATGATTTGATCGCTGTAATGATTCGATAAGTGAAACAACGATTTGATCGCTATAACAATTCGATAAGTTAAACAACGATTTGATCACTGTAACAATTCGATAAGTGAAACAACGATTCGATCGTGTAATGATTCGATAAATTAAAACAACGATTCAATAAGTTAAACAATGATTCTATCGCTGTAATGATTTGATAAGTTAAACAACCATTTGATCGCTGTAACGATTCGATAAGTTAAACAACGATTTGATCGATGTAACGATTCGATAAGTTCAAAACAATGATTCGATCGCTGAAATGATTCGGTAAGTTAAAACAACGATTCGATCATTGTAATGATTTGCTTTCACTTCAACATCGATTTGGTCAAAACAACGATTCGCCTTAACTCAAACAACGATTTGATAGCAAACAACGATTTGTTTTTACTTGAACAACGATTTGCCTTAGTCAAAGAACGATTTGCTCAAACAACGATTTGCTTCTACTTAACTAACGATTTAAGTGGACAACGATTTCATTATTCACATCAACATAAAATTTCATTTATATATGGATTATAATTATGAAATTGATTTCACGTATACAACAACACTCTTCACAACAATTATGGTTTGAATGAATTATCATGCATTTCATTATTATCTTCTCAGATAAGCCTGATAATAACCATTCTATTCAAACATATTTTCAAAACTCTGTGGAGTTCAAGTCGTCCCGTGCATACTAAGATCTTGATCATTCCATACGAAATCCCCTTGCTTACTTGATGTATCACATAGAGTCTTGATTAGTGTGATGTCAGGATAGCCTTTCTAGTTTAAGCATATCATTATACTGTACGACTACCAGGGTTGACTGACAACGTAGATAAAAAGAGTTGTCTAGGTATCCATGTTTAATGCATACAGGGCTTTTGTAGTAAAGCATGTCAAAGATGGAACTGTCAACCTGTCGAAAGGATAAAAGATTCAGAATATCTTTCCTAAGGATGCAAGGACCAATCCAAGCGCTTATGGCTGCAGGCTATCTCCCCATGCCTACGACCAGTCTCTCTAACGAGCATGAAGCTGTGAGACAACGGGCATCTAACGGCTACTACAACAGTCAAAAAAATTTGTAGAAGATAAATAGAAGACTGATGACTCCATAGAGTGAGAATATACAAGTGATATAGACTGAGCAACACACATAGAATCCATCAAGCACTTGCAAGCATCAGCAAGAAGAGTTCATTCCTTTCAGCGCACCAACCTTTAGCTCTCAGCTCTATGTGTTTCATTTACTTAGTCTTTGGAGAGCTAGTGTAGTTCTGAGAGATTTTCTTGTTGTAAATATTTGTCTATCAGATTTAGCCTCAGATCAAGCAATCTCTTATAAACTTGGTCTAGGGGCCATTCGCCTTTTACTCACATTCTCTGTGTGTGTTCCTCTTCTGTTGTGAAGAGAAGACCTGTAGGAAACATGTGGTTATTATTCCCTTCATTGAAGAAGGAAGACCTGTTGCATCAGGTGTTGGTTTGTACCTCTTTGGGTTAGAAGAGAAGGCCAGCTACTGCTGAATGTGTAAGAATCCTTGAGGGGGACAGTACCCTTGTTTAGTGAAATCCCAAGTTGTTGCTTGAGGACTATACGTAGGACTCCTTGGGATAGGAGGTACGAACCAGGATAAAAATCTCCTGTTGTTTGTGTGTTTGCTTGTTTGGCTTCACTCTCACTAACACTAACTATCGATCTTAGTGTTTTCCTGTTAAGTGTTTTTATTGACAAGCTTTAATTTAAAAAGATCGTTTAGCAATCCATTCACCCCCTCCTCTGGGCTTGCTATCTAGGCAACAAATAAGAGCGCGAGTCGATGCCTAAAGCGTGCTCGCCCAGATGAGGCCAATGTGTGTGTCATCGCCCCCGCCATCCTCCCCCCCAAGACGCAGTCGCAACTGCCAAAGCTGAGGGACCAAACCAAGCATCCGACCCGTCTCGGGGTCGGTGTCGACCAAGGTCACCGCCTCAGGCTCCTCCCAACTATGGGAGTCAGTGTGGTTGAGAGAGCTCAACATCACCGAATGGGGTCGCCAGTCGATCCTCACCGGACCCAAGGCTCGCGGCTCAGCTCTAAAGTCTAATCAAATCATCGATGACTTCTACAAGTCAGTGTAGGATCAGATGTCGTTGTTCGAGACACTTCTCCACCCGACCGAGGGCTCCCAAACTACCACCAAAGCGCGCCTAGCCGAGGCCGCCATAAAGCTCATGGCCGAGAGTTCCTGCAGGTCGGATAAGTCCTTGATTCGGTCGACCTCGCAGAGTGCCTGAGCTGACGTCTTTACGTGGCTTGGGTTGGACAATGGCGTCATCTAGACCTACGAGTTAGGTCGGCTAGGATGACCTCTTCACACCCCTTGGACCGACTGTCTCAGCTCGGTCAAGGACGAGGAATATCGGCTCAACCTTAACTAATACGGAGCATGACGTGTTTGATGGATTCCCGAAAGCATGGCTCGCATAACGGCCGATGCACTAACTGACAAGGTAATGGCCGAGGATCATGCGTTCATTAATTGCGGTCATTACGATCACGATCTGAACGATCTAGCATGCCGGTTACGACCACGATCTGACGACAATCACGGAGAACCGCCGCAGGATTTGCGGTGTCATCCAACTGATTCCATAGGAGATCAACCCCTATAAAAGAGGCAGACACTCTTCAGACCTAGATATGCTATTCCACTCCTTGGGTTAGGCTATTCTGCTCGGCTAGCTACTGACTTGAGCGTCGGAGTGTCTCCCCATTGAGAACCCTCGGTGGACTTTGAGGGTTCTCGGACAACGTCGTCGAGAGCTCGGAACATGCGTCCCAGGTGCGCTAAGCAGATCTCGGATCGGTCCCTCAACTTAGTCGTCTCGGCTCAAACGCCTCGCGCTGGTCACCTGGGCAGTCACTTGACATGAGCTGACCTCAGTAACACATAGCGTAACAAAAGATATATTTCATTTTAGATTATGTGGTAAACATAATATTAATAAATTTATTTATTTGTACTTATATATCTTTATAATCATTATTGCTATAATTTAAACTAAACGTTTGATTGTGAATATATATATATATATATATATATATATATATATATATATATATATATATATATATATATATATATACACCAAATGTATTTCGTATCCGCTTTTTTAATATCAATTTTTTTTTTTTGTCGCGAGACTGAAACGTGACACACGTATATGCATAGTAAGTAGAAGAGTGTCGTGTCCTGGGAATGCTCCTTTTACCTTTACCTCTAAAATTATAACACAAATTATAATCAGATGTATGGTTGTCATATTAGTTCTGGATCATATTTAATTAGTGATAGACTCGCCTGATGGTCATTCAGCAACCAAATGTAGGAACTGGACCCAAGTCTGAAATATGAGTTCATATTCGAATTTGGGTTCGAATCATGATCCAAAATCGAATTTTGAATTCAGAAGATCCGAATTCCTATCTTATAATTTTTTTGTCATATATTGTTTCAAACATTGTACTTCAGGAGTGTTTATCTTTGTCTTAGGCATCATTTGTTACTGAGTTTTAAAAAGTGAAAATCTAGAAAATCAGAAATCGATGCAACCCGCCGCCTTGTGAAGTTTTTGGCCTCGTCGCCCGCGCCTCATGGCACGGGCGACGAGGTGTGCAAAAAATAAAAAAAATAATAAAAAAATTCCAAAAATGCGACCCTTCTCTCTACCTGTCTTCTTCTTTTCCGAAAATTTTTCGGAAGCGGAGGTGAACCCGTTTCCTTGCGCGAGGGGCGTTTTGTCTCTCTCTCTTACTGCGAAAAGCGCCATGCATATAAATCGGAGTTGAGGGATACATGTTTGGAAACGTCACACATCTTGTCACAGATTTGAAGTTTCAAAATTTTATCTACCTCCGTTCCAAAAGATACCTTAAGCGTTCAGACATTGCATTATCAAATTGTGTGACAAAATACTTTAATAGATGTCTAAACACGTCTTAGGGTGTGTTTGATTACACTTAATTGGTGTCTATTGTCTGAAATCCTAAAATTTTAAGACTTTAGACTGTTTGATAAAATGTCTAAAAATATGTCTTAATTAGTCACTTAAATCTGAAATAGCACTTAATTTTTAAGCTAAGAACAATTACTTTTTAATTTTCAGATCTTTTTTCCAACGTGGGATTCCGGCGGTCCGACCTCCGGCGATCGTCGGCGGCCGGTTTCCGGCGATCACTGCCGCCGGCGGTTTTCGGCGATCGTCGGAATCCGGCCACCGCGGAGGATTCCGGCGATCGCCGGTGGCGGTTTCCGGCGATCGCCGGAATCCGGCTGGCGGCGGCGGCGGTTTCTGGCGATCGCCGGAATCCGGCGAGCGGCGGTTTTCAACGACTGCCGCCGGCCGCCGGCGGCGGCGGTGGTTTCCGGCGATCGCCGGAATCCGGAAACCGCGCGGTGGATTCCGGGGATCGCCGCCGCCGGCCGGATTCCAGCGATCGCCGGCGGCGGTTCCGACGGCCGGCCGCCAGCGATTTCAATTAAAAAAAAAAACTTTTTTTTACCTATTATGGGTTTTGAACCCAAGACCTCTATATAAGAAGTGTAGTATCTTAACCACTACACTACAATTCAGATCTTATCTAAATTAGTTATCAAACACCTCTTATATTATGTCTGATATATATTAAGTTCTTTTTAAATTTCAGATTTAGAGTATAGATGACAAATAAGATTTAAGACTTAAGTGTTAAATTTTATCAAACGCCACCTTATACCTTAACACAACTCTTAAAAATAAGTGAAAGGCACAGTTTTTTTCTTCGGATTCTTTTCTGTCGTCCCACGTGGGCTCCTCCGCCTTCCCGACCTCCGCTGCTCCCTCCTCGACGAGAACGCGCCGGCTCGATCCACCTCCCGGCCTCTGGTGCTCCATCTCGGCAGGAGCATGCCGAGCTCCTCTGCTGCCCCCTCATCAGCAAGAATCGCACCGAGCACCTCCGCCTCCTCGGCCTCCACTACTCCCTCCTCGGAAGGAACATGTCGAGCTTCTCCATCTCATCGAGCTCCTCTGTTGCTCCCTCCTCAGTGGGAATCACACAGAGCTCCTCCACCTCCCTGGCCTCCGTTGCTCCCCCTAGCCAGGAACCTATCGCGCCGAGCTCTTACTGTGGGTTTGGGACCTTCGTTTCCAATGCTCTGCTGGTTTTTTTGCTCGTGGACTAGGTGTGCCACCCTACTGTAGGTATTTTGGGAAGTGGATCTTGGTTTCTATGGTCTCTCCTGTAGCTTTGGGACCCTCGTTTCGAGATGTCCTTGTGGTCTTCGAATGGTTTCTTAATTTGAGGATGTTTCTGTGAAGGTTGTTTAATCGAGGGTTTCTTGTAGATCCTTTTTCCACGTGGTTTTTCATTGGGTAGACCTTAGTTGCTGTGCGTCATATGATCTACTTGTTCTTAGAGGTTAGAAATCTAACCATCCCTAGGAAGATACTACGGTGAATTATGAGTATTCTCATAATGAGTGTCTCATTTATGAATCATACTCTGTATTTTCCCTACAATTTTTAAAATTTCTCTTTTGCTGTGTGGACGTTGCAGTGTTTTTAGGGTTCTGATGCTCCACGCTTTCTTCTACTTAAAAGCCTTCTGAAATCTTTTCTTCCAGATAGGTTTTACTTCTCTTAAGTTGGTTATCAAATAACTATTAATAGAAGTCTAATATATATTAAGTACATATCAAATTACAAATTAAACAATAGATGAAAAATTGGATTTCAAATTTTTTCGTCCTCTTGACCACTGCAAGATCTGAAGTATTTATGCTGCTACTTAGAAGAATATTTCTTAGAGAAATCCTAAACTCTAGAGAAAATGGGCTTTTCCTTCTTCTTTCAAAATTCTTTGTACTTGGAATATTGTAAAAGCCATTTCACAGTTCAATTTATGCACCATAGATTTCTGATAATTTTCACAAGATTAGTGTCACAAAAGTAGGTGTCACTACAAGAAAACAGACTATTAGGGATGGAGTATTAGTGACGGCTAAAAAAAATCGTCGCTAAAACGAGTATTTGCGATAGCGGCTTAGAGGTCGTCTCCAAAAACGTAGTATTGGAGATGGCTTAAGAAAGTCGTCTCCAATAAAAATTATTAGCGACGATTGATTATATGATCGTCGCTAAAAATAAATTATTCGAGACGGCTACAAGAGCCGTTGCTAAAAACATCATTCAAGATGGCAATTGTCATATCCCTAATAAGATTATTAGCGACGAAAAAGTGAAGCCGTCGCGAATAAATTTTTTCACAATGGCTAAAATTTTCTGTCACTAATAAATTTACTAGCGACTACTTTAGGCCCATCGCTAATAAACTATTATTAGGGACACTTAATTGAAGCCGTCCCTGATACTTTTATTAGTGACAGATAACTTGTTTGTTGCTACTAACAATTATTAGGGACGAATGTAGTTGTCCCCGATACTTGATTATCAGGGACACTTACAAGAAGTTGTCCCTAATATTAACATTAGCGACAGCTACTGTAGGCCGTCACTGATGGACTTATTAGGGACGACCTTTTCTGTCGCAAATAAATGATTATTTGGGACGATTATAGGTGGTTGTCTCTAATAAGAGTATTAGCGATGGCTTTGACCGTTGCCTTTAGTTTTTATTAGCGATTACTTATATCCGTTGCTATTAAGTTTTGGCGACGGCTTCGTTTGTTGCCAAAGCATAATAGTGACGACGTAAGCTGTTGCTATTATTTAATAGCGACAGTTTGAAGCCATCGCCCATAATATATTTTCTTAAAAAAATTGTAAAAAATAATGTACGTATAATTATTTGTAAAGTATGGTAATGTATATTAAATTATAAAGAAAAAACTAAAAAGTAAAAAAAAATTATTTTCATGTGCACCCATCACCATGTTACTTATATGTCTTGAGGAACATACTAGCATTATGCATGTGCCGTTAGGTTTTGTTTATGTGTTGATACAAATATTTTTTAGATCTCAAAGTATATTTTACTTCATATTTCAAGTTATTATTGTCATCTACTTAATTAACTATTCTTATATATGGTAAAATATTTATTTTCATTAATCATAATGAATATATAGCATTTTTCTATATTTAGCATAGATCATATAAATTATTAAGTATTTTATTTTAAACTCCAAACGTTATGTTTTTTTTAAATTAATCATATTATTTACACAGTAAGTTATTTAATTTTTTTAAAATTAAAACCTATTATATATTTATATTAAATTTATTATATTTGATTTTAAAGTGAAAGAGAGATAAAAATTATTTAATATTCATTAATGTAGTCACACAAGTTTACAAAATAGTTATATATATTATTTTATTAGTATGTTATTAATAATCAATTTTATAATATTATCAATTTAAATATATTTTTTTATTTTTTCTTGTACTATTTAAAAATAAAAAATATAATGACAAATCAATTGAAAAGGTGAGGTCGACCTCAGAAGAACTGTGGGGTGGACCCTATTTCACAGGGCCAAAAAGCAACACAGAGGGGTCGACCCAAGAAGATGTATGAGGTCGACCTCAAAACACAGAAGATCTAATTTTCTTCTAAGGTTGATCTCAGTTGAAATATGAGGTCGACCCCATTTCTCAGAGTTGAAATGGGGTTATGTAAGGTCGACCATGAAGAAACATTGGGTCGACTGCATAACACATGATGATTTGAAAAGTATTTTTGAGATCTGATATCACTTGAAAAATGTCTTGCTTGTTGCACATAATTTCACCACTTATTAGCCAACAAACTTGAGTGGTTTGTGATCAAACACTTAAATAGAAAGATTTAAATTATCCTTAAACAATCATGCATTTACACTAAGATTATTAATATGTATGAAGACAGTGTAAGCAAGCAAAAATCTATTCATAAATCATTTAACTGTTCTCCCCTTTTCTGCCATCACAAAGACACAATAAACCATACAAGTATTATGTAAGGATACAATATACTAGTTCTCCCCCCTTTTTGTCATTATCAAAAAAAGGAGTGAAGAGAGATGTAGCCCGACTAAAGATGATGATAAAACATAGAGAGTCAAAATAGAGGATGAAGAGGTAAAAGGATCAAGACTAAGGTGGTGGTGGTTGGCGAGAGAGAGAATCCCATAAGAAATTTTCAGCACTAGCCAAGTCCTACAAGTTCTTCCGGATCTCATCATGATTCCACCGTATAACATCATGTTGTTTGGCAATAGCTTGAAGAAGCATATCATTGCAGTCTTGTTGTCCCTTGAGAATAGAAACATCCGTCTGAAGCTTTTCAACATGGACTTCCAAGGATACAAACCGCTTGTCTAAAGAGTCAAAATGAACATTCATATTAGTAGTGAACGTATCAAACAGATGAGTCAGCTGATCTATAGGAGCAGGAGGTCTGGAGGAGCCTGGAGTAGACAGAGTGAATTCATCACCATTTACATCAACTTGGAGGCCCTTCCCTTTATAAGGAGACCGAGTACCCGTGTGGACAAAAGATCCATTTTGAATAGCCATCCTCATACGTGTAAGAGTACTCCCATCAATCACATTAAATAATGACAATTTTTTGGAATCTTCACCAACAAAGTTGACTTTAAATTTCTTCAAGATGCGAGTAATAAGCATACCAAAAAGAAGATTACGCTTAGACGTGCCTACTATATTCCGAATGTAGTTCAAGGTGATATTTGGAAGGTCCACAAGAGTGCCATCTAGAAGTCCTTGAATTAAAAGGATATGATCATCGGTGACTCCATCCATGCTACCACTCCTTGGAATGAGAATAGAGCAAACAACCTTGTGAAGAAATCGATGGTAGGCCGAAAAAGAGTTGGCATTCACACGCTCAAAACCATGGGACTCAATCTCAGTTCCCAAAAATCTTTCCTAAGCAGCCCGACGATTGTCTAACCAATCGGCATATGTAACCCCGCACTTATAATATGGAATATGCATCACTTCGGAAAGCATCGAAACTGTAAAAGATATATGGATCCCTTTCACAAAAGTACTCAATTTCTTGTCATCATCTTCCTCCAAATTTGCATAAAAGAGACTAACCAAATGAGGGTAAACCATTTCATTCATGGACACATAATGTCCCCATCGCAATGTCTCAAAGATGCATACAAGATCAACCCCAGCACTTTGAAAGAAATCAAAATCAATCATTTTGCGAAAATGCACCTTCCTAGAGGATATATCGGTGGTGAAGAAATCAGATGCATTAAGACTACGAAAAAGGGTACCATCAAAGCTTCGACTTGGTGCTTCATTGATGCCTGTAGATCTCTTGGAGGGAGTCTTACTAGCCACTGCCTTTCCCTTGTCACCACGCCGGGCAGGAGCCATCTGATCGAAGGAAGAGTTTGGAAGAACAAGAAACAAAGGAAGAGGAAATAGAGGAGGAAGAAACATAGGAGGAGTGCAAAGAGGATGCACAAAGGAGAATAGAAGGAGGTCGACTGCACTCAAAGGAGGAACAAAAGAGGTCGACCAGTGCAAAGAAGAAGAGAAGAGAGGAGAATGGAGATTGCGGCGGTAGTTGGAATGGGGAAGAAAAAAGGGGGAAGACTGACCCTTTAAATGCCCCAAAGGTTGCGGGTCGACTCCACAAAAAGGTGGGGTCGACCTTGCTTATGAAGAGGTCGACCTCAGAAGTCTTTTGGGGTCAACCTCGCGTCACGCAGAGGCAAACTACGTAGAGTTTTCAGAAATGATGTCGGTCTGACTAAAGGCTGGGTCTACTCTGTTGCCCAACTAGCAAGCCCAGAGGGGGGGTGAATGGGATTTACAATTCTTTTAGATTTAACACTTGTCAACAAAAATGCTTTAACAGAAAAACACTAAGTTCGATTGTTAGTGTTAGTGATAAGGAAGACAACAAACAAATAAGCACACAAGCACACAACACAGGAAATTTTATCCTGGTTCGGATCTCCTATCCCAAGGAGTCCTACGTCCAGTCTCCAAGCAACAACTTTGGATTTCACTAACCAAGAGTACTGTCCCCCTTAAGGACCCTTACACATCCAGCTACAGCTGGTCTTCTCTTCTAACCCTGAAGAGGTACAAACCACCCTGATACACAGGTCTTCCTTCCTTAACGAAGGGAATACAAACCACCTGTTTCCAACAGGTCCTCTCTTCACAATCCAAAGAGAAACTTCACAACAGATGTGAAAGAAAGAGAAAGGCCCCTAGACCAAGCTTACAACAAAATGTTTGATCTGAGGCAAAGTCTGAGAGGGAGAAAGCTTAACAATGAGAAAATCTCTCAGAACTACAAGCTCTCAAAAAGTCTAGACAATGAAAGGCTGAGAGCTACGAGCTAAGGAATGAATGGAGTGAACCAAGAAGCTCTTCTTCGTTGTTGAAGGTTTTCTTGAAGGCTCTATCACACAAAGATTCAAATTGTTGAACCAGAATTGAGAGTCTTCAGTCTTGTATATATATCTTCACTTTAACAAAGTAGCCATTGAAGTGACCGTTGTCTCTAAGATTGATGCTCGTTAGACTGCATGGTCCATCTTGCGCGACAGGTAAGCTTGCAGCCATTTAATGCTTTGGAGCCATGTACGCAAAGAGAAGATTCATCCAGATATCCTTCAGCTTCATGTTGTCCAACGTTGTAAGATTTGGTACTCACAAAGGCCTGCATACAATAAATGCCAAATCGTAGACAGCTAGACTGTCTCTATGCTTGTCAGTCAACGTTAGAAACCATGTAGTAAGAACGTACACCAAAATAGAAATGCCATTATGCTATCCTGAAAAGTGTTTGCTATAGAAACATAGGAATAGAAGGCACCCAAATATGCAACGTGCAGAGATGTGTACAATCACATTAAATGCAAGGATATTAGTGATGCACGCGGGAAGACTTTGACTTTCACAATATTTGATAATATATTTGAATATCATGTATGAAATCGATGTAATCCATGAAGTCGTTATGACAATGAAATAATTATTCAACTTATGAAATCGTTGTGTGAACTAGTCATTGTTTAAGTATAAGCAAATTGTTGAACATGTATAAGCAAATCATTGTATAAGCGAATCGTTGTACAGATATGAGCAAATTGATGTGCATGCAAATCGTTGTTTAAGTAAATCATTGTTCAAACATAAACAAATCATTGTTTGAGCAAATCGTTGTTCAAATATAAACAAATCGTTGTTTGAGCAAATCGTTAAACAAATCGTTGTTTGAGCAAATCGTTGTTCAAACATAAACAAATCATTGTTTGAGCAAATCATTGTTCAAACATAAACAAATCGTTGTTTGAGCAAATCGTTGTTCAAACATAAACAAATCGTTATACAAGAGAAAGCAAATCATTGTACAAGCAAACCGTTGTATAAGCAAATCGTTGTACAGATATAAGCAAATCGATGTTGTTGTACAGATATAAGCAAATCGATGTTTTCACATATCGAATCGTTATAACAATCAAATTGTTGTTTCTCTTAAGAAACTGATGACCGAATTGTTGTTTTACTTATGAAATCGATGTGAAACCGAAATCGTTGTTTTGCTTACGAAATCGATATGAGGTCGAAATCGTTGTTACACTTTACAAAATTGTTGTAAAACCGAAATCGATGTTATACTTATGAAATCGTTGTGAAACCGAAATCGATGTTATACTTACGAAATCGTTGTGAGACCAAAATCGATGTTACACTTACGAAATCGACCGAAATCGTTGTTTCACTTAACGAATCGTTGTGAGACCGAAATCGATGTTTCACTTAATGAATCGTTGTGAGACTGAAATCGATGTTTCACTTAACGAATCGTTGTGAGACCGAAATCGATGTTACACTTACGAAATCGTTGTGAGACCGAAATCATTGTTTCACTTAATAAATCATTGTGCCATAAAGGAAATCGATATGGACTTAGAGGAATTACATGCTCTAAACTTTAAATGATACAATGTAAGAATTACTTACAGATTAGGCTCAATTTATTCCCTGTGGATGAACTTCATAAAAACTTGTTAGAAAATAATTGTTATGGTTTTGTTAATCACCAAAATTATATATAATTAAATGAAAATTATATGGATATGGTCTGATCATCAATCTCCCCCTTTTTGGTGTTGACAAAATATAACAAAAAGATATAAGGCTCTGAAATGAATCTAAGTAAATTTGCTAGAGAAATTTAAAGAGTGTATTTCAGAACATTTTACTTTCTCCCCTTTTTTGTCATTAAGCAAAAAGAATCAAAAACACACAAGAGACAATAGAAGAAAGATAAATGGGAGCCAGAAGAACATTGTATTATATCACTGAGGAGGTACAGGAATGTAGAAAGCAGGGGACAGGAGGGAGGCATAGTGAGTAATGATCGGCCATGCCTTGCGTTCCTGCTCTTCAAAATAACCTTGGAAGGCTCCATAAGCCATAGAGTAGGAAGGTCCCATAACAGGAGCCATCCTCTGGATGTGCAGTTGCCTCTGAGCTTATTCCATGAAATTTCCATACCATCCTTGCCAAGAGACATTTTGTAGGTGCTGGAAGTACCAAAGCTAGCATGTTGGAGGAACTGATCAATGGAAATGGGGTAAAAGATCTGCTGGCGCTTCAGTTCCTTTTTCATTGAAACATAGACTTTGTATCTCTCAACCCACATGTCAAATGGGTCTCGAACAAGATGAATGGAGTTAAGATCTAGAAATTCTGCAGCAGATAGAGGAGGTTGATTTGATCTGGCCTGAGAGGCATTGAGATCAAGAAGTTGCTGAGCAGTGAGAGGGTAATGTCTTTCCCAGTCTGATGGAGATAGTCGCTCACATTCAGACAAAAGAGGGGCAAGAACATCAGACTTGATGTGGCCCTGGTGATATTCCCAGTAGATGAATCTGTGGAATGCAAGGGAATTTCCTTTCTGCACTGAAATGCGCCCCATAACCCTAGCAAATCTTTCAAAAATAAGAGGGCCTATGCAGATTCCATGATTAAGGAATGAAGTGGAGGTAGGAACACAACTTCTGGTATCTCCAATGTGGCAAAATCCACTAGGATGGAGGTGGAATGAGCAGCATCTGAACCAAGAAGAGAAATAGCTAGTTGAAACTGGCCAAGCTAAACTTCGGGCAGATTATTGAGATAGTTGTAATCGTTAAACATATGGAAATAGCAGATAAGCATGATCTCCTTCTGAATAAATGGACCCCAAGTATTCTTGTGATGAATCACAAACCACTCTGAGAGAGTGAGTGGGTGATCCCTGTGTGGGAATCGAGCAGAGCTGGTAGATATGAATTGCCTGTATAAAGACTGATGACCCTGAGCCCACTGATCTTCAGTTTTAGCCTCAGTCATAGAGAAAATTTTTGACTGTTCAGCTTAGAAAGAGAAGAGAGAGGGAGATCAACATTTAGGTGGTCGGTGAGATGTAGGTAAGGAAGGTCAAAAATGGTGGCAAATGTACATTTCTGGAGGAATTCACAATAGATAGACTTTCTTCGATTTTCAACAATGAGATAAAACCAAAGGGGTGGAAAACGAGGCTCAGAAGAAATAGCAAGGTTGGAAGATATTTTTGTCTTTTTAGGAACATGGCTGGAGGAGCCTGTCCTATGATTGTGAGTACCAACTGATAGGACTGAGCGAAGTAAGGCTACTACAAACTCATCTTTGATGTCCTGGATAAAGGGACCTTCAAGTTGGGCACCCTCTGGAATGATGGTAACAAAGGAGGGAGGAGTAGGAGGATGAAGGAAAGAATAAGAAGTAGAGGGAGGTGGTACAGATGGTCCAGCTGATGAAGGACCACAAGATGAGGCTCCAGCTGAGGAGGATGCTGGAGGTGTGTCAGAAGGAGGAGGAGGAATAAATGTGGAGGAAGCAGGAGAATAGGAGGATGTGAGAAAAAATGGTGTAGGTGAAGAAATATTTTTGCGAAGAGGTTGTTTGAAGGTGGCAGGAGTAGGAGGAGTAGTGGATGATGAAGGTGGAGAAGGAGGGGCTGGAGTCTAAAGAGGAGATGTAACGACCCTAGATATTTATGCTCGATAAGGGTCCATATTCAGATCTATCTCCCGCGAATGGACCAAAGTCTCGTAAGAGATATCTCACACACATGTCCAGTAAGAATATAAAAGACAAACCACAACAGTATAAGACACAAGAAAGTACATGTGCTCATATCTGTTCACATATTTATACAACTGTCCCATTACATGATTATATGTCCAATAGAAAAGTACAACTACCTTGGGCATACCCTGAGGGAGCACAAGCTCACACAACACTAACTACTACAGTACTGCTGGTGGTACAAGTCTGTCATAATGCTGCTGCAAGCCAAACACACGGCAAGCCCTGAAAGGAACTGTAGGGGAGTGAGCCTCAACAAGTCACAGGCTAAGTCGGGACCACCCAAAAACCACAACAACTAAACAAAAGAGACCTCAACCTCAAAGGGTCTCACTGGCCACACAAATAGCCAAACCACATTCTACTTACTTTAACCAAGGTTAATCAACAATTAACATAAACATATCAATTAACGTAAACCTCGGAAGGTAAAAGAGAACAGCAGGACTAGCACAACACTACTAGTCCGCCCAACCACTGGGAACACCTCAACCTAAAGCCTTACTGGCAGACCACTGCCCAGGCTCCAAGTCTCACCGGCAACCCATTGCCTCGGCTACAAGCCTCACAGGAAAACTACCAATGCAGGGTAACCGAACTGGCATCAACATGCCAAGTCCAGCACACATTGGAACCACAATCGGAAACGTACTCCAAACAACACGGGTGGAAGGTCACACCCAACTATCTCCACAAAAACAGTGGTTCATTGCAACACTTGAAAGGTTGGTACACGTACCACAACATAAAGCCAACCCCCAAGGTGTACAGGTACCTACTATCACTAGGTACCAACACTAAAAACTCAAGCACACGGGTAACAGGACTGCTAACTAGAAGCTAGTCCGCCATACCCCGAAATCACAATACAACGGAAAGCTACCCTTACAAGGGTACATTATAGCAAGTGGAATGTCCTACAACATGACCTCCACGGAGCACAGCTCCACTTCAACACCTGAAAAGACTGGTACATAGCGTACCACGAGAAATAGGTACCCACGTAGGGTACAGGTACCTACCACCATGAGGTACCACCACGGGAACCACAAACACGACTGTGCTAGCACATGGCACGCCACTACAGGCAAAACCTTAACACATGTGCCAACAACAAGCACACCACACAAAGTAAACCACAACTAGTGAGTCTCCGCTCACTAACCACAACTACAACCGTGCCAACACCAGGGCACACCTCAACGGGTAAAGCCACAACCAGCGAGTCACACACACAAGCCACCACCAGTTGCAAAGCACGAGTCGGAAAGGAACAACGCCACCACACGGGAACAGACTACTGGTTCATGACGCCAGTATCCAACCCGGACAACACAACATAAGAACTACCTATCAGTCTCACAGTCAAGGATGAAAGGTCCAACTGCCGCTCCACAAGCACAAGCCAAAGAATAGTGGAGACTAACCAACACCACATTTGCAGACCACACACCACTGCAGGCCCATGCCTGGCACCTTTAGGGACTCTAGCCTAAGCTCCCTAAAGTGAGGCATTGGAAAATAGGACTAGCTGGGGACCAGTGTCAACTAATTGTGTCCGTACCCCCAACTACGAGCGCGCTACAAGCGACTGCACACCCAAAAACACAAGTCGCTGCCCTCTGTCAACTTTCCATCAGTCAGACGTACAACTCAAACATAAGAGTGAGGGTGTCCAGAACAGACGACACATACCTCAACGGTACAACACAAGTACCGGGACAAACCCCGAGCACAACAAACACACGTGCCTAGCTCACACAGAAGCTGGGGTACTTGACTACAGAGGTATTCCGGAATAGGCGTCGGACCACCAGACTCGGCAACACACAAACCACGATACTTACATATACAACCTTTATTACAAACCACAGTGCAAGTGTGAGGAATAGCTTGACCTGGTCACTCCGTGACCCACAAGCTATCGTACACAGATATATCCATAAATTATATTAAGCATTAACAACTCGGCCTGTCATTGGTCATCTCATGACCTCCATAGCCACATATACACAATGTATAATAATCATACATTAACCCTTAACTTTATCCAATTAATACCCATTAAACCATCTTTATCTGCCTAGGTTCACGCCGGAACCTCACTGCCAAACCATCACGATCAACATATTAAACCACAATAGTGTATGTGCCATGCACACACCCAAACCACGTAAGCACCACGCATACTACACAAGCAGTATGCTAACCACTTAAAAGCATGCTCACCTTGTGAGCAACATGTTCTACGAGTGCGACAAGTGCCAACACACCACTAGCTGGTGCCATGCACAACACTTAACAAATAATTGGATAATCGTACCTTGAAAACATACACAAAAAAAAACTCACGACTGAGATCGCGACGTGGGGTAGTGTCGCATTCAGATCGCGACACCTCGATGTGTTGAGTTAGAAAACCCTAACACGACAGGTCGGCCTGTCACGACATGCTATTGCGACCTTGTCGCGACAGAAGGGTTTGCCGCCTTCTGATCGCGACACCCCGACATGTTGCGATGGCACACCTTAATGCGACGGGTCGGCTTGTCGTGACCTTGTCGCGATAGGGGGTTCCATCGCCTTCGTAGGTAGGAACCCTAATCCGGAAACCCTTCTCTGGATTACCACCCCAAGCCATGCAAACCATAGTTAATTTCCAGTTTTCATGCTTTAATGAATACCCTAACCTGGTATCTACTGTTCTTAACGCCAACAACCAATCAAACATGCATTTCATGCAATCCACGCAATGAAACAAGGCAGATTCTCCCTACCTCCATGAAGAACGTGAAAATCGGACACGGCACGGCGTCTCCCCCGCTCCACACGACGTCCTCGCGATGAGAGCGCGCCGAACGCACCACCAAACCACCGAATCGCCTGGAGAACCGCCACAGCAGCCTCCTCTGGCCTAGCAGAGCTTGCCCTAGCTCTGTCCGGCCAACCTTCTTTAAAAACGCGCAGCGGTTGGGAACGCGACGTAGCCCTGCGTCACGACTTGAACGCGACGTAGGAAGCCGTCGCTTTCTCACTGTTGACGTCAGCATGTCTGTCCAGCGTGCGACACGTGGCGCGCATGCAGACGACAACCCAAGACAGCGGCAATAGGAACGCGACCACCAGGGCCGTTGCGACCTGAATGCGACGCACACCCCCATCACGTTCACAACTAGTGAACCAACGGGTGCTATGGGCCCAAACTGCTGGCCCACTAAGCCCCAAAACCTGCAAGAATGCCTGAAAGACGAACTAATGGGCCATACACTGGCCACCAAACCCGCTAAGCAAGGATCCGCAAAGATCCGAAAAATGTGCGACGTTACATTACTATTACCTAAAAAGAAATTTCGTCCTCGACATTCACAACAAACCACAAAAAACCATACTTTTACCTAAAAAGAAACAAAACCGTGCACAGAATAAGTAGGATACTCTTCCTCTGTATCTTTCTTTCAAACTAACTATGGTAACCGATCCTTCTGTTCAGTTTCACGCTTGTTCTGCTTTTACTTTCCCTCAATTCATTTCACAACTGCCATTCCTTACCTTTAACCGATTCTACCTTGCCGGTGGTGCTTTATCTCCTTGGACTCAACCTGCTTCCACAATTTTCTGGCTGTGTTTGCAACATTTCTTTCAGGACCGCTTCACCTTTCTCAAATATCTTACACTGTAATACTTTACCATGCCATAATCTTTCCAAATTCTTGGATTTTCTCGGTGCCATTTTCTTTTTCTATTTATCACTGTTTACTGTTACCCTGCTTCATCTGCATTAATATTCGCAACTGCCAACTCTTCAAAGAAAACCGATCACCATCTTTGAATTTCCTACCTTTTCATATTATTCTGCTCATACTGCTTTAAGTCATCTCTGATTAAAAACCAATAACTTCTGTTCCTTTATTTCACTGCGTAAAACTCTACACTTTTTCCTTATCCAAGCAAATCTTGAACAATCTGTCAATATTAAATATTCTTTGCTTCCGCTGTGCAACTCTGATCACATTGAACACTTGACAAGATATTCCACAATTTTTGTTCTCAATATTGCTTTCAAATACTTTCTTCTGACTTCAACTGAATTCATTTCTAACTTTAACTACTTCTCAAATCATCTTATTCAATTAATTTGTGCTGAAGAAATTACTGCAATTTCTGATCTGCTAAACCGCTATTGACATGTTGTGCTCTTCATATACCTTTCATGCTTTACTGACATTCTCTGGCTAATCTCATAATTTTTTTGCATAATCTTTCCAAATATTCTTTAATCGTTCTGCTCCTTCTCTTGCACCAAACTCTGGAATCTCTTAATAATAGTCCATTTCTACTCAATTGAATCATTTTCTTTGCACCGATATGCAAACTCTGGCTGAACACTTCTTGACTCATCTTATCTTATTCACTTCATCATTTGCTAAATTCTTCCTTTCTCTGATCCATATCTCTTCTTTTCTCTCTCTCTCTCTCTTTATTCAATTGATCCTCTCTGTACATATTTATACGAATCCTCATATCAGACTTCATATTACCATCACTATTCATAACAACACTTTTCTAAAATTTCTAATCTCAGGCATACTTAATCTATTTGCCATAAACCACTGCTCTTCTATGTACCAGTACCTCTTTTAAAGCTGATCTACCTTACTTAATCATGCCAAGCTCTTCATAACACTAATCACATTATCATTCATACTATTTTTTGATATCATCAGACTCAGATCTCTAATGCCACAATCCCTCTACTGAGGTTCTCAACTATAATATGCACATTTTATCATTTCTGACACACACTAATCCGCGCCTCATCACCTCATTACATATACCTGTCTCTGCTAACCCTGTATCTTACTAAAACTCACTTACTGAATTCCATATCTAAACTTATTAATCTCCTCATTTCCTTTAACTGTAAATCTTTAGCAACCATACCTTTCTATCACAAACCAACACACTGGTATAATCACAATGATTATACCACTTCTAATCACATCAACTTTTAACAACTGCTAACGGCCGCCAAATTCTCAACACATAAACATGTTTTACAGAACAATGAGTCAGATAAATACCACTTTAACCAACACAAAACCACAAACTTACTACCAGCAGTGGACATTAATCCATGTATTGGGACATTGCACTTTCAATGTCTTTTCATATTCTAACTGGACCATTGCTCTGATACCAACTGTAACGGCCCTGGATATTTATGCCCGATAAGGGTCCATATCTAGATCCATCTCCGGCGAACGAACCGAAGTCTCGCAAGGGATATCTCAGACACATATCTAGTAAGAATATAAAAGACAAACCACAATAGTATAAGACACAAGAAAGTACATGTACTCATATCTGTTCACATATTTGTACAACTATCCCATTACATTATTACATGTCCAATAGAAAAGTACAACTACCTGGGGCATACCCCGAGGGAGCACAAACTCACAAAACACTAACTACTACACTACTGCTGGTGGTACAAGTCTGCCACAACGCTGCTGCAAGACAAACACATGGCAAGCCCTGAAAGGAACTGTAGGGGAGTGAGCCTCAACAAGTCACAGGCTCAGTAGGGACCACCCAAAAACCACAACAACTAAACAGACGAGACCTCAACCTCAAAGGGTCTTACTAGCCACACAAATAGCTAAACCACATTCTACTTACTTTAACCAAGGTTAATCAACAATTAACATAAACATATCATTTAACGTAAACCTCAGAAGGTAAAAGAGAACAGCAGGACTAACACAACACTACTAGTCCGTCCAACCACTGGGAACACCTCAACCTCAAGCCTCACTGGCAGACCACTGCCCAGGCTCCAAGTCTCACAGGCAACCCATTGCCTCGGCTACAAGCCTCACAGGCAAACTACCCATGCAGGGTAACCGAACTGGCATCAACATGCCAAGTCCAGCACACATTGGAACCACAATCGGAAACGTACTCCAAATAGCACGCGTGGAAAGTCACACCCCACGATCTCCACAAAAACACTGGTTCATCGCATCACTTGAAAGGTTGGTACACAACGTACCACAACATAAAGCCAACCCCCAAGGGGTACATGTACCTACTATCACTAGGTATCAACACTGAAAACTCAAGCACAAGGGTAACAGGACTGCTAATCAGAAGCTAGTCCTCCATACCCCGAAATCACAATAAAACGGAAAGCTACCCTTACAAGGGTACATTATAGCAAGTGGAAGGTCCTACAACACGACCTCCATGGAGCACACCTCCACTTCAACACCTGAAAAGACTGGTACATAGCGTACCACGAGAAACAGGTACCCAAGTAGGGTACAGGTACCTACCACCACGAGGTACCACCACAGGAACCACAAACACGACCGTGCTAGCACATGGCACGCCACCACGAGCAAAACCTTAACACATGTGCCAACAACGGGCACACCACATGGAGTAAACCACAACCAGTAAGTCTCCGCTCACTAACCACAACTACAACTGTGCCAACACCAGGTCACACCACAACGGGTAAAGCCACAACCAGTGAGTCACACACACAAGCCACCACTAGTGGCAAAGCACGAGTCGGAAAGGAATGACGCCACCACACGGGAACGAACTACTGGTTCATGATGCCAGTATCCAACCCGGACAACACAACACAAGAACTACCTCTTAGTCTCGTAGTCACGGACGAAAGGTCCAACTGCCGCTCCACAAGCACAAGCCAAAGAATAGTGGAGACTAACCAACACCACATCTGCAGACCATACACAACTACAGGCCCATGCCTGGCACCTTTAGGGACTCTAGCCTAAGCTCCCTAAAGTGAGGCACTGGAAAACAGGACTAGCTGGGGACCAGTGTCAACTAATTGTGTCCGTACCCCCAACTACGAGCGCGCTACAAGCGACTGCACACCCACAAACAGAAGTCGCTGCCCTCTGTCATCTTTCCATCAGTCGGACGTACAACTCAAACACAAGAGTGAGGGTGTCCAGAACAGACAACACAGACCTCAACGGTACAACACAAGTACTGGGACAAACCCCAAGCACAACAAACACACGTGCCTAGCTCACACAGAACCTGGGGTACCTGACTACAGAGGTATTCCGGAATAGGCGCCGGACCACCAAACTCAGCAACACACAAACCACGATACTTACATATACAACCTTTATTACAAACCACGGTGCAAGTGTGAGGAATAGTTTGACCTGCTCACTCCATGACCCACAAGCTACCGTACACAGATATATCCATAAATTATATTAAGCATTAACAACTCGACCTGTCATTGGTCATCTCATGACCTCCATAGCCACATAAACACAATGTATAATAATCATACATTAACCCTTAACTTTATCCAAGTAATACCCATTAAGCCATCTTTATCCGCCTGTAAAAGACGTCACAAGACTAAGGCTAGGTTCACGCCGGAATCTCACTGCTAAACCATCACGATCAACATATTAAACCACAATAGTGTATGTGCCATGCACACACCCAAACCACGTAAGCACCACGCATACTACACAAGTAGTATGCTGACCACTTAAAAACATGCTCACCTCGTGAGCAACATGCTCTACGAGTGCTACAAGTGCCAACACACCACTAGCCGGTGCCATGCACAACACTTAACAAATAATTGGATAATCGTACCTTGAAAACATACACAAAAAAAACTCATGACTGAGATCACGAAGTGGGGTAGTGTCGCATTTAGATCGCGACACCTCGATGTGCCGCGTTAGAAAACCCTAACACGACAGGTCGGCCTGTCACGACAAGCTATCGCGACCTTGTCGCGACAGAAGGGTTTGCCGCCTTCTGATCGCGACACCCCGACATGTCGCGATGGAACACCTTAATGCGACGGGTCGGCCTGTCGTGACCTTGTCGCGATAGGGGGTTCCATCGCCTTCGTAGGTAGGAACCCTAATCCGGAAACCCTTCTCTGGATTACCACCCCAAGCCATGCAAACCATAGTTAATTTCCAGTTTTCATGCTTTAATGAATACCCTAACATGGTATCTACTGTTCTTAACGCCAACAACCAATCAAACATGCATTTCATGCAATCCACGCAACGAAACAAGGTGGATTCTCCCTACCTCCATGAAGAATGCGAAAACTGGACACGGCACGACATCTCCCCCACTCCACACGACGTCCTCGCGACGAGAGCGCGCCGAACGCACCACCAAACCGCCGAATTGCTCAGAGAACCACCGCAGCAGCCTCTCCTGGCCGAGCAGAGCCTGCCCCAGCTCTGTCCGGCATATGGCGGGATGTCCTTCTGGAAAGCAGAAAAGCTTCTCTTCATGGCTGCAAAAGAGGGTATTTCATGAATAGAGGGAGCAGAGAATTAGCTACGGGATTAACACCCCAAACCACCTATTAATAGAACTCTAAGGGGGTGCAAACCCATCCTAACCCCGTAACTAGGTCTTTGGATAAAATTAGGTGAGGTTTAGGAGTCCTAGTGGTAATCTAGAAGTCCTAGGATAGAGATAAACTTGAGTCTTCTACATTTTCTGAGTTCGGTCGGCGCAATATGATGCGACCAAGTCGCGGCATGGTGGGGCGCCGCGACTATGTCGCGGTCACCCAGGGTGTCGCCTCTCTATCTGTTGTGTTATTCCCATGTCTGTGCTTTGTCTACTTACTTTGTTTGATTATGTTTGGGTATATATTGTCACTTTTGTGCTTATTTATGTCTGTTTGTTGTAAAAAAAAATTGAAAAATTAGAAAAAAGGAAAAGAGGTTGTCACAGGTAAGTCAGGTAAGTATTTCTTCCCTTACTCCCCTTCATTATTATATGGTATTCTACCTATTATATCACTTCAAGGACCGGCTGGTTCTCAATGTGCTCTGGGATTAGAGTTCCCCTTTACCCAAAACAGTGATAATCTAGGTGCACATTGTTAATCGTTGGATAGGCCGTTGAGTTAAATGAGTTTGGGGACGATGGATTCAGGCCTGCACTGCGGTTGTGGGTAGTCTCTTGACCCACACTTATTTGGCTTAGCAATATTATCCTTGATTTATTTTCTATTTTTCTCCTTTTTCTTTGCATTTTATTGATGATTTCTTTTATTTTAGCCCAACATGCTTCATGTAGGACTTTGAGCTTTCCCGACTCATTCTTGCCTATTGATGAGCCCGTGTTGAGTGTTCAATCGCCCTTCATGTTCCAAAACAAGAAATCTAATTCCACTCCAAATTGGAAGGATTGTCTCCGAGTGAGTTGTTCTCGTCAGTTTGACAAGAATTTCCCTGTCTGGATTCTCTATCAGATTTTCATCCTATTCCTTTGATCCATTTTGGTTGCGAACCACTCCCAGGACAGAGTCATGAGTTACCTGCCTGGCACGCACATGTCCTCCAAAACAAAACTGCAGGCCAATCGGCTAGGGTACCTCTCAATGGAGGGGTTGATCGTCCTCTTCTTTTTCTTCTTCTCGTCCAGACTAGTGCTTTTCTTTGCATTCTGCTCGAGCAGCTAACTCGGGGCTTTCACAAAGATTCCAATTTCTTGTTGGTTACATCGGGTGTCTCTTTACCTTGGCTCCCACTTTTCAGTCCACTCCGCGTCATTTCCGCTCCGCCGTCACTTCGTGACACCTCCACTCCACTTCTGCTTCGTTTCCATGCAAAGTGGAAGCCAAGGAGGGGCAATATGTAGACACCCGGTTCTAGCTAATGAGTTTGAACCACATTTCTTGTCACCTTAGTAGGCCCCTAGTTGGTCACTCACCTTGAGCCCATCATTAGCTTGTTTTGAGCCCATTAACAATTTAAATTGCCTTGAAATCCCACCCATTATCAATTTGAGAGAGTCCTTGGCCATTAATAACTCTTATCCTTTCATGTGGTTGGTTGATAATTCACAATTATCCGATTTTATAATCACGACGCATCGTAGCACCAGGTCTCTGAGTCGCGACGCTCCAGCATGCCGCGACAGTCCATGCATACTCTTGCACGTGGGCATACTGTCGCGACGCCCCGCCCTGTCGCGGCCCTACGGTACGCCGCGACAACAGCTGAGCACAGTATCCTCCGCAACCATCTCCTATTTATCCTCCCATGGGTTTATCTTTATCCCTAGGGAATATCTCAAATCTTTGGTCGAGATTTGGGCCCTAGGGACTCTCTTGAGGACCCCAAGGACTCTCCCATATGATTTTGGGTGGCCTTTATCTCTCATTTGAATTATTTTTCACCATAATGGGATATTCTCTCTCAAGGTTCTATATAAGCAAGGCATCCCCCTCATGGACGAGGGGGTCCCATTTTTCACCCCGAAGGGCTGCCGAAATCTTCTCTCACCAACACTTGCCTTGCAGCCACCTATTTCCACCATTTCCTTCACATTCCCCTCCACCAAAACACCCTCATTTCACCATTTATGGAGCATGGAACGTGAGAAGGACGACTCCTGCTACCTCCTGAAGCATTTGCACACTCATTGGGACTGCATCCACGCCAGGGAGTCGCCCTAATGGGACTCATCTTCTCCCCCTCTCTTCCACCTTCATTTCTACATGCATTTTTATGTTGTTTCTAGTTAGATCACACTCACCACATACCCACGTTTTTCACACACCCAAAGGGGTTTAAAACCACCCCAAGTGCATTCCTACCATGATTCCCTATTTCCTCTCATTTTTAGAGTAGATACTACGCTTAACATGTTCTAATAGGGCTTTTTCTTGTCTCTTCTTTGTTTTGGCAGGCACCCAGGCTTTTTCCACGAGGAGCTCTTGTTATCCAGCCGAATGGAGGATGGGAAGAAGGTCCACACAAAACATCTCCCGCACACAGAGAACGCGATAGCGGAGGACGACACGACAAGAGATGCGTCAGGCTGCAGCGACGCGTTACCAGCATCGTCGCGGCAGGTAAGACTGCCGCGACACCAGGTCCGCCTCCTTTCTCTTTCCATTTCCTAGTTAAGTTAGCCCGTGTCATTTTCTACTCGTTTGGCAACTTACTAGGTGGCGATCACATTCCTACTTTCTATACTTCTAGTTTTAGTACATGTTTGTGTTGAGGGGGGGCACATTCCCCATGATTACACCTTTTGGCGATCACGGTGGGACATTCCATGCTACCCTCGTAGATTTAGCTTGCCTGCTTACCATGTTTTCTTCCTTATTTGTCATTTTAGTTCCCTGTTAGTCTTTTTTTTTTTGTTCTTTGTTTCCTGCTTTTTGTCCCTCAGTTCATGTCACGGCATATCGCGGTGACGCGATAGCGTCGCGTCGCTTTCTAAGGACGTGATAGCAAGTCAGTATTTTTGTTCTCATATCTGCCTTATCCTGCTTCTATGAGATCATGCGTCCCTGTTCCATGTCTCTGTACCATGTATTGTACTATTTTTGGATGTTAGAATCTTGTTAGGGTTCGGGTTTTCCTTTTCTTTTCATTTGTAAGTTTTCGAGACCTGTTGCGGCATAGCGCAGGGACGGGACAAGGTCGCGCCAAGGGTGACCATCGAGTCAATAGGTACGCTTTGTATGTTGATGTTTTCATCCATGAATCGATTTCTGGGTGCTTCCTGATCCATGCTGTATTAATTTAGTGGTTTTGTGCTTTTATTCATCTGTTAGGGTAGCCTGTTTGAGTCCGTATTGGTGATTTTCTTTGTTCTCGGGGCTCTGTTCTTATCGCGGCAGCCCGCCCTGTCGCGATAGTGTCGCGGTGTACACGGCTGCCGCAACTCTGCCCGAGAGCTAGTTGGTCATCCTGCTTGGTCTTCTTTTGTTACTTGTGCATACATTTTGGGCACTTAGGCCCTTGCATACACTATTCATCCCATTTACTCAGGTTCCCCCTTGGTTGAGTGAGCCCTCTCACCTACGAGCACTCGTAGGCTGACTCGGGCCCACCGTCCGAGGACCTCCGTAAGTCCTCGTGACCGTACGCACGTTGCGGTCCACTGGGCTGGTTGTACCCGTCGTACCCACTAGTCCGAGCCATCCCTCGCGTGTGAGAGTCCCACCCCTTAGCTACACCGGAGGACTCGAGTTCATACCTATCAGGGTCCACTTGACCGAGTGACATCCCCTTAATCAATTCATCTAAAGGTCAAGTTCGAACCTTAAGAAATTTGCGCATTCATCATGACAACTTGAGTGTTTCGGTTCACCCCTCCTCCTCTCAGTCTTTCTTACTGTGCTAGAGTCTAGGCGTTGTCAGTATCACCCTCTATTTTGTTTTGGGGGTGCATGCATCATTGTTTAGGGAGATCGAGTTAGTCCCCTCCGATCCTTGTATTCTATCATAATCCCTTGTTCGACATGGACCAATTTCGGGTCCTTACCGACGATGTCCTGCCCATTGGGCTCCTCGAGGATGTGACCCAACCCTCTATGGCCATTCTCCCGGGGCATATCCAACCTCCCCTCGTCATCGGGAGTCAATCCCGTCCTCCTTCTCCTCCAGGGGGTGATGATCCCCACTCACAATTCAGTCAACTCCTCCCCCATCTCACTCCGGATCAAGTCCGTGAATTTCTAGCCACTGCCAAGGGGAAGCGACCTTTATCCCCCTTGGGTCAGAATTCAGTCCGACCGGCGGATTCCTCCGCCCATGTTGCCTCAGCACCTCACCTTCCTTCCTCAGGGGTAGATCCTACACCCCTCCACCCTCAGGCCATCCATTTCTTAGAACCGAGCTACCTTCCGGCACGGGAAGTTTGGCCTCGATCCCCTCCAACCTCAACATATTATACGGCCGAACCTGCTCCCCTTCCCTGGGAAAGGGCCCACTCTTTCGAGCAACCTCGCTACCTTGTTTCTGCACACCATGTCCAAACTCCCTCTGACTTTCTTGCGGAGTGGACAAGTATAAAAAAGGAGCTTCATGACCTCAGAAGGCAAATTGACCCTCGGAAGGTAGTCGACATTGCTCTCCCATCATTCCAATACCTCCGGGTACCACCCCAGTTGGAGCTTCCTGTTTACCGGCGATACTCTGGGATAGGGGACCCATATGTTCATTTAAAGGATTTTGTTTATGAATCTGCACCGCACAAGTATGACCGCCACCTCATGGCATATTTGTTCAGAAAATCCTTAGATGGTCCGGCCCTGGAATGGTTCTATTCTTTGCCCCCTGAGGAAGCCGAGGACTTCCAAATTGTTCAAGAGAGGTTCCTACAACAATTCCAAGATCGGGTTGGACCTGAATACTCCTTTGTGGATCTAGTAGCTAAAAAGATAAAGCCCGAGGAGGAGTTCTAAACTTATGCTGACCGATGGCGTTCATTGGCCGCCAAGGTCCGTTGCCCCATGTCGGAGGAGGAGAAAGTCAAGCTATTGATCTCCAATGCTACACCAACCTACCGAGCCATCATAGCCATGAATGAAATTACTACCATGCACCAGCTATACAGCCGAGCCCGTTTCATTCAGACCCAACTCAAGGACTCACCTATGCACTCTATGTTTGAGACCCCTGAATCCCGTTACACCAAGAAGCCTCAAGGCCCAGTCACCGAAGGGATCCAAACCAATGAACAAGTGGGTGCGACAAGTAACCCCCAAGCCCCGGTAGGTAGGTCTCCATACACCCAGCAACCTCAGCAGCCATGGAGTAACAATAGGCAGCAACCTCCCCAAGGTTAGAACCCTCTACAAGATCAGCGTCAGTACTCCCAAGTCCCTCCTCCTCAGAATGGCTATGCCCCCAGAAATCCCAACGGACCCAAAAGAACCCAATATCCTCCTCTGCCCAAATCTTTGGCCGATGTCTTTGCAGCCCTCATGTCCTTGAATGCCCTTAGACTCCCTCCTGAGAAGGCAAATTGGAATATGGCGGCGGATCAAACAAAGTATTGTGTCTATCATCGCCATCCAGGCCACAATGTGTCAGATTGTTTCCAATTTAGGGACATAATATATGATCTTCATGAGCAGAACCAAATTGATTGGGCAGAAATGAAGAGGCTAATTCAGACATTGAGGGACCAACAGGGTTAGAGGCAATAGCAGCAACAGCAGAAGCGACAGCAGCCGCAGCAGCAGCAACAACAACAACAACAACAACAACAACAACAACAACAACAACAACAACAACAACAACACAACAACAATAGTTCCAACCCTTCCAACAACAGTACCAGCAACAGCAACAACAACAGCAGCTGCAGCAGCCGACAAATGACCTTGGCATAATCCGCAACCCCATGCCACAACATCAGCCTGCTCCAAACCCCCAACATGCTCCACTACCTCCTCCACCCACACATGTTAACCCTGTCATCTACCACCCACCGCCAGAAGCTCAATGGGCCTTCGACGATGAATACGAAGTGGTCCAGCTTCTGGTAATATCCCATGTCACATCCACTACGCCCGTGCCTACATTCACTGTGCCTCCCTCCTTTATACCCACCGTTGCCACCATCACCTCACCATCTTGCAACAACTCTGTCATATCACCCATCATCCCTTCACCTAGCAACATCTCTTTCTCCCCTACGCCAGCACCATTACTAGCCAGCCCCTCCATTCTTGACACCTCACCTCCTCCACTCCACCATAACCTTGCCCTGCGGAGCAGGCGGATGTTCCATCGGATGTACCCAAATGCGTCCGTATCCATGCTAGGTCAGCCGACACAACAAACCAGCACTCAACAGAAACAAGATATGGAAGAGATAGACCCGGTCCCGGGGGACCCAATATGACATTCTGAAGCATCTTGATCAAAGCCCCGCCAAAATCTCCATATTAGAGCTGATCAAGAGGTCACAGACTCACCAAGATGCCCTAAGGGCCTTCCTGCAGAGGGTCATGGTCAGTGAGGACATGAACCTCAACAATCTGCCTTATGTACTTTCTATTGTGAACAGGGGACCCACTATTACCTTTTCTGATGGTGAGCTAGCTGCCCCTGAAGCCAGAAAGATGCCTTTATGTGTAACACTCACAATAAATAAAGTGGCCATTGACGCAGCGCTAGTGGATATAGGATCCTCAATAAATGTTTATCCACTGAGCACCCTAAGAGCCTGCAACATCTCAGAATGCCAGCTGCAGCCTACCCCCACCACTATAGCCACCTATGACAACTCCCGGTGTTCCTGTCATGGGGTTATCATGTTGCAAGCAGAATTGGGGCCACTCGTCATGTCAGTGGAGTTTTATGTGCTGAATATTGATCACACTTACAAGGCCATCTTAGGGCACCCGTGGATTGAGTCACTAGGGGCAGTGCCTTCCACGGCACACCAATGCTTGAAATTCCCCTTCCAAGGGCGGATAGTCAAGGTGAAGAGCGTAGCAATGACCCACACAGTGGATGAAGTTGAGAGGGTATTACCTTCAGTGTGGCCATCAAATAAGCCCATCATTTCAGTTCTAGATGTCAATTACCCCTGGGCTTATACATTCTCTTCTAACCGCCCAATCGGGTCCCCATCTGTGGTAGTTGTCAGAAAGGATGTGACCACGAATGCAAAAGGTTGGGATATAATGTTCAGGCTCGATTATCAATCAGGGAAAGGTTTGGGTGCTCATCTCCAAGGGAGAACCAAAACAATGTCTAGCACAAAGAAGTTCACAAAACATGGTCTAGGATACTCAGGATGGGCTGCATTCTCATCTTCTACGCTGTCAGACCATGGCCCACTCACCTGGACATTGTATGAACATTTTGTCAGAGGGCCTGTGCAGCCTGGGTACAATACTATAGTAGAGGAAGCACCAAAGTCAGCATACCAAGCCCTGGAAGCACAACGACCCAACAAGAAGAAGAGAGCCGAGACAGATACAGAAGCACCTGATCTTGAAGATTTGATTTCATCACTCAGCCTGTTATTTGAGGAACCAGAAGCCGAAATAGAAGATCCAGAATTAGAGGATCTCAGCCGCTTGTTCAGTGAGGATGACGAGCCACAGTCTCAGGAAGCAGCATTATCAGCGTCAGTAGCCACCACCAAGCGACAGTTGCTTGGATTTGGTGAGGAAGTTGAGATAGTCAATTCAGCCGTTCAAACAAAGGAGCTTTGGCCAGAGTTTTCCCGGCCCCCAAATCATTTTATTTCATCCATCATTGTTTATAATTTCAATTTCATTCCCTTGTCTCCTCCTTTCATTCTCCAATTCTCTCCCGACGCTGTTGAAGCGTTGGTCCGCCCTCCACCTCTCTTCACCATTTTTCTTAATGGCTCGGTTCTGTCCTTTTCCCGAAGCCCCTTGATGTAATGTAGTTTTTTTCATTAGAAAAAAAAATATTAAAAAAATCAAATAAATAAATAAATAAAATGTGTATTCCCCATTCGTTTTTTTTCCCTCTCTTCGGACGGCGATCCCCGTCTTCTCCCCTCTCTCTTTTTTTGTCGGACGGCGATCCCCGTCTTCCTTTTCTTTTCCGACTCATCCTTCCCGCTTTCTGCCTTCAGTTGTCTAGCTCTCGCACTTTCTCTCAATGGCGATCCCCGTCACCCTCGTGCTTCCCCTTTTGCTTCGACGGTGATCCCCGTCACTCTCGCGTTTCCCCTCTGCTCGACAGTAATCCCTATCACCCCCGTGCTCCTTTTCTCCTGCTGACGGCGATCCCCGTCACTCCTTTTCTCCTGGGCGGTGATCCCCGTCCTTCTCCTCCTTCTGCTCAAGCTGTGCTTTTGCCTGTTGATCGACATGGTCGTCCTGGGCGATCTGGGTGAGGGGCCTTCTGTTCCCCTGCACCCCAACTCTCCTACCGACACCCTGAGCTCGGGTGGCCTGCCTCCTCCTCCAGTCCCATCGGAGGACCTTCGCGGCCCTACCGCACCCTTTCCTTTCCATTTCAATAAACCTCTGGACACTCCTCCAGAGTCTTCTGTAAATATCCAGTCTAGTTTAGAGTCAGGGGTAGAATCTAGCAAGTCCCCATCCCCGTCTACGAAGAAGAAGGGTAATGGCATACCCCGTAGGTATCTGCAAGACCTAGTTCAAAGGTGTGGTGCTCTTCTAGCTATCGAAGAGTTCATCCAAGAAGTAGTAGTTCTGAACATAGAGGATCTGTGCAAAGATGAAGGGGTAGACGATGGTTTCGGAGTGTATGAGATTTTAGTTGAAGAAGACCCGTTAGATGAGAATGATTGTGAGATAGAAGATGCTGCCGAGATGTATGCAAGTGGAATGAGGAGATTTGATGAACCTACCTCGGCAGTAGATGAGCCCACCAAAGAGGTAAACGTGGGAACAAAAGAGGACCCAAGGCTCTTGACCATAGCTTCTAGTCTCCCTCCTGAAGAAGAAGAAGCGCTCATAGAGATGTTAAGGGAGTTTAAGGATTCTTTTGCCTGGCCCTATGATGACATACCCGGCATTGACCCCGAATTGGTTGAACATAGGTTGATCTTGAAGCCAGGGGCAGTTGCCGTTAAGCAAAAGAAAAGGAGGTTTCCCCCACATCGCGCTGAAGATGAAAGAGGAAATTGATAAACTACACAAAGCCAAGTTCATCCGTGTAGTCCTCTATCCATTGTGGGTGGCAAACATAGTCCCGGTGATGAAGAAGGATGGAAGACTGCGAATTTGCATAGACTTCCGGGACTTGAATAGGGCATGTCCAAAGGACGATTTCCCGTTACCTCATTTAGATGTTTTGATTGATAACACCATAGGGTTCGAAACTCTATCATTTATGGATGGGTACTCAGGCTATAATCAGATTCGTCTAGCCCCGGAGGACCAAGAAATGACTTCCTTCACCACCCCTTGGGGAACTTATTGCTATATGGTCATGCCGTTTGGATTAAAGAATGCCGGTGCCACCTATCAAAGGGCAATGTTAGCTATCTTCCACGACATGATTCATATTGATGTTGAGGTTTACGTGGATGATATAGTGGTGAAGTCTCGGACCAGAAGAGAGCATTCCTCCGTACTTGCCAAAGTGTTTCGTCGTGCACAAGAGTATCAATTGAAGATGAATCCGAAGAAGTGCGTGTTTGGGGTTTCTTCAGGTAAATTCTTAGGCTTCATAGTTAGAAAACGGGGGATTCAAATAGACCCACACAAGGCCAAGGCGATAAATGAAATGCGTCCTCCCAAGAACATATCTGAGCTTCGAGGATTGATTGGTCGGCTTCAGTTTATAAGAAGATTCATATCTCAACATTCCCAAAGATTTCGTCCCTTCTATGAACTGTTGAAAGGAGGAGTAAGTTTCGAATGGAACGTCAAGTGCCAAGAGGCCTTTGATGAACTCAAGAGTTATCTCATGAATCTACCCGTGCTTCAGGCACCTATCCCTGGGAAACCCTTGCTCCTGTATCTGTCGACTATTGAGGACTCCGTAGGAGCTGTCCTTGCTCAACATGACGAATCCGGCAAAGAAAGGGCAGTCTATTACCTATCTAGGCTCTTCAATCCCTTGAGCTCAAACTCACCACGATGGAAAAAACATGTGCAGCGCTAGTTTGGGTAGTGCAGAAATTGAAGCACTACTTCCTAGCTCATAAGGTGAGTTTGATTTCTAGAATGGACCCTATTAGGTATCTCCTGGAAAAGCCAGTCCTCACCGACAGATTGGCACGCTGGCAAAGTTTCCTCTCTCAATTCGATATCACCTTCATAGTTTAGAAAGATATAAAAGGGTATGCCATTGCTGAGCACCTTGCTCACCTTCCTCTTCCCCACAGTGACACGGTTCAAGAGGAATTCCCCGATGAAAACCTGTCACTCATCTCTCGCAATCCCTTCTGGTCGCTCCACTTCGATGAAGCTCTTAATTCTAGGGGATGGGGCATAGGTGCTGTCTTGCTCACCCCAGAAGGGATCACCATTCCTCTAGCCTATCAACTCCAATTCTATGCCACCAACAATATCTCCGAGTATGAGGCTCTCCTTGCCGGTCTTAAGCTTGCCTACCTCTTAGGCGCGCATCATCTCAAGATCATAGGAGACTCTTAACTCGTCCTTCGGAAAGTCCTTTCTACTTACCACACTCGTGACCCTAAACTGAAGCCCTATCAAGATCTGGTAACACTCCTAGCAAAGCAATTCCGTCAACTCATCTACATTCATACTCCTCGCTCTCAAAATATCCTGGCCGATGCCCTCGCATCCCTGGCCTCCTCCCTCTCCTTCCCTCTCAGCCGCAACGCTGAGATAATCACTGTTCAAAGGTTAGAGGCTCCCTCCACTCAGGATCCTTGGTTCATTAACCTTAGGAGCTCTCTAGTTTTGAAGGCAGAGAGAAAAGAATCAAAGGAGTTAATGCTTATGGAGCTAGGAGAAATGATGGAAGAAGAAAGGCTGTAGTACCACGAAATTGAGCAATATTACAGAGACAGTACCTTCCCCGAAGAAGCTGAAGCGGAGGACAAGCGAGCCATCCGTAGAGCGGCGTTAAGGTATACCATTATTGGTGAAGTGCTCTACAGACGCGCTCTAAATGGAATGCTCCTCCGATGTTTGTCGGATGAAGAAGCTTGGAATGTAGTGGAAGGATTCTATTCCAGTGAATGCGGAGGGCATGTGAATAGCCAAATGTTGGCTAAGAAAGTTCTTAGGGAGGGCTACTACTGGCCGACCCTAGAAGAAGACTGTGCCACCTACGTTCGTAGGTGTGTCAAATACCAAATCTATGCCGATAAAATCCATGCCCTTTCTTCCTCTTTGCATCAACTATCTTCTCCTTGGCCTTTCTCCATGTGGGCCTTTGATATCATCGGGTCTCTTGGTGATCCTAATGCTCAAATAAAACAAAAATCCTTCATTCTCACTGCTACTGAGTACTTCACCAAGTGGGCCGAAGCTGAAGCATTTGTAGAAATCAAAGGTTCAACCGTGTGCAGATTCATCATGAGGAACATCATCGCGCGGTTCGGAGTGCCAAGCAGCCTCGTCACCGACAATAGAGCCCAATTCATATCTCAAGAGCTTCAAGACCTATGTAAGAAATTCAACATTTCCTTGCATCATTCGTCTCCATACTATCAGCAGGGCAACAGCCAGGCCGAAGCCACAAATAAAACACTTTTGAAAATTCTAAAGAAAACTTGTGAGTCTAATAAATTTGCTGATTGGCCAGAGAAACTAATCGAGGCTCTGTGGGCCTACCGCACCTCCGTCCGCACGCCCACTAGGCAAACTCCATTCTCACTTACTTATGGTATGGAGGCGGTATGTCCACACGAGATCCTCATTCCTTCGCTAAGGGTTCAGCTACACAAGGAACTTAATCCCGATGAACATCGGGAGGCATTGCTTACACAGCTAGAACTCTTAGACGAACGGCGTTTAGCTGCAGCCGATCATGTTCTTTCATATCAAAATAGACTCTCAAGGTCTTTTCAAACGAAAGTGATTGAGCACAAATTTCAACAAGGAGACATGGTTTTGAAGCGAATTTTCATAAAACCTGGAGGTCTGAGGTCCAAATTGTGAGCGAATTGGGAAGGGCCGTACGTCGTTAAGGAGGTATACCCCAGGAACGTGTATAGGCTAGTTAACGCCGATGGTGAGGAGCTCTCTCACCCATGGAATGGATTGTACCTTAAAAGATTCTACCCCTAATAATTTTGATAACAACACCAATTTGCAGAAGAATGTCATTGGCCATGTGTCTCACTCCCCCTCATAGTGGCAAATAACCTTTATGTCCGGCTACACACACAACACGGCGACCTAAGGTCAATTCCCCTTTGTGTATGGTGTTTCTGCTCAGCCCTAGTGTAGGGAACCTGAGGTCAGTTCTCTTCTTACTCGGACAAGGTCTAGGGGCAAAGGGGGAGGCTAGCCTGTAGACAAACAACAGTATAGATCATGTGTATGAAGTCTCAAAGAGGGACGGTCAATTCAAAAGAAAAGCAAAAAGAAATGATGAAATAGCGAAAGAAAAATGATAAGAAAATAAGGGGCATGCCAAAGAGTGGCAGTACAGTTCCCCGCGGGACGCCCTTGAGCCCGGTCGTATGCATGCCCCCAATTCAAAAAGAGTAATGACCTTAAAGTCCCTGGACAACATACGAATTTCACATGTAGGGAATGGATTGTACCTTAAAAGATTCTACCCCTAATAATTTTGATAACAACACCAATTTGTAGAAGAATGTCATTGGCCATGTGTCTCACTCCCCCTCGTAGTGGTAAATAACCTTTATGTCCGGCTACACACACAACACGGCGACCTAAGGTCAATTCCCCTTTGTGTATGGTGTTTCTGCTCAGCCCTAGTGTAGGGAACCTGAGATCAGTTCTCTTCTTACTCGGACAAGGTCTAGGGGCAAAGGGGGAGGCTAGCCTATAGACAAACAACGGTATAGATCATGTATATGAAGTCTCAAAGTGGGACGGTCAATTCAAAAGAAAAGCAAAAAGAAATGATGAAATAGCGAAAGAAAAATGATAAGAAAATAAGGGGTATGTCAAAGAGTGGCAGTACAGTTCCCCGCGGGATGCCCTTGAGCTCGGTCGTAAGTGTAGACACCCGATTATGACTAATGGGTTGAACCACATTTCTTGCTACCTTAGTGGGCCCCTAATTGGTCACTCACCTTGAGCCCATCATTTGCCTTGATTTGAGCCCATCAATCCATTAAAATGCCTTGAAATCCCGAAATCAATCATTTGAGAGAGTCCCTAGAGGAATATGACTCCTATTTTATCATGTGGTTAGAGAGAATAATCCAAGATAATTCGGGTTCCTTGTCGCGACGCATCGTGGCGCCGCGACTATAGTCGCGACGGGTTGGGCTGCCGCGACAGCCCATGCATTATCCTTGCACGTGGGCAATGCTGTCGCGTCCCCCCGCACCGTCGCGTCTCTAGTCGCGACCCTACGATCTGACGCGACAATGCCCGAGATCTCTGGCCTCCGTAACCACACCCTATTTATCCTCCCATGCACTTTGACTTGGTCTAAGAGGGTTATCCCAACCCCTTGGACGGATCCTTGGCCCTCGGGACTCTCCTATGCTCCCCTAAGGACTCTACACCCGATTTTGATAGAGCTTTATCCCCCATTTTTAATTTCTAAACATTTTTGAGGAGATAATACCTAATTTTCTCACTCCAAGCTCTATATAAGGAAGGCCCCTCCTCATGGACGAGGAGAGCCTCATGATTACGCCGAAGGGCTGCCAAAATTCCCTCTGAACTAGACTTAGCCACGCAGCCACTCAATCCCTTCATTCCCTTCACATTCCACTCTCCACAACTCACTCATTTCATCATTAATGGAGCAAGGAACGTGAAGAGGGCGACTCTAGCAATCTCCTGGACCTCTTTGCACATCATTGGAGCTGCATCCACGCCAGGAAGTCGCCCTAATAGGGCTCATTCCCTTTCCTCTTCCTCTTTTCTATTTCTACATGCATTTTTACGTTCTTTTTAAATAGAGCATATCCACCATCCACCCACGTTTTCTCACACCCACAGGGGTTTAAAACCACCCCAGGTGCGTTCCCACCATGATTTCCCATCTCATTTCGTCTTTTAGAATAGATACTACACTTTACATGTTCTAATAGGGTCTTTTCTTTGTGTTTTCTTTTGATTGGCAGGCAAGCAAACAAAGTCTACGAGAAGTTCTGGTGCTCTGGCCAGCTGGAGGACTAGAAGAAGGTCACAACATCAATTCTCCCGCATTCAGAGAACGCGACGGCCTGGGGTGACGCGACTTAGACGCGTCGATTTCCACTGATGCGATACTAGAGACGCGGCGGCCATGACGACCGCGACACCAGGTCTATTTCCTATTCTCTTCCTTTTTCCTAGTTTAAGTTAGCCATCGTCTTTCCACATCATTAGGCAACTTATCTAGGTGGCGATCACATCCTTTTTCCTATGCTATCATATTTGATATCCATGTCCGTGTCGAGGGGAAGCCAATCCCTGTGATTACACCTTTTGGCGATCACAGTGGGACCTTCAGTGCTACCCTCGTAGATCTATCTTGCTTGCTTGCCATATTTTCTTTCTTTTTTTGTCCTTTTGGTGCCCTATTAGTCTTCTTTTGTTCTTTGTTTCCTACTTTTTGCCCCCCGGTTCGTGTCGCGACGCATCGCGGTGACGCGATAAGGTCACGTCGCTGGACAACGACGCGATAGCAGGTCAGTTTTTCTTCTTATACCTGCCTTACCCCGCTTCTATAAGATCATGCATCCTTGTTCCATGTACATGTGCCGTGTATTGTCGTGTTTTTGGATGTTAGAATCCTGTTAGGGTTCGGGTTTTCCTTTTAGTTCTTATTTGTAAGTTTTCGGGTCGAGTCGCGGCGTAGCGTATGGACGCGACGTGGTCGCGCCGCCGGTGAGCGTCGCGTCAACAGGTACGCTCTGTTTGTTAATGCTTCCATCCATGAATCGGTTTTTGGGTGCTTCCTGATCCATGCTGTATTGATTTAGGGTTTTGGTGCTTTTACCTTCTTGTAGGGTAGTCTGTTTGAGTTGGGTTGGTGACCCACTGTGTCTTCGGGCCTCTGTCATTATCGCGGCCGCTCGCGCTGTCGCGATAGGGTCGCGGCGTACCCGATCGCCGCGACTCGGCCCGAGACCCATCTGGTCGCCCTGTTTGTTTCTCATCTATCACTTGTGCATACATTTCGGGCATTTAGGCCCATTGCATACGCTGCTAAACCCATTTGATCAGGTTCCCCCTTGGTTGAGTGAGTCCTCTCACCTACGAGCACTCGTAGGCTGACTCGGACCCGCCTTCCATAGGACCTCCGTAAGTCCCCGTGGCCGTACGCACGTTGCGGTTCGCCGGGCTGGTTGTACCAGTTGCACCTTTAGTTTGAGCCATCCTCGTGAGTGAGTGTGTACCACCCTTAGTCATACCGGAGCACTTGATTTCATTCCTATCAGGGACCGCATGACCGAGTGACATCCCTTTAATCAATTCACTTAAAAGGTCAAGTTCGAATCTTAAGAAATTTGCGTTGTAAGCATGATAACTTGAGTGCTTTGATCCCCCTTCTCCTCTCTATCTTTCTTGTCGTGATAGAGTTTAGGTGTGTCCCCCCCAATTGGTTGGAGGGTGTATGCGTCATTGTTTAGGGAGATCGAGTCAGTCCCCTCCGATCCTCGTGCTTTATCATAATCCCCTCTTCGACATGGACCAATTTCGAGTCCTTGCCGACGATGCCCTACCCCTTGGGTTGCTCGAGGAAGTGGCCCAACCTTCCATGGCCACTCTCCCGGGCATATCCAGCCTCCCTCCATTACTGGGATCCAATCCCGTCCTCCTTCTCCTCCCGGGGATGACGACCCTCACTCTCAATTCAGCCAGCTCCTTCTCACCTCACTCCGGACCAAGTCCGAGAGTTCATAGCTGCTGCCAAGGGGAAACAACCTTTATCTCCCCGGGGTCAAAATCCAGCCCGACCGGTGGAGTCCTCCGTCCGCATCACTTCAGCTCCTCACCTTTCTTCGTCTGGGGCAGACCCTACACCTCTCCGTCCTCGGGCCATTCATTTTTCAGAACCAAGCTACCTCCCCCCACAAGATGTTCGGCCTCGGTCTCCTCCCACTACATATTATACGGCCGAACCAGCTCCGCTTCCTCGCGAGAGGTCTCACTCCTTCGAGCGGCCACGCTCCTTTATCCCTACGCATCAGATCCAATCTCCTTCCGATTTCTTGGCGGAATGGACAAGTATGAAGAAGGAGCTTCATGACCTCCGGAGGCAAATTGATCCTCGGAAGGTAGCTGACATTGCCCTCCCATCCTTCCAATACCTCCGGGTGCCTCCCCAGTCCGAGCTCCCTGTATATCGTCGATACTCTGGGGTAGGGGACCCCTATATTCATCTGAAGGACTTCGTCTATGAATCGGCGCCACACAAGTATGACCGCCATCTCATGGCATATTTGTTCAGAAAATCATTAGATGGTCCAGCCTTAGAGTGGTTCTATTCTTTGCCTCCCGAGGAAGCCGAGGATTTCCAAATCGTCCAAGAAAGGTTTCTGCAACAGTTTCAAGATCGGGTGGGACCCGAATACTCTTTTGTGAATTTGGTAGCTGAAAAGATGAAACCAGAATAGGATTTCTCCACCTATGCTGACCGGTGGCGCTCTCTGGCCGCCAAAGTCCGTTGCCCAATGCCTAAGGAGGAGAAAGTAAAGCTGTTGATCTCCAATGCCACGCCCACCTACCGAACTATTTTGGCCATGAACGACATCTCTACCATGCACCAATTATATAGTCGAGCCCGTTTCATTCAAACCCAACTCAAGGACTCGCCTATACATTCCATGTTCGAGACCCCCAAGGCCCGTTATGCTAAAAAGCCGCAAGGCCCAGTCACCGAGGGAATCCAGACCAATGAACAAGTAGGTGCCGTTAGCAATCCCCAAGGCCCAGTAGGTAGGTCCCCCTATACCCAGCAAACCCAGCAGTCTTGGAACAACAACAACAATAGGCAGCCACCTCCCCAAGGACAAAATCCCCCTCAAGATCAGCGCCAATACTCCCAGGTTCCTCCGCCTCAAAATGGCTATGCCCCCAGGAAACCCAATGGGCCCAAGAGAGCCCAATACCCTCCATTACCCGAATCTCTAGCTGATGTCTTTGCAGCCCTCATGTCTCTAAATGCCTTAAGACTCCCTCCTGAGAAGGCGAATTGGAATATGGCGGCCGATCAAACAAAGTACTGCGTCTATCATCGTCATCCGGGCCACAATGTGTCCGATTGCTTCCAATTCCAGGACATGATATACGATCTCCATGAGCAGAATCAGATTGATTGGGCAGAAATGAAGAGGTTGATCCAAACTCTAAGAGACCAGCAAGGCCAGAGGCAGCAGCAGCAACAACAGAGGCGACAGCAGCCGCAGCAACAACAACAGCAACAATAGCAACAACAATACCAGCCTTTCCAACAGCAATACCAGCAACAGCAGCAACAGCAGCAGCTGCAGTAGCCGGCGAACGACCTAGGCATAGTCCGTAACCCCATGCCACAACATCAACCTGCTCCGAACCCTCAACCAGCTCCACCACCTCCTCCGCCCGCGCATGTTAACCCCGTTATCCACCATGCACCACCAGAAGCCCAGTGGGTCTTCGATGACGACCATGAGGTGGGCCAGCTTCTGGCTATTTCTCACGTCACGCCCACTGTTCCCGCGCCTGCATCTGCCATACCCCCTCCCTTTACACCCCATATTGCCACCATCACCTCACCATCCTATTCTCCCGTCATATCACCCATCATCCCTCCACCAAACAACACCCCTCTCTCCCCTACGCCAGCGCCACTACTAGCCGACCCTTCTATCCTTAACACCCCTACCCCTCCACTCCACCATAATCTTGCCCTCCGGAGCAGGCGAATGTTTCATCGGATGTATCCTAACGCATCCATACCTATGCCAGGTCTGCAAACCAACAATCAGCAGCAACAAGATACAGAAGAAATTGATCCAGCGCCGAGAACTCAATATGACATCCTAAAGCATCTCGATCAGACTCCCGCCAAGATCTCCATATTGGAGCTCATTAAGAGATCGCAGACTCACCAAGATGCTCTCAGAACCTTTTTTGCAAAAAGTCATGGTCAGCGAGGACATGAATCTGGACAACCTACCCTCAGTGCTCTCAATAGTGAACAGAGGACCCACCATTACCTTTTCTGATGGCGAGTTGGCTGCCCCCGAAGCCAGGAAAATGCCCCTGTGTGTGACACTTACCATAAATAAAGTGGCAGTTGATGCAGCTCTAGTGGACACAGGAGTCTCCATTAATGTATGTCCGCTAAGCACTCTTAGAGCTTGCAACATATCGGAACGTCAATTGCAGCCCACGCCTACCACTATTGCTGCATATGACAATTCGCGACGTGCTTGTCACGGGGTTATCACTTTGCAAGAAGAATTAGGCCCTCTCGTCATGTCTGTGGAGTTCTATGTGCTGAACATTGATCACACCTACAAAGCCATTCTAGGGCGCCCGTGGATCGAATCATTGGGGGCAGTACCCTCTACAACGCATCAGTGTCTGAAGTTCCCTTTCCAAGGGCGGATAGTCAAGGTAAAGAGTATGACGACAATGCATACAGTCTAAGCCGTTGAGAGAGTGCTGCCATCAGTATGGCCGTCCAATAAGCCCATAATCTCAGTGCTTGATGTTAACTACACTTGGGCCTATACTTTCTCTTCTAACCGCCCAATTCGGTCTCCTCCTATAATGGCAGTCAGATAGGATGTGAGCAAGAATACAAAGGGGTGGGACATCATGTTCAGGCTGGGTTATCAGTCAGGAAAAGGCCTGGGTGCTCATCTTCAGGGGCAAACCAAGACCGTCGCCACCGCTAAGAAATTCACAAAGTGTGGCCTTGGATATTCAGAATGGGCCTCTTTCTCATCTCTTCCACAATCAGACCATGGACCACTGACTTGGTCTTTATATGAGCATTTTGTCAGAGGGTCCATTCAGCCCGGATATAACACCACCATAGAAACGTCAAGATCAGCCTATCAAACTTTAGAGGAGCAGCGACCCAACAAGAAGAAGAGAGCTGAGGAAGATACTGAGGATCTGGATCAAGATGATGTTGTCTCATCAGTTAGTCTGTTGTTTGAAAATCAGAAGCTGAGGAGAAAAGCTAGAATTAGAAGACCTTATTTCTGCGGTCAATCAACTGTTCGATGAAGAAGATGTGTCACAAGTAGCAGCATTATCAGCATCAACAACCACCGCCAGGCGACAGTTGCCTGGAATTGGTGAGGAGAACCAGTCAAATCATTTACCCCTACTTATACAGGAGTTCTGGCCAGGGTTCTCCCGGCCTCCCACTCACTTTGTTTCATCCATACTCGATGTTAATATTAGTTTCATTCCTTTGCCTCTTCCCTTCATTGTCCAAATCTCGCCCGCCGCCATTGAGGCATTCATTCGTCCTTCACCCCGCCTCGCCATTTCCTTCAACGGTTCGGTCTTGTCTTTTTTCGAAGCCATTTAATTTAATGTAGTTCCTTTTTCATAAAAAAATGACAAAAAATGTTTGTGGTGTCCCCCTGCTTCCGACGGCGATCCCCGTCACCCCCTCCTGCTCCTGTTTCCGACGGCGATCCCCGTCACCCCCTCCGTCTCCTGCTTCCGACGGCGATCCCGTCACTCCCTCGTGCTCCGCTCCGACGGCGATCCCTCACCCGTCCTACTCCTGCTTCGACTCCTGCCCCTCCACTCCTCCCTATCTCGACGGCGATCCCCGTCACCCCCTCCTACTCCTGCTTCCGACGGCGATCCCGTCACCCCTCTCCTGCTCCTGATCTCCACGGCGATCCCCGTCACCCCTCTCCTGCTCCTCTCTCGACGCGATCCCCGTCACATCTGCTCCCCAGCGCCATCATCGTCATCCTTTCGCTCCAGTCGTGCCTTCACCTGGTGGTCAGACATGGCCATTCCAGCGATTCGGGTGAGGGGCCTTCTGCTCCCCTACACCCGATGCTGTTGCCGGCACCCTGAGCTCGGGTGGCCCGCTCCCTCCTCCAGCTCCATCGGAGGATCTTCGCGGCCCTGCCGCACCCGTTGTTTTCCCTTCCATTAAACCTCTGGACGCTTCTCCAGAGCCTCCTGTAAATATCAATCTAGCTCAAGTTCAGGGGTAGTTTCTAGTGAGTCCCCGTCCCCGTCTAGGAAGAAGAAGGGTAGTGGCGTACCCCGTAGATACCTCTTAGACTTAGTCCATAGATGTGGCGCTCTTCTAGCTGTCAAAGAGTTCATCAAAGACGGTAGTTCTGGACTTAGAGGAGATGCCGATAGAGGAAGGGCTAGACGACGGCTTTGGGATATATGAAATCGTAGCCGAAGAAGACCATTAGATGAGAATGGTGTTGAGATAGAGGATGCTGCTGAGGCGTATGCTAGTGGTATGAGGAGATTCGATGAACCTACCTCAGCAGTCGACGAACCTACTAAAGAGGTAATGTGGGAACGCAAGAGGACCCCAGGTCTTAACCATAGCTTCTGGTCTCCCGCCTGAGAAGAAGAAGAGCTCATAGAAATGTTAAGGGAGTTCAAGGATTCATTTGCCTGGTCCTATGATGACATGCCTGGCATTGACCCCGATTTGGTGGAGCATAGTTAATTTTGAAGCCAGGGGCAGTTGCCGTTAAACAAAGCTAAGGAGGTTCCTCCCCCACATCGCTTTAAAGATGAAAGAGGAGATTGATAAGCTACACAAAGCCAAGTTTATCCGTGTAGTCCTCTATCCTTTGTGGGGGCAAACATCGTCCCGGTGATGAAGAAAGACGGAAGAGTGCATCTGCATAGATTTCCGGGATTTGAATAAGGCATGTCCTAAGGACGATTTCCCGCTACCTCATTTGGATGTTTTGATCGATAATACAGCAGGGTTCGAAACTCTATCGTTCATGGATGGGTACTCCGGCTATAATCAAATTCGTCTAGCCGGAGGATCAAGAGAAGACCTCCTTCACCACCCCATGGGGGACATATGCTATGTGGTCATGCCGTTTGACTAAGAATGCCGCGCCACTTATCAAAGAGCAATGTTAGCTATCTTCCACGACATGATACATATTGTGTTGAGGTTTACGTGGATGATATCGTGGTGAAGTCGCGGACCCGAAAAGAGCATTCCTCCGTGCTTGCCAAAGTTTTCCGTCGCGCACAAGAGTATCAATTGAGATGAATCCAAAGAAGTGCGTATTTGGAGTTTCTCAGGAAATTATTAGGCTTCATAGTTATAGCGGGGGATTCCAAATAGACCACACAAGGCCAGGCATCAATGAGATGCCTCCTCCTAAGAACATATCTGAACTTCGAGTTTGATTGGTCGGCTGCAGTTCATAAGGAGAATCATATCTCAGCCCTCTCAAAGATGTCGTCCTTTCTACGAACTGTTGAGAGGAGGAGTCAGTTTTGAATGGAATATTAAATGCCAAGAGGCCTTCGATGAGCTCAAGAGCTACCTTATGAATCCGCCCGTGCTTCAGGCGCCTATCCCTGGGAAACCCCTAATCCTATATCTGTCGACTGTTGAGGACTCCCTAGGAGCTGTCCTTGCTCAGCATGATGAATCCGGCAAAGAAAGGGCAGTCTACTACCTATCTAGGCTATTCAATCCTTCCGAGCTCAAACTCACCACAATGGAGAAAACTTGTGCAGCGCTAGTTTGGGTAGTGCAGAAATTGAAGCACTACTTCCTAGCTCATAAGGTGAGTTTGATCTCTAGAATGGACCCTATTAGGTATCTCCTTGAGAAGCCAGTCCTCGCCGACAGATTGGCACGCTGGCAAAGTTTCCTCTCTCAGTTTGATATCTCCTTTATTGTTCAGAAAGCCATAAAAGGGTATGCCATTGCTGAGCACCTTGCTCACCTCCCTCTTCCTCATAGTGATACGGTTCAGGAGGAATTTCCCGATGAAAACCTATCACTTGTCTCTCACGATCCCTTCTGGTCACTCCATTTCGATGGAGCTCTCAATTCTAGGGGACGGGGCATAGGTGCAGTCTTGCTCACCCCAGAAGGGATCACCATTCCTTTGGCTTATCAACTCCAGTTCTACGCCACCAACAACATCTCCGAGTATGAGGCTCTCCTAGCCGGTCTTAAGCTTGCCTACCTTTTAGGTGCCCGTCACCTTAAGATCATAGGAGACTCTCAGCTCGTTCTTCGGCAAGTCCTCTCTACCTATCGCACTCGTGACCCCAAACTCAAGCCATATCAAGATCTGGTCACGCTCCTCGCCAAGCAATTCCGTCAACTCATCTACATTCATACTCCTCGCTCTCAAAACATTCTGGCCGATGCTCTGGCATCGTTAGCTTCGTCTCTCTCCTTCCCTCTCAGCCGTAGCGCTGAGACTATCACCGTTCAGAGATTAGAAGCTCCCTCAACTCAGGATCCTTGGTTCTCAAACCTTAGGAGCTCCCTAGTGTTGAAGGCAGAGAAGAAAGAAGCGAAGGAGTTGTTGCTTGTTGAATTAGGGGAATTGATGGAAGAAGAGAGGCCGTGGTACCATGAGATTGAGCAGTTTTGCAGAGACGGTACCTTCCCAGAAGAAGCTGAAGCAGAAGATAGGCGAGCTATCCGTAGAGCGGCATTAAAGTATACCCTCGTGGGTGAAGTTCTCTACAGACGCGCTCTAAATGGAATGCTCCTCAGATGCGTGACCGATGAAGAGGCTTGGAAGATAGTGGAAGGATCTCACTCCGGTGAATGCGGAGGGCATGTGAATGGTCAGATGTTAGCCAAAAAGATCCTTAGGCAGGGCTACTACTGGCCAACCTTAGAAGAAGACTGTGCCGCCTACGTCCGTAGGTGTGTCAGATGCCAAATCCATGCCGATAAAATTCATGCTCCGTCTTCCTCTTTGCATCCACTATCTTCTCCTTGGCCTTTCTCCATGTGGGCCTTTGATATCATTGGGCCTCTTGGTGATCCTAATGCTCAGATAAAACAAAAATCCTTCATCCTCACTGCTACTGAGTATTTCACCAAATGGGCCGAAGCGGAAGCATTTGCAGAAATCAAAGGTTCGACTGTGTGCAGGTTCATCATGAAGAACATCATTGCACGGTTTGGAGTACCTGGCAGCCTCGTCACCGACAATGGACCCCAGTTCATATCACAAGACCTTCAAGACCTCTGTAAGAAGTTCAATATTTCTTTGCATCATTCGTCTCCTTATTATCCGCAGGGCAACGGCCAGGCCGAAGCCACAAACAAAACGCTTTTGAAAATCTTAAAGAAGACTTGTGAGTCTAGTAAATTTGCTGATTGGCCAGAAAAGCTAATTGAGGCTCTGTGGGCCTACCGCACCTCCATCCGCACACCTACGGGGCAAACCCCTTTCTCACTTACATATGGGATGGAAGCGGTATGTCCGCACGAGATTCTCATCCCTTCGCTAAGAATTCAGTGGACAAAGAACTTAATCCCGATGAACATCGGGAGGCGTTACTTACACAACTAGAACTCTTAGACGAACGGCGTCTAGCTGCAGCCGATCACGTGCTTTCATATCAAAACAGACTCTCAAGGTCTTTTCAAAAGAAAGTGATTGAGCGTAAATTTCAAGAAGGAGACATGGTTTTGAAGCGAATTTTCATAAAACCTGGAGGTCCAAGGTCAAAATTGTCTGCAAACTGGGAAGGGCCGTACGTCATTAAAGAAGTGTACCCGGGAAACGCATATAGGTTAGTTAATGCCGATGGTGATGAACTCTCTCATCCATGGAATGGATTATATCTTAAAAGATTCTACCCCTGATCAAAAGTCTTTGGATAACAACACCAATTAATAAGTAGCCATTTGCCAAGTGTCTCGCTCCCTCTCATATTGACGAAATAATTTTATGTGCAATCACGTACTCAACATGGTAGCCTAAGGTCATTGTCCCTTCATATACAGTGTTCTCGCTTAGCCCTTGCTCGGGGAAACAAAAGGTCAATTCTCTCCCTACTCGGACAAGGTCTAGGGGCAAGGGGAAGGCTAACCTGTAAACCTGCAAGTACAGACCATGTTTTGAAGTCTCAAGGAGGGACGGGCAGTTCTAAAAAAGCATATAGCACAAAAATAAAGCGACGAAATGACAAAGTGAAGGGGCATGTTAAAGAGTGGCAGTACAGTTCCCCGCGGGACGCCCTTGAGCCCGGTCGCACGCATGCCCCAGACAAAAGAAAATACTGTGGCCCTAAAGTCCCTGGACAACAGATGAATAGCACATGTAGCTTATTTGTTGCAAGTCTTACAAGTCGGCAACCCCGGCTCCAAGATTAAGTCTTATCTCATTTATATTCTTCCTATCCTCCCTAAAATGACCAGAGAATCCATACGCTTGGTCTGTGTTGGAACATTGTTGTCACAGGGGCAAGAAAGCTTAGCAGACCTAATATGAATATGCGTTGCACATAAATCTTACTATCCCAAAATGAGATAGAGGTAAGGCTCATGGTTAATCGCTCAACATTAAGAAGTGTTGTTATAAAAGAATTTCAAAAAAAAAAATCCCCAAAATCCAAAAATTCAAAAATTCCCAAAAATCCAAAAAAATCAAAAATCCCCAAAATCTCAAAAAATCAAAAATTCCCCAAAACAAAAAATAAAAAATCTCCAAAATAAAAAAAATCAGAAATTCCCCAAAACCAAAAAAATAAAAAAACCCAAAAATCCAAAAAAATCAAAAATCCCCAAAATAAAAAAAATCAAAAATTCCCCAAAACAAAAAAATCAAAAATCCCAAAAATCCAAAAAAATCAAAAGATCCCCAAAACAAAAAAATCAAAAATTCCAAAAATCCAAAAAATCAAAAAATTTCTAAAATCATAAAAAAAATAATATAGTTTTTAGAAAAATAAAAAATGTGTGTACATATTGTTTTTCTTTAGCATGCATTATTTTCATTGTCTTTTCGCCTATTTAATAAGGCTCGGCCCCTTGACAAATTACGGAGTTAGCTTTTATCATATTCGGTGCAAGGGGCCGAACCTAAGAACAGATCTAATTTGTTCTTCTAAGTGTGTGCAAGAACAGGGATTTTAAAAGCAGAGTAGGACGTCGCGCTCAGAACTCTCTCTCTCGCTTGTTTGAATCTCGCCTCTCACTTGTGTCAATCACAAACCATTCATTCATCATGAATATTGGCATAAAAGTAAGACTGCACTAAGGTATGAACAAAATGTACATAGATAAAAGGGGAGGTGGCTCACAAGACTCCTCACTGACCACCACCACTCTCCCCGGATCCCTCTCTCCTATCTGGAGGTGGCAACATCTCGCCACCCCCTCTGCCATCATGGGCGTTACCCTCGCCCTGACGGTGCCGCTCCTCCTCCTCGTTCCTCCGCCTGCTAGAGGAACCCGCTAGATACTGTCCGACGGAGGTGCCGGTCGCCCTGCTGACGCTCACGCCGCTCCGGCTCTGGCTACGTGAACGGCCGATATCCGTCACAATCTGCTGAAGGCTCCACGCCAGCGTCTGCTGTGCTAGCAACTCTGCACGCAGTCAGGTGACCTCCTCCTGATCTCCGGATGGCCTCTGTACCCGCAGCGTCGCCAGCTCCCGGGTCATCTCTGCCACCTGTGACTCAGCCGCCTCCGCCTGGACGCGCAGCTGGTCCCTCTCGCTCTGCAACGTCATGGCTTGCTCGTGAGCCAACTCCAAGTCTCCCTCCTGCAAAACAAGTAATCAATCAGCATCATTTGGAAATAAACGACTCAAGTGTTTAAATGAACTTACCCGCTCCTCCAAGTGCCTTTGAGCCTCCTCGGCTCTCAGCACTGCCCCTGCCAGTCGAGCCTCCATGAGCGATGGAGAACCCCCTGCGCTCCAAGAGGAGGAAGCACCGCCTGCTCCGGTACCCCTCACTCTCTCCAGCTCACTCCGCTGCACGCAAAAGGCATGTCAGTTTCAAATTTTTGCTTAAATCAAAGGGGCTGAAAGTGAACACAGTACTTACCAGCTCTGTCGTCTGCCTCTGGGCTGCTTCTCAATCTTGCACCGCCGACTGGAGCAAGGCTCGGAGCGATGCGATCTCACCAGTCACGTCCACCTGCAAGGAATTGCCAAATCATCAGTTTTAATCATTAAATCCCAGTTCTTTGAGCTGTGGTTTAGAAAGTTCTACCTGGTGTCGGGCGCTCTTGTATACCTTTCCTCCGTACTTCAAGGCGTACGCCTGGAGGTAGGCATCGTCAGTGGTCGCGTCCGATCTGACCCCCTTGCCTTTTCGCTCCCAGTTTTTGATCTGCTCGCGCGCCCGCTCACTCCAATCTGTCGTGTCGTGAAGTCCCCGAAAGCTCCGACCCGGCCGGCGAAATCGGTCCCGGACAGGGAACTCCACGACACTCTGCCTGAGGCCCAAGGAGCGCTGGGTCAGGAATAGGTTCATAGGTAGCACAAGGTTCAGTGCATTCAACCACACCGACCTACCGAAGTAGGGGCGGGCCTGCACCAACCAAGGCTGTCCCTCATCACCCTCCCCCAGATATGGCTGCCAAACCACCTGCAAAAGAGAAGTAATCAGTCATTTCAAGCAAATAATCTCAAAAGGCAGGGATTAAGGGTACTTACATCCAGATAAGGGTAGCTGTCAATTGCCTCTTGGAGGCGCTCCAACTGGTCGGCCAGGTGGCGAGTGTCTCGACGAGAGTCCCAATGGCGTGCAATGGGCACGAGGCCCGACCGTGTGAGATCCCCTCTCCTCAGGGATGGGAGGTGTAGATAGGCCCAAACCTGCAAGATAAAAGACAAATTAGTTGGCAGTTTAAGCAAGATTGAAGTTTAAATCTAAAAGAGTTAGAAGAGAAGGTGTACCTGAAGAAAGGGGTAGAAGCCGCTCGTAGACGTCTGCCGCTCGGAGGCGCCCAAACCATCAAACTGGTGCGCTAAAAAGGCTGCTCCCCAAGCATCCCCCCTACCTCACCTAGGTCCTCTAGCAAGGGCAGGAAGCGGCAGTGGACTGCGTCGCCTCTCGTTGCAAACAAGAGTCTACTAAGAAAGAGAACGAGAAAGCGGCGCAAGTCCAGGTCCACCTGCGGCCCGGGCTCGCTCGCAAGCTCCCTCCGGCTGACCCTAGCTAGCCTCGCCAGGTACTCATCCTCGCTCTCCCCTGCATTCTTCCCCACCTCAAACAGACCTAGACTCTCCTGCAATGCTACCCTAGGCACTAGGGAGGACCTACGCTCTACTGGGAGGTCTAGGAGGCGCTCGGCCAAGTCGTGATAGCAGGGATAGGTGTAGCCGCTCACTGCCCGCCCATAGACTCTAAGCCCTGTGATCCGGCTCACATCCTCCAAGCTAGGGATCATATGCCCCCATGGGAACGCGAAGGCACTCGCCTCCGTGTCCCACCTGCTCCGCAAGGCCTGGGTGAGGGCCGGGTCCACCCTCATCCTCTCGATCCTAAAGATCTGCCCGAACCCCATCTCCTCTACTCTCTCTCACTGGAAAGGGGGGAAAGCTAAGAACGCAGCCAACACCAGTGTCCATGACACTCGAGCCCTCATTTCACCCTGGAAGATTCATTCAAGTTCAATTTTAGGTTTTATTTGTGTGTTCGGTCAGAGTCGCGACAGCTGTTGCAGCCGCGACCTTGTCGCGACGGTGCGGGCCACCGCGACCTTATCACGTCACCTTCATAGGACGCGATAAGGTTGCATCTGCCCTAGACGTCGCGACACTGTCGCGACGCCCTGCCCCGCCGCGACACCATGTCGCGACGGGTCGTGCTAACGCGTTCTCAGATTCAAACCAGCCGGAGCCCTCTTTGTTTGATCCTCGTCTTCATGGGCGTCTCGCCCTACATTCGCCCTCTAGGGGCTCCGTATGTCTCTCTACTACTACCATTCAAGGTTTGAGGGAGGGGTACTTACCGTTTTCATGGCTTTGGCTCGCCTCTTCCATTCCTCTTCCACATTTGTGATCGGGGTCATTCCCTCGTCCTCCTCCTCTCCCATCGCGACCTCGGGCACCTCCTCTTCGACCGGAGGCTCCTCCATCCGCCGTCGTGAGCTCCGACGCTCCGCTTAGCGTTTCCTTTGCGATGAGCCCTCGCCGATGTCCTTTCCTCCTTCCATTGCAATAAGGGTCGTCTTGATTTGAGTTTTGAGCTGGCAAGAAGGTTGGAATGCAGGGGAATTGGGGGAAGGATTCGAAGGTTTGAAGGTTTAAGGTTTTTGAAAACCGGAAAGGAAGAAGGAAAGGGGGGCCGTTTGTTTTTGAATCGATCGGTTCATGACGCGACACAGCGGGCGGTCGCGCTCATGTCGCGACCCTCTGGGCTGCCGCGAAAGTGTCGCGACACCCCGCATGGCCGCGACGTAAAGGCGACACCCCTGGCTGTCGCGTCATCAACAGAGCCCTTCCGTTTGCATAAAATTTCACTCTATTCCATTCAAATGCAAAGTCTGTTACATGCTCTAATTCATTCTAAACAATCAAACAATACATTCAAATCCTTTCCTAACTATCATCTGGCTTACAATTCAAATCAAATCAATTGTTCCTTCCCACAGGCTAAAGTTTCTTCAAAGCTTCAATGTATTCCGCGATTGCTTCGTCATCTTCTTCCACCTCGGCTTGAATCGCGCTCGTCGCGCATCCTTCCCAATGGACGACGGCACTGCGCATGTCGCGCTCATCCTGTGTATCGCCCCTCTTCCTCTCTTGGATAGGTGGGAAGTGTGATAGAAGTGGAACCACCGTGCGAGCCGCACCGCATTGGAGATGGTAGCGATCCGGGTTGTAGGAAACTAGCTCCCCATTGCCCAGCAGCCTCAAGGCGAGTCCGGTACATTGAGGAAGGTGAATTGTCCGGCCATGCATGAATCGTGGGCACATGTCAAAATCTGCCACGGTCAGACTTCGGAGGTATTGGCGCCACGCATGTATGCCCTTCACTTGAGCTGTTTTGCACCATGCCCGAGGGCTCATGTGAAGCCGTCCGCCCACATACGCCAGTGGGTGATTCAGCATTGTCTTGCATTCCATGGTCAGGTCCTCCACCGCCCAGAATTGGATATGCATCCCCATCCATAGTTCAAGGGCGATGACCGATCCGTAGAAAGGACCCCCGAGTGCTGCAGAGGTCAGGCCAGCATATAGAAAACCCAGGACGGCATGCCCAATTTTCATACCTTCGGAGAGGGAGTCAATGATGCTAAGATTGCCAAAGGAGATGGCACCGTCGGCTTCCGAAAAGAGTATGACGCCGCAAATGCATATGGCGGCTGCCTTGGCGATGGAGGTGTAGTTCGTGGTCTTCAGCTTACACTGGGAAATAATCCATTGAGCGATTGAGAGGAGGTGAACATGCATACCACTAGTCATGGAGTAGAGATCGTTCTTCTTTGTGGTAATGTACGCCAGAATGCTCCAGGAGTTGATCTGCTCTACGGTGTAGGAGAGGGCCGACTCTTCACCCCTTTGATAGCGTGGGAGGCCAAGCATGATTTCCAACTCTTCCCGGAGGATCGTCGCCTCGAATTCAGGGAAGATGAACGAGTTGGTCTGTGGGTGCCATAGCTCCACCATGGCTGTGACGCTCTCCCACACATGCACCAACTTGTTGTAGTTTTTGGCTAGTACAAAGATGGTGGACAGCCCCCACTCCTTCAAGTGGCTAATAGACGTGGGCGGCAATAATTTGAGCATGGGTACCAGCCATGGCATCTTTGAGAATCGCCGTTGGCCGGGGAGGATCTGAGATAGAAGAAGAGCATGAAGAACGGAAGGAAAAGAGGAGAAAAGAGAAGAACAAAATAGAGCAAAACAGAGCAAAACAGAGTAAAAAAAAATAGAGTAATGCAGAAAATGCAGAATCTCAGGAAGAAAAGGCGACTTACTTGAAGCTCCGGGCGCGCGTAGATGTGCCCCGGGATGGCGGAGAGTTGCTTCAGATCGGCATGCGTCTCTCTAGCAGCTTTTGGGCCGGAGTAAGCGGGAATATCTTCTGCAAAAGCCGAATAATTCCTCTTCATATTTGCAAGAGAAGAAAAAAGCTTGAATTTAGGGAGCAGAGGATGCCTGGGGTTTAGCTGCGGGATTAGCCCCCCTAACCCTCTATTTATAGAGTCCTAAGAGTTAGAAACCCACTCTAATCCCAAAACTAGGTGTTAGGATAAGGTTAGAAGAGGTTTAGGAGTCCTAGTGTTAGTCTGGGTGTCTTAGGATAAGGGTGAACTCCGTTTTTCTGGTCTTTTCGGGCTCTGTCCGAGTCGCGACGCTGCGATCTGACGCGACCTTATCGCGACAGGGCGCTGCGACGCGACATGGTCGCGGTCGTCCAGAGTGTCGCCTCTCTACCCGAGGGCTAGTTTTCATCTCTGAGCTGTGTATATATATGTTGCTTGATTATTTGTAATTGTTGTGCTCATTACCTTGTTGTGTCTGTTCTTTCTAAAAATCAGAAATTCAGAAAATAAAAAAAAAGGAGACTTCGTCACAGGTAAGTCAGGTATTGTATTTCTTCCCTACTCCCGGCATTACTATATGATGTCATATCTATTAAATCATTTCAAGGACCGGCTGGTTTTCAATGTGTTTTGGGATTTGAGTTCCCCTTTACCAAAAACAATGATGATCTAGATACACATTGTTAATCGTTGGATAGGCCGTTGAGTTAGTTAAGCACAGGGACGATAGATTCAGGCCTGCACCGCAGTTGTGGGTAGTCTCTTGACCCGTTCTTACTTAACTTAACAATATTATCCTTGATATATTTTATATTTTTCCTTTTTCTATGCATTCGTTTTGATGATTTCTTTTACTTTAGCCCAGCATGCATCATGTAGAACTTTGAACTTTCCTGACTCATTCTAGACCATTGATGAGCCCGTGTTGTGTGCCCAATCATCCTTCATGTTCCAAACAAAGAAATCCAATTCCACTCCGAATCGGAAGGTCTGCCTCCGAGCAAGTTGTTCCCGTCAGTTTGACAAGAATTTCCCTGTCTGGATTCCTTATCCAAACTATCCTTTTTTCCTTTGATCCGTTTTGGTTGCGAACCGCTCCCAGGACAGAGTCATGAGTTACCTGCCTGGCACGCACATGTCCTTCCAAAACAAAACCAGCAGGCCAATCGGATAGGGTACCTCTCAATCGAGGGGTTGATTGTCCTCTTTTCTCTCTCTCGTCCAGACTTGTGCTCTTCTTTGCATTCTACTCGAACAACCGACTCGGGGTTTTCACGAGGATTCCAATTGCCTATTAGTTAACATCGGGTTTCTCTTCACCTTGGCTTCCGCTTTTCAGTCCGCTCCGCGTCATCTCCGTTCCACCGTCACTTCATAACATCTCCACGCCACTTCCGCTTCGCTCCCCTGCAAAGTAGAAGCCATGGAGGGGCAATCTGTAGACACCCGATTATGACTAATGGGTTGAACCACATTTCTTGCTACCGTAGTGGGCCCCTAATTTGTCACTCACCTTGAGCCCATCATTTGCCTTGATTTGAGCCCATCAATCCATTAAAATGCCTTGAAATCTCGAAATCAATCATTTGAGCGAGTCCCTAGAGGAATATGACTCCTATTTTATCATGTGGTTAGAGAGAATAATCCAAGATAATTCGGGTTCCTTGTCGCGACGCATCGTGGCGCCGCGACTATAGTCACGACGGGTTGGGCTGCCGCGACAGCCCATGCATTATCCATGCACGTGGGCAATGCTGTCGCGTCCCCCCGCACCATCGCGTCTCTAGTCGCGACCCTACGATCTGACGCGACAATGCCCGAGATCTCTGGCCTCCGTAACCACATCCTATTTATCCTCCCATGCACTTTGACTTGGTCTAAGAGGGTTATCCCAACCCCTTGGACGGATCCTTGGCCCTAGAGACTCTCCTAAGCTCCCCTAAGGACTCTACACCCGATTTTGATAGAGCTTTATCCCCAATTTTTAATTTCTAAACCTTTTTGAGGAGATAATACCTAATTTTCTCACTCCAAGCTCTATATAAGGAAGGCCCCTCCTCATGGACGAGGAGAGCCTCATGATTACCCCGAAGGGCTACCAAAATTCCCTCTGAACTAGACTTAGCCACGCAGCCACTCAATCCCTTCATTCCCTTCACATTCCACTCTCCACAACTCACTCATTTCATCATTAATGGAGCAAGGAACGTGAAGAGGGCGACTCTAGCAATCTCCTGGACCTCTTTGCACATCATTGGAGCTGCATCCACGCCAGGAAGTCGCCCTAATGGGGCTCATTCCCTTTCCTCTTCCTCTTTTCTATTTCTACATGCATTTTTACGTTCGTTTTAAATAGAGCATATCCACCATCCACCCACGTTTTCTCACAACCACAGGGGTTTAAAACCACCCCAGGTGCGTTCCCACCATGATTTCCCATCTCATTTCATCTTTTAGAATAGATACTACACTTTACATGTTCTAATAGGTCTTTTCTTTGTGTTTTCTTTTGATTGGCAGGCAAGCAAACAAAGTCTACGAGAAGCTCTGGTGCTCTGGCCGGTTGGAGGACCAGAAGAAGGTCACAACATCAATTCTCCCGCATTCAGAGAACGCGACGGCCTGGGGTGACGCGACATAGACGCGTCGATTTCCACTGACGCGATACTAGAGACGCGGCGGCCATGACGACCGCGACACCAGGTCAATTTCCTGTTCTCTTCCTTTTTCCTAGTTTAAGTTAGCCATCGTCTTTCCACATCATTAGGCAACTTATCTAGGTGGCGATCACATCCTTTTTCCCATGCTATCATATTTGATATCCATGTCCATGTCGAGGGGAAGCCAATCCCTGTGATTACAGTACGCATGCCCCTAATTCTAAAAGAGTAATGACCTTAAAGTCCCTGGACAATAGACGAATTTCACATGTAACATACTCATTGCAAGTCTTACAAGCCAGTAATCCCAACCCCAAGACCAAGTTTTGTCTCATTGCTAATCTTCTTGTTCTTCCTAAAAAAACCAAAGAACCCCTACACCTGGTCTTTGCTGGAACATCAATATTCAAGGGGCAAAAAACTTTAGTAAGCCAAAGATAAATGCACGCTGCACATAGATATTATTCGCCAAACAAGAGATGGGGATGATGTCCATGGCTAATTACTCAAGGAGCAATAGATGTTGTTATTAGAAAATTTCAAAAAATCCAAAAAAATAAGAAAATCTCAAAAAATTCAAAAACAATTAGAAAATCTGAAAATAAGAAAATCTAAAAAATCCAAAAAAAAAATAGAAAATCTAAAAAATCTAAAAAAAATCAAAAAATCTCAAAAATCTAAAATCTAAAAATAAAAAAAACTTTAAAAGTCCAAAAGAATGTGCGTACATACCGCTTTCCTTAGCATGCATTGTTTATTTTCCTTTCAGCCTATTAATAAGGCTCAACCCCTTGACAATTACAAAGTTGGATTCATGTTTATTTAAGCGCAAGGGGCTGAGTCAAAGGGCAGATCTAACCTGTTTTGCTAAGTGTGCAGGAGCAGGTAATTCTAAGGGACACGCAGCGTTGTACTCAGTACTCTCTGTCTCTCTGTCTCTCTCCTATGTTAGAAACTCATCTCACACTCGTGTCATTTGCAAATCATTCTTTCTATAAAAATTGACATAAAATAAAGTTTTCACTAAAATATGAACAACATGTACAAAAGATAAAAAGGGGAGGTGGTTCACAAACTCCTCACTGTCCACCACCACTCTCCCCAGATCCCTCCTGTCTCTCTGCTGGTGGTGGCATCTCACCACCATCCCTACCACCCTGAACGCTACCCTCACCGCGGTTGCACCTCTCGTCCTCCTCATTCCTCCTCCGATTGGAGGAACCTGCCAAATACTGTCTAACTGAGGCTCCACTCGCCCCACTAACACTAGTCCTACTCCTACTCCTACTCCTAGCTGCCTCTCCGAAGGTCTTCACCATACCCCGAAGCTCATCGATCCTAATCTGCTGCGCCATCACCTCTGTGCGCAGTCTCACTATCTCTGTCTGGTCCGCCGATGACCCCTGCACCCGTAGTGTCTCCAGCTCTGCTGTAGCCTCTGCCACCCTCTACTCTGCTGCCTCCGCCCGGATGCGCAGCTGATCTCTCTCACCCCTGGCCGTGTCCATCTGTCCCTGTAGCTGATCCGCGCGGTCGGTGGCGGTCCTCAGCTCCCTCTCCTGCAAAGGAACGATCTAGTCAGTGCCATTGTGTTTTTAAACATTCAATCTAAAAGGTCAATCTTACTTACCCGCTCCTTCAGGTCCCTCTGTGTCTCCTCCGCGCGCCTGACTGCCGCCTCCAGTCGATCTTCCAGGTCCAACTGGGAGCTCTCTGCTGCCCTCGAGGAAGAGGCACCAGCTGCTGCGACGCTCCTCACCCTCTCCAACTCCCTTTGCTGCACATGAAAACACTTGTCAAATTCTCAAATCAGCATTGAAAAGTTATTAATTACCAAAGTCTGAGTAAGTATTTACCAGCTGCTCTGCTTCCTTCTGTGCCGCCTCCCGATCCTGCATTGCCGAATAGAGCAGGGCCCGGAGCGATGCAATTTCGCCAGCCACGTCCACCTGCAATTCATGCCCAACTCATTAGTTCAGTTCCATAAAGTCAAATTCAAGGAGTTTTGGTTTAAGGGTTTTACCTGATGTCGGGCGCTCCTATATACCTTTTCTCCATACTTCAAGGTCTATGCCTGGAGGTACGCATTGTCGGTAGTCGCACTGGACTTGACGGCCTTGCCTCGGTGCTCCTAGTTTTGGATTTTCTCCTTTGCCCGCTCACACCAATCTGTAGTGTCGTGGAGCCCCTAGAAACTCTGACCCGGTCGGAGAAAATTGTCTCAGACAGGGAACTCCACTGCACTCTGCCGAAGCCCGAGTGAGCGCTGGCATAGGAACAAGTGAAGAGGTAGCACCAGGTTGAGTGCATGCACCCACACTGACCTACCGAAGTAGGGGCGGGCCAGCACCAACCAAGGCTGTCACTCGTCACTCTCCCCCAGATATGGCTGCCAAACCACCTGCACAACAAAGTTCAGTCATTCATCAAGCAAGTTTTGATGATTTCTTTTACTTTAGCCCAGCATGCATCATGTAGAACTTTGAACTTTCCTGCTCATTCTATAACCATTGATGAGCCCGTGTTGTGTGCCCAATCATCCTTCATGTTCCAAACAAAGAAATCCAATTCCACTCCGAATCGGAAGGTCTGCCTCCGAGCAAGTTGTTCCCGTCAGTTTGACAAGAATTTCCCTGTCTGGATTCCTTATCCAAACTATCCTTTTTTTCCTTTGATCCGTTTGGTTGCGAACCGCTCCCAGGACAGAGTCATGAGTTACCTGCCTGGCACGCACATGTCCTTCCAAACAAAACCAGCAGGCCATCGGATAGGGTACCTCTCAATCGAGGGGTTGATCGTCCTCTTTCCTCTCTCTCGTCCAGACTTGTGCTCTTCTTTGCATTCTACTCGAACAGACCACCGACTCGGGTTTTCCACGAGGATTCCAATTGCCTATTAGTTAACATCGGGTTTCTCTTCACCTTGGCTTCCGCTTTTCAGTCCGCTCCGCGTCATCTCCGTTCCACCGTCACTTCATAACATCTCCACGCCACTTCCGCTTCGCTCCCCTGCAAAGTAGAAGCCATGGAGGGGCAATCTGTAGACACCCGATTATGACTAATGGGTTGAACCACATTTCTTGCTACCGTAGTGGGCCCCTAATTTGTCACTCACCTTGAGCCCCTCATTTGCCTTGATTTGAGCCCATCAATCCATTAAAATGCTTGAAATCTCGAAATCAATCATTTGAGCGAGTCCCTAGAGGAATATGACTCCTATTTTATCATGTGGTAGAGAGAATATCCAAGATAATTCGGGTTCCTTGTCGCGACGCATCGTGGCGCCGCGACTATAGTCACGACGGTTTGGGCTGCCGCGACAGCCCATGCATTATCCATGCACGTGGGCAATGCTGTCGCGTCCCCCGCACCATCGCGTCTCTAGTCGCGACCCTACGATCTGACGCGACAATGCCGAGATCTCTGGCCTCCGTAACCAATCCTATTTATCCTCCCATGCACTTTGACTTGGTCTAAGAGGGTTATCCCACCCCTTGGACGGATCCTTGGCCCTAAGACTCTCCTAAGCTCCCCTAAGGACTCTACCCCGATTTTGATAGACTTTAATCCCCCATTTTTAATTTCTAAACCTTTTTGAGGAGATAATACCTAATTTTCTCACTCCAAGCTCTATATAAGGAACCCCTCCTCATGGACGAGGAGAGCCTCATGATTACCCGAAGGGCTACCAAAATTCCCTCTGAACTAGACTTAGCCACGCAGCCATCAATCCCTTCATTCCCTTCACATTCCACTCCCACAACTCACTCATTTCATCATTAATGGAGCAAGGAACGTGAAGAGGGCGACTCTAGCAATCTCCTGACCTCTTTGCACATCATTGGAGCTGCATCCACGCCAGGAAGTTGCCCTAATGGGGCTCATTCCCTTTCCTCTTCCTCTTTTCTATTTCCTACATGCATTTTTACGTTCGTTTAAATAGAGCAATATCCACCATCCACCCACGTTTTCTCTCACACCACAGGGGTTTAAAACCACCCCAGGTGCGTTCCCACCATGATTTCCCATCTCATTTCATCTTTTGAATAGATAACTACACTTACATGTTCTATAGGGTCTTTTCTTTGTGTTTTCTTTTGATTGGCAGGCAAGCAACAAGTCTACGAAAGCTCTGGTGCTCTGGCCGGTTGGAGGACCAGAGAAGGTCACAACATCAATTCTCCTGCATTCAGAGAACGCGACGGCCTGGGTGACGCGACATAGACGCGTCGATTTCCACTGACGCGATACTAGAGACGCGCGGCCATGACTACCGCGACACCAGTTCAATTTCCTGTTCTCTTCCTTTTTCCTATTTAAGTTAGCCACGTCTTTCCACATCATTAGGCACTTATCTAGGTGGCGATCACATCCTTTTTCCTATGCTATCATATTTGATATCCCTGTCCATGTCGAGGGAAGCCAATCCCTGTGATTACAGTACGCATGCCCCTAATTCTAAAGAGTAATGACCTTAAAGTCCCTGGACAACAGACGAATTTACATGTAACATACTCATGCAAGTCTTACAAGCCAGTAATCCCAACCCCAAGACCAAGTTTTGTCTCATTGCTAATCTTCTTGTTCTTCCTAAAAAAACCAAAGAACCCCTACACCTGGTCTTTGCTGGAACATCAATATTCAAGGGCAAAAAACCTTTAGTAAGCCAAAGATAAATGCACGCTGCACATAGATATTATTCGCCAACAAGAGATGGGGATGATGTCCATGGCTAATTACTCAGGAGCAATAGATGTTTTATTAGAAAATTTCAAAAAATCCAAAAAATAAGAAAATCTCAAAATTCAAAAACAATTAGAAAATCTGAAATAGAAAATCTAAAAAATCCAAAAAAAAAATAGAACATCTAAAAAATCTAAAAAAAAATCAAAATCTCAAAATCTAAAATCTAAAAATAAAAAAACTTTAAAAGTCCAAAAATGTGTGTACTACCGCTTTCCTTAGCATGCATTGTTATTTTCCTTTCAGCCTATTTATAAGGCTCAACCCCTTGACAATTACAAAGTGGATTCATGTTTATTTAAGCGCAAGGGGCTGAGTCAAAGGGCAGATCTAACCTTTTTGCTAAGTGTGCAGGAGCAGGTATTCTAAGGGACACGCAGCGTTGTACTCAGTACTCTCTGTCTCTCTGTCTCTCTCCTATGTTAGAAACTCTCTCCCACTCGTGTCATTTGCAAATCATTCTTTCTATAAAAATGACATAAAATAAAGTTTTCACTAAAATATGAACAACATGTACAAAAGATAAAAAGGGGAGGTGGTTCACAAACTCCTCACTGTCCACCACCACTCTCCCCAGATCCCTCCTGTCTCTCTGCTGGTGGTGGCATCTCACCACCATCCCTACCACCCTGACGCTACCCCCACCGCGGTCGCACCTCTCGTCCTCCTCATTCCTCCTCCGATGGGAGGAACCTGCCAATACTGTCTAACTGAGGCTCCACTCGCCCCACTAACACTAGTCCTACTCCTACTCCTACTCCTAGCTGCTCTCCGAAGTCTTCACCATACCCCGAACTCATCGATCCTAATCTGCTGCGCCATCACCTCTGTGCGCAGTCTCACTATCTCTTCTGGTCCGCCGATGACCCTGCACCCGTAGTGTCCCCAGCTCTGCTGTAGCCTCTGCCACCCTCTACTCTGCTGCCTCCGCCCGGATGCGCAGCTGATCTCTCTCACCCCTGGCGTGTCCATCTGTCCCGTAGCTGATCCGCGCGGTCGGTGGCGGTCCTCAGCTCCCTCTCCTGCAAAGGAACGATCTAGTCAGTGCCAATGTGTTTTAAACATTCAATCTAAAAGGTCTATCTTACTTACCCGCTCCTTCAGGTCCCCTCTGTGTCTCCTCCGCGCGCCTGACTGCCGCCTCCAGTCGATCTTCCAGGTCCAACTGGGAGCTCTCTGCTGCCCTCGAGGAGAGGCACCAGCTGCTGCGACGCTCCTCACCCTCTCCAACTCCCTTTGCTGCACATAAAACACTTGTCAATTCTCAAATCAGCATTGAAAAGTTATTAATTACCAAAGTCTGAGTAAGTATTTACCAGCTGCTCTGCTTCCTTCTGTGCCGCCTCCCGATCCTGCATCGCCGAATAGAGCAGGGCCCGGAGCGATGCAATTCGCCAGCCACGTCCACCTGCAATTCATGCCCAACTCATTATTTCAATTCCATAAAGTCAAATTCAAGGAGTTTTGGTTTAAGGTTTTACCTGATGTCGGGCGCTCCTATATACCTTTTCTCCATACTTCAAGGTCTATGCCTGGAGGTACGCATTGTCGTAGTCGCACTGGACTTGACGGCCTTGCCTCGGTGCTCCTAGTTTTGGATTTCTCCTTTGCCCGCTCACACCAATCTGTAGTGTCGTGGAGCCCCTAGAAACTCTGACCCGGTCGGAGAAAATGTCCCAGACAGGGAACTCCACTGCACTCTGCCGAAGCCCGAGTGAGCGCTGGCATAGGAACAAGTGAAGAGGTAGCACCAGGTTGTGTGCATGCACCCACACTGACCTACCGAAGTAGGGCGGGCCAGCACCAACCAAGGCTGTCACTCGTCACTCTCCCCCAGATATGGCTGCCAAACCACCTGCACAACAAGTTCAGTCATTCATCAAGCATCAAATCAAACACTGATCAAGAGAAGGTTAGAGAGCACTTACATCAAGTGAGGGTAGCTGTCTATGGCCTCCTGCAGGCGCTCCAACTGGTCACCAAGGCTGCGGGAGTCCCGCGAGAATCCCAACAGCGTGCAATGGGCACGAGGCCCGCCGTGTGAGATCCCCTCTCCCCAGGGCTGGGAAGTGAAGGTAAGGTCCAGACCTGCAAGTGAGAAGCAGATTAAGCGACAATTTGAAGCAAAATGCAGTTTAATTCAAAGGTTAGGCAGAAGAAACGTACCTGGAGAAAGGGGAAGAATCTGCTAGTTGAAGTCTGCTGCTCGGAGGCACCCAGGCTGTCGAACTGGTGCGCTAGAAAGGCTGCCCCCCAGGCATACCCCCTACCTCAGCCAAGTCCTCCAAGAGAGGCAGGAAGCGGCAATGGACTGTGTCGCCCCTCGTGTCAAACAGAAGTCTACCAAGAAACAGGACAAGGAAACGACGCAAGTCCAGGTCCGCTCCGCTCCTGGCTAGCTCGCCAACCCTCCTCCGCTAATCCTAACCATTCTCTCGAAGTGCTCATCCTCGTCTCTCCCACCTTCTTCCCCACCTCGAATAGACCTAGGCTCTCTGCAGTGCTACCCATGGGAACTAGGGAGACCTTGATCTACGGGTAACCCTAGCAAATGCTCAGCTAGCTCCTGGTAACACGGGTAGGTAAACCCGCTAACCGACCTCCCATAAATCCTGAGCCCTATGATCCGGCTCACGTCCTCGAGGTTGGGGATCATGTGTCCCCATGGGAATACGAAGGCGGTCGCCTCCGTGTCCCACCTGCTCCGCAGAGCCTGGGTAAGAGCCGGGTCTGCCCTCATTCTCCCTATCCTAAAAATCTCCCCGAACCCCATCTCCTCCACTCTCTCTCTCTGAAAAGGGGGGAAGGCTAGGAAAATAGCCAAAACTAGCGTCCAGGATACGCGGGCCCTCATCTCACCCTGCAAGCATGAAAGTTTTGTTAAAACAGTCAGTGTTTTGGTGTTCGGTTCAAGTTGCGACCCCCAAAGAGGTCGCGACAGTGCGGTGCACCGCGACCTTATCGCATCACCTTTCTAGGCCGCGATAAGGTCGCGTCAGCATGCATCGCCGCAACATGGTCGTGGCGCCCATGACCGTCACGACAACCTGTCGTGATTGTCGTGACGGGTCGCGCTGACGCATTCTCAGGTCCGGACCGGCCGGAGCCTCCCTTGTCCGAGCCTCTTTCCCTTGGGCATCACGCCCTACATCCACCCTCTAGGGGCTCCGTCTACCATTCCTACACATGCATTCGAGGATTAGGGTCTATTTTACTTAACAATTTCATCGCCTTGGCCCTCTTCATCCTCTCCTCTTCTACGTTCATCACCGGGCCTCCGCCTCTTCCTCCACCTCCATTTCGACGTCGGCCTCCTCCTCCTCGACCGGGGGCACCTCCACCCGGTGCCGGGAGCTTCGCAGCTCCGCGTGGCTTTCGCCCTGAGATCCTTCGCCGGCGTTTCCTCCTTCCATGTCGATTCCGGGGTGATTAGGTCAAATTAGGAAGAAGTTGGAGCAAGGGAGCAAGACCAAAGCAAAGATTGCAAAGATTGCACAAGGGGTTTGGAAGATTCAAGCTTGGAGTTTGAAAAAAAAACAAGAAAAGGGGGAAGAGGAAGGCGCCCTTTGCATTTTGAATTGCTCAGTTCGAGTCGCGACGTAGTGATGGGTCGCGTCTTTGTCGCGGTGTCTTAGATGGCCGTAACATGATCGCGACCGCCCGCCTTGATGCATTCTGAAGGCGGTCCTAAGGGTTGTCACGACATAAATAGAGCCCATTGCGCATGCAGGAAAATTTCTTTTTATTCATTCATCAAGTCTATACATTCACTAATTCTTTCCTACAATCAATTAAATGCCAAATTCTCCCTAACTACCATCTGTTGCCCTCCCTACAGTCAATCCACTCAATTCTCAAATGTTTGCCGCTGCTGGCTGAATCCTCTTCATGCTTCAAGGTATTCCTTGGTCACGTCCTCATCTTCCACTACTACCTCGACTTGAAGGAGACCATGCACATCCTTCCCAATGGACAATGGCGCTACGACGTCGCGCTCGTCCTGCTCGTCACCCCTCTTCCTCTTTTGAACGGGCGGTAATGCGATAAGAGAGGAACAACCTGCGAGCCTCACCACATTGGAGGTAGCAGCGATCCGGTTGTAGAGAACCAGTGCTTCATTGCCCAGCAGTCGCAAGGCTAGTCCGGTGCGCTGAGGAAGATGATCATCCGGTTGTGCATGAAACGCGGGCGCATTTCAATTCTCCACGGTCATCCTTTTGAAGTGATCACGCCATGCCTTTAGCCCTTTTATTTGAGCAGTCTTGCACCAGGTTGGGTAGACATGCGAAGAGGCCCCCCACGAATGCCAATGGATGATGAAGCGTTTTCTTACACTCCGTGCCAAGTTCTCCATCGCCCGAAATTGAATATGCAGGCCATCCAAAGCTCGAGGGCGATGACCGAGCCAGAGAAGGGGCCCCGGTAGCTGCAGAAGTAAGTCCACATAGAGATATCCCAAAACCGCCTGGCCATTACTCATACCTTCTGAAACTGAGGCAATTATGCTGAGATTGGCAAAGGAGATCGCGCCGTCCGTCGCTAAAAGAAATAACCCCGCAAATGCAGATTGCGGGCCCCGCCTTAGCATAGCTTATATTCCCGATTTTGCACTTACATTGAGAGATTATCCACCGCGCAAATAGGGAGAAGATGAACATGCATCCCGCTGGTCATGGAATGCAAATCAGTCTTCCCACGTAGTAATCTCCGCAGGATGCTCTACGAATGATCGGTGCCACATTGTATGAGATCGCAAGCTCCTCGCCCCTCTGGTACCGTGGGAGGCCGAGCATTATCTCCAGCTCCTCTAGTAAGATGGTGGCCTCGAACGTGGGATGACAAATGTATGCGTCTTCGGATGCCACAGTTCTGCGAGCGCCGTGACACTATCCCACATGTGCACGATTTTGTCATATTTCTTAGCAAGGACGAACATCGTGGATAGTTCCCACTCCTTCAATTGCCGAATTGACGCGGGCGGCAATAATTCAACCATGGGCGTTAACCAGGGCACCTTGGAAAACCTCCTCTGCCCGGGTAAGATCTGAGAAGAGATAGAAGAAGAAGGTTGAGAGGAAGAACGGAGTCAAGAAAAAAGAAAAACAGGGGAAAACAGAGCAGAAATTCAGATTTTGGAAGAAAAGAATATGCTTACTTGAAGCTCCGGCGCGTGCATATGTTCTCCGGATGGCAGAGAGTCCCTGGAGATCCGCGTGCTTCCGGGCCACCTTCGGTTCGGCATATGGCAGGATGTCCTCCTGGAAGCAGAAAGCTTCTCTTCATGCTGCAAAAGAGGGTATTTGAAGAACAGAGGGAGCAGAAAATAGCTGTGATTAACACCCCAAACCACCTATTAATAGAACTCTAAGGGGGTGCAAACCCATCCTAACCCTGTAACTAGTCTTTGGATAAAATTAGGAGAGGTTTAGGAGTCCTAGTGGTATCTAGAAGTCCTAGGATAGAGAAACTTGAGTCTTCTGCATTTTCTGAGTTCTGTCGGAGTCGCGACGCCGCGATATGACGGCGACCAAGTCGCGGCATGGCGGGGCGCCGCGACTATGTCGCGGTCACCCAGGGTGTCGCTTCTCTATCTTTTGTTTATTCCTGTCTGTGCTTTGTTTACTTACTTTGTTTGATTATGTTTGGGTATATATTGTCACTTTTGTGCTAATTTATGTCTGTTTTTGTAAAAAAAAATTAGAAATTAGAAAAAAAAGAAAAGAGGTCGTCACAGTAAGTCAGGTAGTATTCTTCCCTCACTCCCCTGCATTATTATATTGTATTCTACCTATTATATCACTTCAAGGACCGGCTGGTTCTCAAGGTGCTTTGAGATTAAAGTTCCCCTTACCAAAAACAGTGATATCTAGGTGCACATTGTTAATCGTTGGATAGGCCATTGAGTGAAATGAGTTTGGAGACGATGGATTCAGGCCTGCACTGCAGTTGTGGGTATTCTTTTGACCCACACTTATTTGGCTTAGCAATATTATCCTTGATATATTTTCTATTTTTCTCCTTTTTCTTTGCATTTATTTTGATGATTTCTTTTATTTTAGCCCAGCATGCATCATGTAGGACTTTGAGCTTTCTCGGCTCATTATTGACTATTGATGAGCCCGTGATGAGTGTCCAATCGCCCTTCATGTTCCAAAACAAGAAATCCATTCCACTCCGAATCGGAAGGATTGCCTCCAAGTGAGTTGTTCCCGTCATTTGACAGAATTTCCCTGTCTGGATTCTCCATCAGATTTTCATCCTACTCCTTTGATCTGTTTTGCTTGCGAACCGCTCCCAGGACAGAGTCATGAGTTACCTTCCTGGCACCACATGTCCCTCAAAACAAACCTGCAGGCCAATAGGCTAGGGTACCTCTCAATCGAGGGTTGATCGCCTCTTCTTTTTCTTCTTCTCGTCCAGACTTGTGCTTTTCTTTGCATTCTACTCGAGCAGCTAACTCGGGGCTTTCACTAAGATTCCAATAGCTTGTTGGTTACATCGGGTGTCTCTTTACCTTGGCTCCCACTTTTCAGTCCACTCCGCATCATTTCCGCTCTCTGCCGTCACTTCGTGACACCTCCACTCACTCCGCTTCGTTTCCTTGCAAAGTAGAAGCCAGGAGGGGCAATCTGTAGACACCCGTTCTAGCTAATGAGTTTGAACCACATTTCTTGTCACCTAGTAGCCCCTAGTTGGTCGCATCACCTGGCCCATCATTAGCTTTGTTTGAGCCCATTAACAATTTAAATTGCCTTGAACTCCCGCCCCTTATCAATTTGAGAGAGTCCTTGGCCATTAATAACTCTTACCTTTCATGTGGTTGGTTGATAATTCACAATTATTCGATTTTATAGTCGCGACGCATCGTAGCGCCGCGTCTCTGAGTCGCGACGCTCCAGCATGTCGCGACAGTCCATGCATACTCATGCACGTGGGCATACTGTCGCGACGCCCCGTCCTGTCGCGTCTCCATGTCGCGGCCCTACGATACGCTGCGACAACAGCTGAGCGCATTATCCTCCGCAACCACCTCCTATTTATCCTCCAATGGGTTTATCTTTATCCCTAGGGAATATCTCAACCCCTTGGGTGAGATTTGGGCCCTAGGGACTCTCTTGAGGACACCAAGGACTCTCCCACATGATTTTGGGTGGCCTTCATCTCTCATTTGAATTATTTTTCACCATAATGGGATATTCTCTCTCAAGGGTCTATATAAGCAAGGCATCGCCCTCATGGACGAGGGGGCCCCATTTTTTCTCCCCGAAGGGCTGTCGAAATCTCCTCTCACCAACACTTAGCCTCGCAGCCACCTATTTCCACCATTTCCTTCACATTCCCCTCCACCAAAACACCCTTATTTCACCATTTATGAAGTACGAAACGTGAGAAGGACGACTCCTGCTACCTCCTGAAGCTTTTGCACACTCATTAGGACTGCATCCATGCCAGGGAGTCGCCCTAATGGGACTCATCTTCTCCCCCTCTCTTCCACCTTCATTTCTACATGCATTTTTATGTTGTTTCTAGTTAGATCACACTCACCACATACCCACGTTTTTTCACACACCCAAAGGGGTTTAAAACCACCCCAGGTGCGTTCCTACCATGATTCCCCATTTCCTCTCATTTTTAGAATAGATACTACGCTTAACATGTTCTAATAGGGCTTTTTCTTGTCTCTTCTTTGTTTTGGCAGGCACCCATGCTTTTTCCATGAGGAGCTCTTTTTCTCCAGCCGCTGGAGGATGGGAAGAAGGTCCACACGACTCCATCTCCCGACACGAAAACGCGACAGCGAGGACGATGCGACAAGAGACGCGTCAGGCTGCAGCGACGCGTTACCAGCACGTCGCGGCAGATAAGACTGCCGCGACACCAGGTCCGCCTCCTTTCTCTTTTCCATTTCCTAGTTAAGTTAGCCCTTGTCATTTTCTACTCGTTAGGCAACTTACTAGGTGGCGATCACATTCCTACTTTCTATACTCTAGTTTTAGTACATGTTTGTGTTGAGGGGGGGCACATTCCCCGTGATTACAGACGTTACAGGAGAAGTAGGGGGCTCTGGGGGCACAACCTCTTCTACAAGTGCTTCAACTCTTCCATGCTCATCCTGAGATTCCACTGACCCAGATGCCCCTGATTCATTCATAACTGGGCCTGGTGGCCCTGACTGCTCATCCGATGGCCCTGGTGCTGCCTGACCTTGCTCAAACTGCCTTGACTCTTCACCAATCTTTGGCTCTAATGGCCTTGAATCCTCAATATTAACTCGCCCTGATGGCCGGATTGCTTCTTCTTCATCAATCCTTGGCCCTGAAGGCCCTGAACTGTACACAGGTACTGCAGGAGTGGGAGCAGGAGGGGCAGAAATGGGCAAGTGCGCCCTCACAAAAATTGACGGATCTTCTACTAATTGCATTATGCTTCCCTGCTCACCTTTCAAACCTTGGAGCTCAACTTTCATTGCTCAAATCTGCTTGGCTCCTATGCTTTGGCTCACAAAGATAGATGATACTTCATTTTGCAATGAGCACATGATCTCTCCAAGAGCATCTATTCGGTCTATTACTGGCTTCATATTGACCCTCAACTTCTTCTTCTTGGAACTATGGTGTGCTCTTCTAGTAAGAAAAGGAATCTGAGCTACAACTTGCCTTTAGCTATCACGTCCTAGTAAAAGTCTATTTACTGAAAATGACAGATATTAAGCACGAGAATTAACACAAAAGCTTATTTATACCAACTCTCTCTTAGCGGAAGCTTTTTACATGATACTCCTCACTATAGTCTAAATGAGGAGCAGATAGAGGTAAACTGTACATTATTACATTCCAACCAACTATAAGAGAAATAAAAAGGAAAGTAACTATTCACAGGACGACGGGTAGTCCACTCAGCACACATACCCCCTTAGACTTCATTCCAACTTGATCACCTGAAAAAGGTAGGAAGAATGAGCTAACTAGCCCAGTAGAATTCAATTCCTTTAAACCAGAAGACTCAAGTATATAATCACAGGACAAGAATCTGAATATTGAGTATTACATAGAGGGACGAATGTGTCCACTGATTAACACATGGTAACAATGGAAATGTATAAGCATAATCATGCATTCAAGATAACACATAAGTTCTGATTCAGATACCCATTTACACACACATGTATGATATGATGACCAATCAAGCATGAAATGATGTATTCCAACATCCATTTGTCCTTATCGTTCCCGCGCGGCCACTAACGAATTCGGGTCTCCTCCCAGGACTAAACCAGCCCTATTTGCCCAGGCATAATTTCTCATTGAGTCTAAAGACCCACAACTTTGTCATCATAACACACTCACTCTTGTAATGGTTTAGTTGAGGTACACAGGTATTCAAGATTGTACATGAAACAAAGATTTAAGATTAATACCAATGATTCCAAAGGTGGTAGCCATGAAGGATATCCATGGCTAAAAGAATGATCCCCACATGGTACTTGTTGTACTGAAGACAATTTGCACTACTGTAGACAAGTTACTGCTATGTTAACAAAGTCACTGTGGTGTCAACACAGTTCACTGTGTGTTGACACAGTCCAGGAGCAGTGTCGACACAGTCCAGGGTAGTGTCGACACTAGTGCTGTTTTCCATCAAGCATCAGACAATCCAGGAGTGGAGTCGACACAGTTCAGGGTAGTGTTGACACTAGTGCTGTTTCCCAGCAAACAGTCTGAACAGTTCAGGAGTAGTGTCGACACAGTCCAGGGTATGGTCGACACTAGTGCAGTTTCCCAGCAAACAGTCTGAACAGTTCAGGAGTAGTGTCGTCACAGTCCAAAGGTAGTGTCGACACTAGTGTTGTTTCCCAGCAAACAGTCTGAGCAGTTCAGGAGTAGTGTCGACACAGTCTAGGGGTAGTGTCGACACTAGTGCTGTTTCCCAGCAACAATCAGAAAGAAAGAAGAAGAGGAAGAAGAAGAAATTCCTCTACATGGGTGTATGAAAAACTTATGAAAGGAAGATTTAAGTAAAAAACAACCCTTCTACAGATTTTTCCTTGCATCTAATAAGAATTTCTTCACAAGTACATTTTGGCTAAGACATGAGCATTAGATAAAGTATAGACACAATGTACAGAAAGACATATCTATTAATCATTTCAGAACACAAATCAAGGTGTGATATAGTATACACTCATACTTGGAATTCTAACAAAGAAGAAAGAGAATAGGAAATCCTAGAATATGGACACTCAATTCCAGGAGTACTTAAGGATTCAAATCTGTAATTGGAAGATATACACCTTTAACAAGGAACAAACTCACTGCACTAAAGATATTTGTGACTTCAAAATAAGACTCTAGAACTAAGGATGGAAGAAGAAGAAAATAGGAGATGGAACCTACATGAGAAACACCCATTTCAGAAGCATTTAAGGAGTCAAATCCAAAGTCTAAGAGAATAAAACTTAAACAGAAGGATCACACTATTCTAAAGATCTTTATGGCTCTAAAACAAGATTCTATAGCATGGTAAAAGACAGGAGTGAGAAAGGAGGGAATGAATCCTACATGACTTGAAGGAGATGGAGTCTTTCTTCAGAGAACCCCCAACTATAAGATAGAGACGTAGTCCCAGGTGCTCACAGCAACCACCCACCGTTGCTCCTTGAAGCACCCACACGCATGCAGTGGAGATAGCAGCTCCTGCAGCAGCAGCAATGGCTTCCTCACAGCACTAATAGCCGCACAACACAGCAGCAAAAGAAGAAGTAGCTTCAGCAGTAGCACACACACACACAAAGCAGGAGTGGAAAGGTGGGTGCGATGGCTCTGGGAGGGTTTTTAAAACCCACAGGTTCCTCATGCAAAGGACACATCGGCCTTGAGGTTTCATGGTAAAAACCATTGGTTTTTACCACAACACGTAGCCCATGCAAGTATTCCCATGCTTACACGTTAGTAACAAACGTGTAATTTCTTACTTTGGTGTGCTGGCCTCTCTAATGCCTCACACGTGGCATAGCAAATAATTCACAAAAATCCATCCCGTAATTGTCCCCTAAATCAGCCGATTCAATAATCCACATGTAAATAGGTTCAAATGGTGTCCATTTGTCTTGAAATTTAAACCATAAGTTAATGTAATGGTTCTACAAATTATGGTGATTTGTATTTAATTTTTAGAATTTATTTTACACTGGGTGAAAAATCACCCGAAAAATAGTTGCGTCGGCTTATCCTTCAAGTTCGTACGCCGAAAAATTCAGTCATTTATATTTCTGAAATCTCCACATTTTTTTGAAAATTATGGTGTTCTCGGATTTTTATTTCGTTGTTGTTTTCCGGTGTCGCCCTGTGGAAGCGCGCACCTCTGTGTACGACACTGGGGTAACGTATGTTACTATCAATTAAGCCCACATTCTAATTATTTCAATTTAATGATGATACTAATATATAATAACCACACTACTTATATTTTCTTAACAAGTAAAATTTTCGGGGCATTACAACTTTACCCTACTAAAAAAACAATTTGGTCTTCCAAATTTAATAACACCTGAGTATAGGTACTAACCTATGAACAATTCCGGATATTTGATCTTGATGGTGTCATCTGGTTCCCATGTTGCCTCTTCTTGTCCTCGCTTATTCCACTGAATCTTTAGTAAGGAAACTTTCTTGTTCCGAAGTTGCTTGATTTTTTGATCAAAGATCTGTACTGGTCTTTCTTCGTACGCCATATTTTCTTGTACCTCCAAACCTTGGTATTCAATAATGTGTTCTGGGTCATATACGTACTTTCTCAACATTGACACATGAAAAATATCATGTCCATTAGATAGTTGTGGCGGTAGTGCCAATTGATACGTCATTTCCCCAACTCTTTTTAGTATTTCAAATGGTCCAATATACCTTGGACTTAATTTTCCCTTGATTCCAAATCTCTTGATTCCTCTTCGGGGTAATACTTTAAGAAACACATGCTCTCCTTGTTGAAATTCCAGTTCCCTTCTTCGGCGATCAGCATAGCTTTTCTGTCGGTCTTGGGCATCTTTCATTCTGTCTTATACTAATTTGATAATTTCTGTGGTTTCTTGGATCATTTCAGGTCCAAGAATATGTGATTCTTTTAGTTCTACCCAACATAGTGGTGATCTACATTGACGACCGTATAAGGCTTCAAATGGTGCCATTTGAATGGTAGACTAATAACTATTATTATAGGCAAATTCCATGATTGCTAAATGAGTGTTCTAGTCATTTCCAAATTCCAATATACAAGCACGACACATATGTTCAATAAGTTGGTTTACCCGTTCTGTTTGTTCGTCAGTCTGAGGATGAAATGATGTGCTAAACTTTAATTTAGTCCCCAATGCATCTTGTAGTTCTCTCCAAAAATGTGAGGTGAATCTTGCATCCCTGTCAGAGACTATGTCTTTCGGAATTCCGTGTAGTCAGACAATTTCTTTCACATATAATGCTGCCAGAACACTAACATACCACCTTGTCTTGATTGCTAAGAAATGAGCTGACTTAGTAAGTCGATCAATGATTACCCACATGGCATCAAATTCACTTCGTGTCCTAGGTAATCCTACAATAAAATCCATACCGATACTATCCCATTTCCACTCTGGTACTTCGAGTGGTTTTAACTTTCCAACCGATTTCTGATGCTCAGCTTTAACTTTCTGACATGTAAGGCATCTTGCTATGAAGTCCACAATGTCTTTCTTCATATTGCACCACCAGAAATGCTTCTTTAAATCTTGATACATCTTGACAGCTCCAGGATGAATGGTGTAATGTGACCGGTGAGTCTCTTCTAAAATTTGCTTCTTGATTTCAGAGTTATCCGGCACACACAACCTATCTCGGAATCGAAGATTACCATGAATATCCTCATTAAAATCAGGTTTTAAAATTAACTTCTCTCGGATCTCTGCCAATATAGGATCATTATCCTATTGTTTTCCTATTTGTTTTATCAAATCTGATTGAACTATCAAGTTATTAATCATAACTTTTCCTTCTTGCGATTCAGCCTTCAAGCTTAATGTGGAGAATTCTTCTAACAATTTCCATTCCTTTGCTTGTAATTGAAGCACCTTAGCTATAGGATTTCTGCTAAGTGCATCTGCCACAGTATTTCCTTTCCCCAGATGGTATTCAATTTTGAAATCATAATCTTTAATATACTCCATCCACCTTCTTTGTCTCATATTCAATTCTTTTTGTGAAAACAAATACTTAAGACTCTTATGATCAGAGTACACTATGAATTGATTGTCATATAGATAATGCCTCCATAGCTTGAGTGCAAAAATTACTGCGGCTAATTCCAAATCATGTATTGGATAATTTTTCTCATGGGTCTTCAATTGTCTTGACGCATAGGCAATGACTCTTCTATCTTGCATCAATACACATCCTAGTCCAATACTTGAAGCGTCGGTATAAACCTCAATTAATTTACCCTCTACCGGCAAAGATAGAATTGGTGCCGATGATAGACATTCCTTTAATAACTAAAATGCTTGCTCGCAACTCTCACTCCATATAAATGCAGTTCCTTTTCTAGTCAATTGTGTGAGAGGCGAGGCAATTCTAGAGAAATTCTGGACAAATCGCCGGTAATAACTAGCCATACCCAGAAAACTTCTAACCTCAGTGAGGTTCTTTGGTTGCTCCCATTTTTGTATGGTCTCAATCTTCAAAGAGTCCACAGACAAACCTTCTTTTGAAATAATGTGTCCCAAAAACATTACTTGCTTCATCCAAAATTCACATTTACTAAACTTTGCATATAGCTTGTGATCTCGTAATAGTTGCAAAGTAATTCGTAAATGTGTCTCATGTTCTTCTATGCTCTTGGAGTAAATCAGTATATCATCAATAAACACAACCACAAATTGATCCAAATAAGTTCGAAACACGTCATTCATCAGTCGCATAAATGCAGCAGGTGCATTAGTTAATCCAAAGGGCATCACTACAAATTCATAGTGCCCGTATCCTGTTTAGAAAGCTATTTTGTGGATATCTTGCTCTTGAATCTTGAGTTGATGATAACCAGATCTTAAATCAATTTTGGAGAAACACTGAGCTCCAGACAATTTATCAAATAGGTCATCAATTCTTTGAAGTGGGTATTTGTTCTTTATGGTCAATTGGTTTAACTGTCGATAATCTATACATAATCGCATAGACCCATCTTTTTTCTTTACAAATAACACTGGAGCACCCCAGAATGAGGTACTAGGTCTAATAAATCCTTTTTTGATCAATTCTAGCAATTGTCTTTTAAGCTCTTTCAACTCTTCTATTGACATCCGGTATGGTGTTCTTGAAATTGGTGTAGCTCTCAGTACCAATTCAATCGAAAAATTTACCTCTCTATTAGGTGGTATACCAGGTAACTCTTCAGGAAAAACATCAAGAAATTCTCTTACCACTGGAATATCTCCCAATCTGGTGATATCTTGATTTAATATCGTTACAGAAGCCAAGTACCCTTGACAACCTTTCCGTACTAGCTTACAAGTCTTAACTGCTGAAATTATTGGTATTCTTCTGGTGTGGGGTTTATCAAAAGTTTTAGAACAAATTTCCTTTCTTGGGAAAGTAATCTGCCTTAATTGGCAATCTAAATTAGCTTGATACTTAGATAACCAATCCATCCCAAGGATCACATCATAATCCCACATTTCCAAACATATCAAATCACCAGATAAGTTATGTCCATTAATTAGGATCTGACTAACAGGGTAATACTCCTTAAGCTTTTCACCCTCACTCAAAGGAGTTGCCACTTCCAATTGTGTAGACAATGGGACTGATTGTATTTCCAAAGTTTTAGCAAGATCATAACTAATAAAGGAGTGCGTAGCTCCTGAATCAAACAATACATGTGCAGGTTTTGAGTTACTATTAGTGTACCTTCAATCAGTCCGCCTTCTTGCAGGGATTCAGGCTCTACCTCCTGAATAGCTTGTATTCTCCCTTGTTTTGATTTTTTTGCTTGGGGATTTGGTTTGGCTGGCGTATTCTTGATCATCGGACAATCTAGAATTCGATGCTGAGTACTCCCACACTTGAGACATGCACCAACCTACGCCAAAAATTTTCCGCCATGTGTCTACTAATGTGACAGTGCTTGCACACATCCTTGCTCCCAATTGGAGCCTTCCCTACCTTCTTCCCAGATGGCTGAACTTTCGGGGCATTTCCCGACTCAAATTTTCTCTCTGATCTGAAGATCCTTCTCCCGACCTTCCTTTAATTTTATCCACCAAATCATTTGCAGCTTCCAATGCGAAAGCACTTTTGACCATATCCGAGTACGTAGTGATCAGATGTAAAGTTAACTGCATAATATAGAGAGGACGTAGTCCATTCATGAACCTCTTGGCTTTTAACTTATCCGTAGCTATGAGTTGTGGAGCATACTTAGACAATCGCGTGAATTGGGCCTCATACTCAGATACTGACATCCTTAATTGTTTTAGATTAGCAAATTCATTTGCCTTCTTTTCCTGGACAACCTCGGAAAAGTACTGGTCATTAAACATTTCCACAAATTTATCCCAACTAATTTGAGTTGGATCTTCAAATGTGGATGTCACGGTGTCCCACCATGCTCTAGCATCTCGTTCTAACTAAAAAGTCACCAACCGGATCTTCTCTTCCTCGGTGCATTTAATCACTCCAAATATCCTTTCAATGTCCTTTAACCAAATTTCGGATTCATCCGGGTCTGTACTTCCTGCAAATCTTGGAGGATCTAAACTTCAGAAATCCCTGAAAAGACTTGTCCCATTATGACTGTTATTTTTGGCTATAGACCTCATTACTCGGGTCAAGTCATGCATCGAGTTTTCCATTTTCCTCTAGTTAGCGTCACCTCCGTCCATGACAAAATTAAGGAAGTATCTGAAACATTCAATAGGACATACATTAATTTCACAATCCACCCAAACTTGCATTCATCACATGCATACATTTCAAATTCATATAACACTCCATTTCCATTCATAAGTCAAATATTTACATTGAAACATACTATCACAAACCAGCAACTAAGTTACTGCAATCTCCTCCTTTCGACTTGTCCATATTTCAAAACATACTTCATTAACCTCTCACATCCCCTACACATGGAAGTTACATTTGTACAACTAATATTTACACAAAAGGAGAGGTTTACAAAAAGAAGTGAGTTGTCTATCCACAATTTTTAATTTCTGGTCAAATCTATAACTGGTTTTGCGGGCGGTGGTTGCTGTTCTTCTGCCCCCCCATAATGCAGCTCTCTCGTGGCATTGGTCATCTCCTCCCAATACCCCTTGATCTGATGGAGCAGCATCTCTTGCCCCAACTTCAGACCATTCAGATCATTCATAATCTGGTTCATAATATCGAAGGAAACCTGTGGATTTCCCACCAAGAAAGCGCCTGCTGTCAGATTTAATACTTCCTCTTTGATCTGTACGTGGGTTTCCCTCTGTGCTTGAGCATATAATTCTAGGTCCTGACGTAGCATTTCCATGGCTGCTACCAACCTTTGTTGAGCACTCATATCCATGCTGAAATATTTCACAAGTTAAGCATTTACATGATTACAAAAATCATGCTAACTAATCCCATGTTTCTACCCCAACTCACTGGTTATCCCTAGGTTTATCGTACTAATGCTCTGATACCAATTTTATCTGTCACATCCAAGTAAAAGTCTATTTACTGAAAATGACAGATATTAAGCACGAGAATTAACACAAAAGCTTATTTATACACAACTCTCTCTTAGCGGAAGCTTTTTACATGATACTCCTCACTATAGTCTAAATGAGGAGGAGATAGAGGTAAACTATAACATTATTACATTCCAACCAACTATAAGAGAAAAAAAAGGAAAAGTAACTATTCGCAGGACGACGGGTAGTCCACTCAGCACACATATCCCCCTTAGACTTCATTCCCAACTTGATCACCTGAAAAAGGTAGGAAGAATGAGCTAACTAGCCCAGTAGAATTCAATTCCTTTAAACAAGAAGGACTCAAGTATATAATCATAGGACAAGAATCTGAATATTGAGTATTACATAGTGGGACGAATGTGTCCACTGATTAACACATGTAAAACAATGGAAATGTAGAAGCATAATCATGCATTCAAGATAACACATAAGTTCTGGTTCAGATACCCATTTACACACACATGTATGATATGATGACCAATCAAGCATGAAATGATGTATGCCAACATCCATTTGTCCTTATCGTTCCCGCACGGCCACTAACAAATTCGGGTGCTCCTCCCAGGACTGAACCAGCCCTATTTGCCCAGGCATAATTTCTCATTGAGTCTAAAGACCCACAACTTTGTCATCATAACACACTCACTCTTGTAATGGTTTAGTTGAGGTACACAGGTATTCAAGATTGTACATGAAACAAAGATTTAAAGATTAATACCAATGATTCCAAAAGGTGGTAGCCATGAAGGAATAATCCATGGCTAAAAGAATGATCCCTCACATTGGTACTTGTTGTACTGAAGACAAGTTGGCACTACTGGATAGACAAGTTACTGCTATGTTAACACAAGTCACTGTGGTGTCAACACAGTTCACTGTGGTGTTCATACAGTCCAGGAGTAGTGTCGACACAGTCCAGGGGTAGTGTCGACACTAGTGCTGTTTTCCAGCAAGCAGTCAGAACAATCCAGGAGTGGTGTCGACACAGTCCAGGGGTAGTGTCGACACTAGTGTTGTTTCCCAGCAAACAGTCTGAACAGTTCAGGAGTAGTGTCGACACAGTCCAGGGGTAGTGTCGACACTAGTGTTGTTTCCCAGCAAACAGTCTGAACAGTTCAGGAGTAGTGTCGACACAGTCCGGGGGTAGTGTCGACACTAGTGATGTTTCCCAACAAACAGTCTGAGCAGTTCAGGAGTGGTGTCGACACAGTCCAGGGGTAGTGTCGACACTAGTGTTGTTTCTCAGCAAACAGTGTGAGCAGTTCAGGAGTAGTGTCGACACAGTCTAGGGGTAGTGTCGACACTAGTGCTGTTTCCCAACAACAGTCAGAAAGAAAGAAGAAGAGGAAGAAGAAGAAATTCCTCTACATGGGTGGTATGAAAACCTTATGAAAGGAAGATTTAAGTATAAACAACCCTTCTAAAAGATTTTTCCTTACATCTAACAAGAATTTCTTCACAAGTATATTTTGTCTAAGACATGAGCATTAGATAAAGTATAGACACAATGGACAGAAAGACATATCTATTAATCATTTCAGAACACAAATCAAGGTGTGGATATAGTATACACTCATACTTGGGAATCCTAACAAAGAAGGAAAGAGAATAGGAAAATCCTAGAATATGGACACTCAATTCCAGGAGTACTTAAGGATTCAAATCTGTAATTGGAAGATATACACCTTTTAAACAAGGAACAAACTCACTGCACTAAAGATATTTGTGACTTCAAAATAAGACTCCAGAACTAAGGATGGAAGAAGAAGAAAATAGGAGATGGAACCTACATGATAAACACCCAATTTCAGAAGCATTTAAGGAGTCAAATCCAAAGTCTAAGAGAATAAACACTTAAACATGAAGGAGCACACTATTCTAAAGATCTTTATGGCTCTAAAACAAGATTCTATAGCATGTATAAAAGACAGGAGTGAGAAAGGAGGGAATGAATCCTACATGACTTGAAGGAGATGGAGTCTTTCTTCAGAGAACCCCCAACTATAAGATAGAGACGTAGTCCCAGGTGCTAACAGCAACCACCCACCGTTGCTCCTTGAAGCACCCACACGCACGCAGTGGAGATAGCAGCTCCTGTAGCCGCAGCAACGACTTCCTCACAGCACTAATAGCCGCACAACACAGTAGCAAAAGAAGAAGTAGCTTCAGCAGTAACACACACACACACAATCAGGAGTTGAAAGGTGGGTGCGATGGCTGTGGGAGGGTTTTTATAAACCCAGCAGGTTCCTCATGCAATGGACACATCGGCCTTTGAGGTGTCATGGTAAAAAACCATTTGGTTTTTACCACAACACGTAGCCCATGCAAGTATTCCCATACTTACACGTTAGTAACAAACGTGTTAATTTCTTACTTTGGTGTGCTGGCCTCTCTAATGCCTCACACGTGGCATAGCAAATAATCCACAAAAATCCATCCCGTAATTGTCCCCTAAATCAACTGATTCAATAATCCACATGTAAACATGTTCAAATGGTGTCCATTTGTCTTGAAATTTTAACCATAAGTTAATGTAATGGTTTTACAAATTCTGGTGATTTTTATTTAATTTTTAGAATTTATTTTACACTGTGTGAAAAATCACCCGAAAAATATTTGCGTCGGCTTATCCTTGAAGTCCGTACGGCGAAAAATTCAGACATTTATATTTCTGAGATCTCCACATTTTTTTCTAGAAATTATGGTGTTCTCAGATTTTTATTTCGTTGTCATTTTCTGGTGTCGCCCTGTGGAAGCACGCACCTCTGTGTACGACACTGGGGTAATGTATGTTACCATCAATTAAGCTCACATTCTAATTATTTCAATTTAATGATCATACTAATATATAATAACCACACTACTTATATTTTCTTAACAAGTAAAATTTTTGGGGCATTACATTAGCACTGGCCCTAATAGCGGGCTCCACATTATCAACAGGAGGTTCTTCTTCATCTGAGGTGCTCTCCACAACACCTTCTTAGAACTGATCAACATGGGGGCTAATTGTGTGCTCCCCCTGAATCTCTGCTTCCTTCTCAACTGCATGCTCCCCTTGAACAAGAACATCTTCCATTGGAACATCTGCACTGTGGCCTGGTGCCACAACTTCAGCCATAACTTCATCTTGCTCCCCATGAATATTTGTGATAGTATCCAAAATATCTTCAATTACTGCTGCAACAACTGTCGAAGGGGACTCAACCTCTGAGGATTTCCCAACAGGCTCAATGTGCTCGGGAGGAATTTCTTCAATTCTTCTTGGACTGGCCACTGGAACTTCAATTCTGATATCTGCTGCTGCCTCTTCTTCCTCTACTTGAACCACTGGAATTTTTGTTCTAACCTCTTCTGGCTGTTCTTGAACTGCTGGAACAACTGGAGCTTCTGCAACAGGGGCTTCAATTCTTACAACAACGTCTTCCTCTGCCTCTGGAACTTGAACTTCTTGAGCTTCTTCGATGATGGCCTCACCTTCGGCGACTGAAGTCTTTGACCATACCCCAGCTACCAATGAGAAGCCACTCTTCTTCAGATTTCTGCTTCTAATGGCTTGTCCCATCTTCTCGAACACTTCACCAGTCACTTTTATGTTGAAATGCTGGAAATTTTTTGTCAGCAGGTGAGCATAAGGAAGAGATACATTCAATTTATTTTTCTTGTCCCATATCATCGCAGATGCAAACTTCATCCTTTCAAAAATCAACTCTTCCATGTTGATATCTTGGTTCTAAATCGCCCAGAACATCATATCAGAGTCTGCCTTAGTGCATGTGGAGAAAGTAGCACTCTTAGGCACTAGAATTTGGCAAACAATGAAGTGCAGAATCCGGTTGAAGGCATTCAACTGATTAATGTCAATCTTTCCATCCTTCAACTTGTATTCAGTACCAATAATTCCTAAACCCTTGATATGGATATCAACACTGTCTACCCCACTGCGACCGGCGGTAGACACACCAAATAGACTCTCCAACAGATCATACGAGATATGAATAGAGGTACCTTTGACTGTGGAGGTCAGGGACCCATCCGCTTCGGATTACAAATAGGTATAGAAAGCCTTCGCCAAATCTGGATAGCTTGCCTTTGAAATAGTCACCATCTTTGTCCACTTCATCCTCTGCATTGCTGCTACCACACTATGCATCCCGTTCGTCTCCAAATCAGCCACATCCACTGCCTTGTTACCACAGAGCTTTGTCTTCACCGATGCAAACCATTCCTGCTGCTCTGCTATGAGGAACGCGGTGCTGTAACCGCCAACAGTGCCGGACACCCCAGAAACCGCCATGGATTTGAACAGGGAAAGGTTCTGGAGGATCGTTGGAAGGAGTAGAACAGAAGCCCTCAAGATATTTTTGCACGAACAAAGGGATTCTTTCGAAATCACAAGGAGAGGATGCCAGAATCAATAGGGTTTATCATTCCAGGTGAGTCGAACGAGAGGAGAGAGAAAGGTGGAATCGTTATGGCATAGATTGTGAGTTTAATATCAGAACTTAAAGTTACTTTTGAAAGGACATCGTAATAAATGCGAAAAATGACAAAAATGAAAACTATTTCGCAAAGGATAAAGTCTTATAAAATAATGAACTGTCAAAGCTAGTTATAACGCAAGCAATTTAAGAATTTACTTAAATCCAGGGGAGAGAATAAGCATTATTCTAAAGATATTATTATTTCAGTTATGTGCAGAAAAATCTATCACAAATTACACATGCTTAATTCCCTTCTAAGAGACGTAAATCTCTCTTCAGGTAAGGCCTATGTGAAGATGTATGCTAACTGATTTAGAGTATCTATAAAAGAAATATTTATATTACCATTTGCTACATGCTTGGTTTTGGAGTGCTGAATTGGATTCTTGGTAAGATTTATTGCACTTGTGTTGTCGCACAGCAAAGGAATGGTCTTGATGTGCAATCCATAATCCTCAAGTTGTTGTTTTATCCATAGGAGTTGTGTGTAACAGCTTCCAGCAGCCACGTACTCAGCTTCAGCTGTTGATAGTGCTACTAAATTTTGTTTCTTTGAGGACGATGAAATCAAGCATCCTGCAAGAAATTGACGACTACCACTGATGCTTTTTCTATGTACCTTGCATCCAGCATAATCAACATCAGAATATCCAATTAAACTAGTTTCGCATGATTTTGGATACCATAAGCCTAGATCATGAGTTCTAGCTAGATATCTAAAGATCCTTTTAACAGATATTAAAAGAGATTCTTTAGGATCAGCCTGATACCTTGCACACATGCATACACTAAATAAAATATCGGGTCTACTAGCAGTTAAATAAAGTAATGATCCTATCATACTTCTGTACAGTTTTTGATCTACTTTCTTAACATCTTTATCACTGTCTAACCTTGTAGATGTGCTCATTGGTGTGGACAGTGGCTTTGCATTGTCAAATCCAAAATTCTTTAATAATTCCTTGATGTATTTCGCTTGGCAGATATGTGTGCCTTCTTTGTCTTGCTTGATTTGAAGTCCAAGGAAATAATTTAGTTCCACCATCATGCTCATTTCGAATTCTCCCTGCATAAGCTTTTCAAAGTACTTGCACAGAGATTCATCAGTAGATCTGAATATTATATCATCCACATAGATTTGCACAAGCAATATATTTTTAAATTTTGACTTAAAAAATAAAGTGCTATCTACTTGTCCTCTGATAAAACTATGGTTTAATAAAAATGCATTAAGCCTTTCATACCATACTCTAGGTGCTTGTTTTAAACTATATAGTGCTTTATGCAATTTAAAAACATGATTTGGAAATTCTTCTTCATCAAAACCAGGAGGTTGTTCTACATAGACTTCCTCCTTTATATAGCCATTTAAGAATGCAGATTTTACATCTATTTGAAAAAGTTTTAAATCTAATGCAGATGCATATGCAAGTAAAATTCTAATAGCCTCTAGTCTAGCCACTGGTGCATAGGATTCATCGAAATCTATGCCTTCCTCTTGGGAATAGCCTTGAGCGACCAGTCTAGCCTTATTTCTAGTGATAACAACAGCTTCATCCAATTTGTTCCTGAACACCCATTTGGTGCCAATCACAGGATGATCTGATGGTCTCGGAACAAGGGACCAAACTTGGTTTCTCTTGAACTGATTAAGTTCATCTTGAATGGCTAAGATCCAAGATTCATCAGACAGTGCTTCATTGACTGTCTTCGCCTCGATTTGAGAAACGAATGCTAAGTAATCACATGGAATAGCATTACCTCTTCTTCTTACCCCACCAGATGGATCTCCAATGATGTTGTCTCTTAGATGATCATTCTTGTATCTCCATTCCTTTGGAAGATCATTATGAGATATTTCTTTCTGTTGCATTTCTTCCAAGCACTACGCCAAATTTGATCTTTAGCAGCAATTTATCTGACAGCCAATTTATATTTGCTGTTAATTAATAGCATTTTTTACAAAATAGCTTCTAATAAAACTACTTGATAGTTACGGTGACTATTACATTTAATAGCAATAATAATTAGCTGTTAATAATCAACTTTTTTAAATATTGGCTATTAATTATTCTAATCAGATGACGATTATCTTTTACAGCATATTTATTAGCTATATTATATCATTTAGAGTACATAGATATTTTGGGGGGAAAGTTTAACTTTTGTGGGAAACCTACTCCCGTGGGATTTAGTAGAAGAAACCTACGTGACGATTACCCCCCCAGCCGCCATCGCACACCAAGCCCCGTGAAGTGTCCTCCTTCCTCACATCACCGTCTGAGACGAATACCCCGCCCGGCCGCCGTCGCACACCAAGCGCCGTGAAGCCGGCCTCCTCCTTCCTCATATCCACGTACGGGACGATTACCCCGCCCGGCCGCCGTCGCAATGGAAGCCCCGTGAAGCTAGCGGCCTCCTCCTTCCTCATATCTGGGACGAATACCACGCCGGGCCGCCATCGCACACCAAGCCCCGTGAAGCCTCCTCCTTCCTCACATCCCCGTACGGGATGCATACCCTGCCCGGCCGCCGTCGCACACCAAGCCGTGCAGGGCCACGAGTAATCGCTACACAGTCGGCGTTCTTTCCTCTCGCGGACGATTGCGGCCCTGCACGCTTTGGAAGTCTTTGTCGGAGCCGTCAACGTCCTTCATGATCGCCCCAGGCGTGGATGGGTGATCGCTACCCACGGCCTACCCAGTCGCCGCTCCTTCCTCTCGCGGACGACTACCGGCCCTGCACACTTCACAAGTCCTCGCAGCAGCCGTCGGCGCCTTCGTGATTACCCCATGCATTGACAGGTGATCGCCACCCAGGGCCACGGGTGATCGCTACCTAGCCACCGCTCCTTCCTCTCGTGGACGACAGCTGGCCCTGCACGGTTCGCAAGTCTTCACAGCAGCCGTCGGCGTCCTTCGTGATTGCCAGATGATGTGAACATCCCATGCGTCGACGTGGCCGCCTTGCGCGCACGAGCAACCGCTGGCATCTGCCTTGCCCTTCGGCGCCATTGTTGATTGCGAGTGGAAGGTTCATCTCCACGTAAGGCCGGTTCTTCTACATGCATGCTGGAGACACGCCTGTCACCACATGAGTGCTTGCTATAGAACTTGTGCACACGCCTTCGTCGTTCAACCTGGCCTCTCGCAGACGGGCACGGTACGTTTGTAGTTCTTTGTTGCACATGTTATTTTACTTTTTCTGCAGCGCATGCAGGTGGCCAAATCAAGATTTTTATTATCTTAGGAACACATAGGCGAAGAATATTGGCTTCTGCCAGCTGGTTTTATACAGTAGATTTCTTAGATAGTTTTCTGGTTTGTAGTGTTTATTCCCATTACATTTATGCTCATTACTGTGCATATAAAAAGTTACTGTCTCAACAGGTGATAATGTGTGTCAATGCAGTCGTACCTTCATTTGAGGGTGATCAAATAAGAACTATATTAACACTCGACGTCCCTATTGGTGAATCGCCTGCAACATGAGACCTCCTACCGGTGGCGGCTCTAAATATGGGGATAATATATCAAGTTCCAACAACAAACGTGGGGATCGAACTTTTGTTCAATGTAAACATGTGGGAAGAGGTGGTTACAATCGGTCGACAACATCTACCCGAGTCCAACCAGTGCCGTCGATTCCAACTCCATCAGTATTTACTCTAACTCAAATAATTTATTTTGTTATTTTATCAATAGATGGATAAATTGTCATGTTTAATTTTATATAGGTGTAATTAAGTTGGACATGAGTCTTTCTTTATTTTTTCAAAAAAAAAAGTTAACACAATAGAGGTTGGAATTTCCAATTAATTAATTAGCACAAGAATGGTTCTGGAACATTTTTTACTCTCTAGTACAATGAATAGAAAATAAAAATTATATGTAACACAGGCATCTTTAGAATCAACTTAACATATATCAGATGCCGTAAGAGATATATATGGTTTGGCATGGTTGTGTTTTTGTCCTTGAGGAATAATGTAGAAAGGCGAAAATTATGTTCAGGTAGAAAGTCATTTTTCAAGAAAGCAAGGATATCTATTCATGCAGCAAGTTTATATGCTCTCTGTTTTTCTAGTATTCGAACATGTTGCAAATAATTTTTAATCTTATTATATTCAAGATAGATGTTTCCTTACCTTTATGTCTACCAGTGCACTTTTATATTGTTAACTATTATATCTAATGAGCATGAGTTTGAAGTTGTTCTCCAACCTAGTGATATTTATGTTTGTATTAGACTATAGGAATTATTACCTAGAGCAAATTTGAGAAATGCAACAAGAAATATGCTAGTTGAGAATGAAGATATTCATGTTAAGATGCATATATATATATATATATTGATATAGATAAATATGCTTTCTTTAATTCTATCATTATATCATTTTTATTTAAAACTATCGTGTCACTTTTATATTTTTAGGTTTCAATTTATTATTTTAAAAAGATGAGGCAGATAAGAAGCTTACATTCATTTGATTGTTTTTTCACATATCTTAGTTCTATTGATGGGAGATACGACGATTTGTATATTAGGTAATTACTTACTTTCTGTTGTATTATTTATTATTATTATTAGAATTAATTTCTTGATCCTTTATCTAGTTATAATCTGTTGCTGAGAGCTTCTAAATTTTGATAGAAACAAAAAAGTAAGATGATATACTAGAGTGAGAACAAGAATGGGATTACATTAGATTTAACATTCATATGTTAGCCAGCTCCATTATTTTTACATATAATGGAACGGCTGTGAAGGGGGGTGGGGGATTGAGTTTAAGAGGGAAAAAAAAAAGGAAAATTAAGTAAGCAGGTGAATGGGGAGGGGGGGGGGAGAGTTTAAGAAAAAATATATGCATGTGAATGGGGAAGAGGCGGCTACTGCATGTGAATGGTTAAGAAATGTTACTTTATGTCTTAGTTTTTTCTTCTTCTATCTAACCACGCTAAACCTGCATGTGAGGCCATTTGAGGAAAAAAAAAAAAACAACAACCCCCCTGCTAGCTTTGATGTTGGCACATATCTTAGTTCTATTCTTTGTTCATATATATGTAAACATCACCTAATTGATTTAGTTCTATTCTTTGTGTATATATGTGGGTTGATTTTTTATTTGTATTCAAATGACAGGGCATACAAGATACTTCTCAACTACAACTCACTTCTAAATCCAGGCTGAAAAATTCAACACTCCATCTCAGAAAAAGTCAATCTAGTAGGGCATTGTCAGGAACACATACCAGAGACGATCTTGAATCACTCACACAACCAACACATGTTGAAGAACATGATGACCATTTAAAAGAGTCTCCAAGTCATGATTTAGATAACAATACAAGTAATGTAATGGTGTTTAATAGATTTATAACTTTCTTTCACATTGTGCATTCACATTGTCATATGATTGTCTAAATATTTATAGGTGCACAAAAGAAAACTCGTGGAGTTACTCGATGTCTAGATCTACTAAATATGGATAGAAGAAAACTTTTAACTGTTGATGTGAATGATTTAGGCCAACCAGTTGGACCCAATGCTAGAAAGTTCGCAAGCTACTTGGGTACTATTGCTCGCAATCCACAAAAAGCTCCATTAACAGGGGAAGATTGGAGGAAGATGCCAACAGAGTATAAGAATCACATGTGGGATCTTGTGAAGGTACTAATCTATAATTATTTAAATCATTTACAATTTGTATGTTGATCTCTATATTCTTTCAAAACTAATGAACAGGAGAAGTTTGAGGTCGATGATGCCTTATATATATGGGCAATGAAAAGCTTGGAAATAAATGGAAGAACTTCAAATGCAGTCTTAAGAAAAAATATGTGGATGCTATCAATGTTGGTGATGATGTTCTAAATATATCTGATCCACGAGTAGATCCAGCACAATGGAAGGACCTTGTTAACTTTTGGAGGACTGAAAAAAGTCAAGTAAGTAAAGCTACATTTGAAACTCTTTAATATAATAATATATCTATGTATTCTCTAATATTTCTTATAAATTTCTAGCAACGAAGTGCCATGAACAAGTTGAATCGTGAAAAGCAAATAGTAGGTCATACTACTGGTTCAAAAAGCTTTGCAATGATACGTGAGGAGATTGTAAGTGTACCATACAACATTGTCATGTTTGTGACACACATTTATATATTTTGTCTTAATTGATTTTTTTTCATTATCTTTGTTATAGCGTCAAAAAGAGATGATGCAAGAAATCCTTCTAGAGCAGAATTGTTTAGTATAACACATACTCGAAAGGATGGTCATCCAATTAGTGAAGAATCAGCTAGAGTTATGGTAAATCATTTATTAACATATTAGGCCTTTCCTTTATTATTAAATGATGGCATCGTTAATGGAAATAATTTTGTAGCCTTATAGATTGGTGATTATATGTGTATTTCTATTTTGTACTTACGATCCAGAGAGCTGCCTGTAGATTGACTATGTTTAATTTAGGCTAACCCTGTACTTTGAAGGAATTCCTCATACTTGGCCTCATTTATTTTTCCATGTTGTTTTCCTATGCAATGAAGCCAACCGTAGGATGATGCTTTTCTTTTGTATGAAACCAGAAAACATGTGATGTTGTTTTGTTATAGCATTCATGTATGATTCCATATTATGTTATAGCATCCATGTATGATCTTTTGTATGAAACCGTAGAATTATGCTCTTCTTTTGTATGATTCCATGTTTTTTTGGCCTTATATATCAGATTTTTATTATATGATAACCGTTTTCTACTTATTTGATAAAGTCATCCATGTATGGATTAGACCATTTGTATATTCTGGTGAATCCCATCCTCCTTTGACAAACTAGTCATTATTTTCAATGGTTCAGTTACATATTCCATGTGTCACATTTTGCTAGGGTCTGTTCGCTTTTCACTGATCACAACAGTAGATCTGCTTTCTAACCTTTTTTCTCAGGCATGCTGTGAAATGGAAGTGAAAGAGAGTGGCCAAAGCAGGGAAAATGATTGAGGCAAACACTGAGATTGCTATGCTAGGAGTGAGAGGATGGAGAGTTTGGTCTTGGGAGGCTTAATAGAGGGAAATTTATAGCCCTTAATGCCTCGTCTAGTTGCCTGCTACGCTAGGAGTTCCATTATCAGGTTTTGAGCTCTGTCCAATGACTAGAAATATAACCCCAACAAGATAACGCATTCACTTTGGAGAAATATTCCTTAAAGTGATTTTACTAGATATTAACCCAGAAGAAACTAAGAAAGCTCCAAGCAGTGACCAGTGGAATATTTGGCAGCGGCCTGCTTGAGGTGCCCAGGAGTCTGATAGTTAAGACAGTCTTCATACTAAACTTGTTTTGTCATGCTTCCTCCTAATTGGTTACGCGTCGCTGTTCCATGTTGCTTATACTCCACTTAGTACTTGGTAAATGATTTATTAACATATAGGCCTTTCCTTTTATTATTAAATGATGTCTAACTTTTTATTAATTTTATTAGGGTATGTTGCAAGAAGTTTCATCTCCAGAAGAAAATACATCTCCCAAGACAATGAAGGATGACCTTCTATCCCAAGTATTAAGAAAAGATAAGCCAGGACGTAAAAGGATGCTTGGATTAGGTCCTACACCTTCTAGTGTATATGGCCCTGTGCCCACTCGTGCTCAAGCTCTACAAATGGTTAATCAAGTCAAGACATCATCTGAGACTGTTATATCTAAAATGTTTGAAAAAATAGAGGAAATGAAGGTGGAACACGAAAAAATGAAGGAATCATATGAGAATCGTCTTAGCAATTTGCATGCAGAAATTGATACACTTAAAGACTTGATGCAGCAAAATAATGAAATTATCAGGTAAAATTTCTAATTTATACCATCTTGCATGCAAATTAGTTTAATGATGTATAGAATAAACTTCTTTGTTTTGTTTTTCTTAATCAGGCACATGATGGTAATGCATCGCCTTCAATTCATTCATCTGCTTCAAGTCATGAAGTACAACATCATAATGTGAGAATTATGTCTATTTTTATGCATATTACTTGATGAAATTCTCTTTTTTTAATAGCATTTAATTTCATCCAACTAATGGATTAGGCTAGAATTCCCATCCAAGGCCCTCGTGCAATTTTTTCAAAAAGGACAACACAATTACATAGTGAGGTACATATTTGACATGTCACTATTGTTGTGAAACCATATTTTAAAGATCTTGTTGAATGAATTATCTTGTTATCCACAGGTGCAACGAGGATTAAAGAAAAGGGGAAGAAATGATGACAATGTGAATGTTCAGGTAAATACAACTCTTAATGTTATTGTTTGTTAGTGTATTATGATTAAAAGTTCTTTTTCTTCTTCTTTTTTTTGACAGGGAAAAGCTATGGTTTACTTAAAGAGTTTCAAAAAGTCTCTTGTCAATGTGGCTCTTGCTACTATTGAAAGTAAAGATCCGTTAAAGAAGGTTGGAGGTTGTGACTTAGGATGTGAATATTGGGAAGTGGCTATAAATGTTGCTCTTGTTTATAATGAACCTCTCCCAAGACCATATGGACAATTCAAGACTATTGGAGATGCAATTGGGGCAACTATTGCTTGGCCTTTTACTCTTGTACGTTTGTTCAATTGTACATATTTCAATATTAATAACGTTATCAATTCTATGCTAAATATGACTTTTCTCTTGCAGGTCACAAGGGTAGAATAATGATCTACATGAAGACAACTTGAAATGAAACATTTTGTCATCTCTTTTTTCTTTTCTCCTTTGGACATTTCATGATGTCAGAACCACCTACATTTTGGATGTTCATTGAGACAATGTTTGGAAAACATATTTTACTCTTTTGTGTTTGTCATTTCTAAAAATGTGCGATGTCTTGTGAGAATGGATGTATATGATGTCTTTTTCGTGGAAATGGATTATTGGATATGTATGATGTGTTTTGGTAGGTTTTTGCCAGTGAATCATAAATGTTGTGGAAAGATCTATCGAATATAGATAGAACAATGTATATTTTGATATATTTGTATACAGGTGGTGTTGTATAATCAACTATAGTGATAATTTTAAATGTCACTATTATAAACTTTTAGTAGCAAATATATATGCTAGTATATGTTATTATATACACTTTTAGTGGCAATTATTTTTGTTGTTAAAATATATATTAGCAGCTAATTACTCCTTTTCAGTAGCTATTTAAATTGCACATATCTAATCTTCAAAAGCAATAAGAAATGCTGTTAATACGTATAGTGACAAATATGTTCTAATTTTAAAAGAATAAATAATAGCCATTATATTAGCTTCTATTGGTATACAATGGAAGCAATTATATTTGCTACAACAAATAAAAATGATAGCCAAAGATTAGCTACCAATAATAAATATATTTAGCAGCAATTTTAAATGCTTATATTGCTAATTATTGTAGCCATTTAAATGGCTATCAAACGTTTTTGCGACACTTAGACAACAAATAGAGTACACTTGTGCATATTTATAACAGCTTTTATAAGTGTCATTAAAGATTCCTTTTAGCAGCTATGATTCTGAATGGCTGCTATTTACTTTTAGCGACGGGACTTATAACAGCCAACTTTTGGATGGCTATTAAAAAGATTTAGTAGCCATTATTTTAGCTATAGCAACATATAAAATTACTACTAAAAGTCACATTTGTTGTAGTGTTAAGCTCAAGGATAGAAGGTGTGTGTGAACCTTGTGCAAAAGGGAAGCACACAAAATCTTCTTTCAAGATAAAAACAGTTGTAACAACCTCCAAACCTTTAGAACTGTTACATATGCATCTGTTTGGGCCGATGAGAACCACCAGCCTAGGAGGAAAGAACTTTGGATTTGTGATAGTGGATGATTATTCAAGATTTACATGGGTATCTTTTTTAGAGCATAAAGATGACACCTTTGATAGCTTTGTTAAGTTCAGCGAGAAAGTTCAGAAGGACAAGAAGTTCAGCATAAGAAGTATTTTATCAGATCCTCGTGGAGAATTTCAAAATGAAAAATTTACAGAATTCTGTGATGATCAAGGAATTGAGCATAACTTCTCAGCACCAAGGACACCACAACAAAATGGAGTTGCTGAGAGGAAGAATAGAACATTATTGGATATGGCCAGAATCATGTTATCAAAATACAATCTTCCTAGATATTTCTGGGCTGAAGCAATCAACACAACATGTTACAAAATAAATAGAGTGATGATCAGGCCAATCCTGAAGAAGAAAGCGTATGAACTTTACAAGCAAAAGAAACCCAAGATTAGTCACTTCAAGACGTTCGGATGCCCTTGCTTCATCCACAATAATGTTAAGAGAGATATTGGTAAGTTAGATTCCAAATCTGATGAAGGAATATTCATGGGGTATGCCTCAAAACCTAAAGGTTATAGAGTCTTTAATAAACAATGTTTATTAATTGAGCAAACTGTCCATGTTATTTTTGATGAATCTAACCCTTCCCTGAGAAAGGAAGTAGATAGTGATGATGATGATGCAGAAAAATTATCCAAGAAACTGAAGGATACATCTATCAAGGATAATGAAGATCCCTTTGGGCAAACTTTCCACTAGATTTCGCATGACCAATTTTCTAATTCCATCCAAACTGCAGTGACCCAATCTCCTGTGCCATAGTTCAACTGATTGATCTTTATTTGCTGCAAGGCATAATCCTGATCCTTCAACTCTTCCAGATGAAGCACATATAGATTCTTTTCTCTGCAGGCTTTGAACACTGTTACACCATTTTTGATAATGAGGCACTTTGACTCTTGAAAACTGATTTGGTGACCTTTGTGACATAGTTGGTTTATACTTATCAGGTTGTGCTTAAGTCCTTTCACACATAAGACATCTTCTATGAGAGTTCTGCCTTGGCTATCAACTGGTCCACAACCGATGACTGTTCCTTTTCCATTATCGTCATACGTCACTGTACCTTCTTCATCTTTAATGAGTGAGAACAATTTCTTGTTGCCTGTCATGTGCCTTGAGCACCACTATCCAGATACCACTTTGATACTCTAAGACTTCGCTGCAATTAAACATTAGGATTTAGGTACCTAAGTTCTTTTGGGTCCTTGCTGGTTAGTTTCCTCATTTTTTCTATTAGGTATCCATTTTAGGTGTTTAGTTGTACAGGTTATTTTGGTATGTCCTAATTTATTACAATGACTACAACAAGATATTCTACTTACTTTTTCAGTTGAGATGTACTCAAAGTTAGATTTATATTCAGTATTTTGTTCAGCTACAAATTTTGGCGTTAGATAGATTTTAGGATGAACTATTGTTTCTTCATTATCTGGTGGAGTATGTCCTAAACCATGTTTTTTTCTACCCGATCTTCTAGCTCCTTTTAATATTAGAGATGATTTAATGTTTGTGAATTTGTCAATTGTATTAGATAAATATTCATTATCTTTTGTTAGTTTGTCAACTTCCTTTTTAAGTTCACTTAAAGTCTCCTATTTTTCCAGATTTGTTATTTGTTCATTTTTAGTTTTTAGATCTTCACATAATAATTCATTTCTCCTTTTTAGTTCAGAAATTTATTTTTCTAACTGCTCATTTTCAGATTTTAAATCTGAGTTAGTAATTTCTAAACATGCATGACTTTTCTTGGTAACCTTTAACAATTTGCATACATCTTTATATTTACTATATAATTCATTAAATGCGTCTTCTAAACTATCTGAATCAGAATCATTACAAGAAGTGAATGAAGAGTCAAAGGTTACCTTGTCATCAGTATTTGCCATGAAGGCCAGGTTGGCCTTTTCTTCTTCTTCTTCACTGGAGCTTGACTCGCTGTCCGAATCGCTGTCGTTGCTCCAAGCAGCTGCCATGGCTTTCTTTTTGTATTTTTTGACCTTCTTTGAATTGTCTTTCTTTCTGAACTCTGTCTTCTTTAGTTTTGGACATTCAGCCTTGATATGTCCAGGTTTCTTACATTCATCGCATATGGGTTCAGACTTCTTTGGATCCTTGACTTCGGGTTTCTTGAAGTCTTTGCCCTTTTTGAAATATCTTCTTCCAGACTGATACTTTTTCTTGGCAAGTATATGCTGCAATCTTCTGGATAGGAAAGCTTCCTCATCTTCACTGCTCCCAATACTTTTATCACCATCTGATTCATCACCAGATGTGTCTTCAACAGCTTTGAGAGTGTTGTTGTGCTTCTTTCTGCTGGAGGACTCCCCAAGCCTTTCCATGTTTATTTCGTGGGCCATTAGTGACCCAACGAGCTTCTCAAGTGACATCTTTCTCAGATCGTTTGCTTCTTCTATGGCTGTAACCTTCGGAGTCCAAGAAGCTGGTGGGGATCTTAATATTTTTCTTACCATGTCACCCATGTCATAGTTCTTTCCAAGACCAGCCAAACCATTGGTCATAGTTGCATTTGAAATCTCTCATACTGAGCTACCAGGATATCTATCCTTGTTTCCTTGACTTTGTTTGTTCCTTCATATGTGATTTTGAGTTTCTCCCACATTTCCATCGCTGATTTGCACGCTGAGATCCTATTAAACTCTTTCTTTCTATGAGCACAACATAATATACTCTTAGCTTTGCAGTTTAGAGAGATTTCTTCTTATCATCATCTGTCAAATTTTCTTTGTTGTTTAGAACTACTAGATCTCCTTCTTCTATGATGGACCAAAGTTGAAAATCGAGACATTGTACGAAGAACTTCATTCTGGTCTTCCAATAGTTGTAATCTTCTCACTACAAGAAAAAATGCTAATAGAGACCGATATAGAGACCAAAATATTTCGGTCCCTAAATAGTGACAGAATTGTCACTGCAAATAATCGGTCGCTAAATAAATGCTTTAGAGACCGATTCAAAATCAGTCGCTATTCGGTCCCTAAATAGTGACCGAATAGGGACCGAAATGAATTGGTCCCAAATGTAGAGACCGAAATATTTCAGTCCCTATTCGGTCCCTAAATAGTGACCGAATGGGGACCAAAATAAATCGGTCCCAAATATAGAGACCGAAATATTCAGTCCCTCTTCGGTCACTATTTAGGTACCGAATAGGGACTGAAAAATTTCGGTCTCTATATTTGGGACAAAAATATTTTAGTCCCCATTCGGTCACTATTTAGGGACCGAATAGGGATTCGGTCACTATTTAGGGAACGAATAGGGACTGAAATATTTCGGTCCCAAATATAGAGACCGAAATATATCAGTCCCTATTTAGTCCCTAAATAGTGACCGAATAGGGACCGAAATAAATCGGTCCAAAATATAGAGACCGAAATATTTCGGTCTCTATTCGGTCACTATTTAGGGACCGAAATAAATTGGTACCAAATGTAGAGACCGAAATATTTCAGTCCCTAGTCGGTCCCTAAATAGTGACCGAATAGAGACCGAAATATTTCGGTCTCTATATTACAGACCGGATGACTGATTTTATTTCAGTCACAAATTCTCAATGATGTGAGAAAATTTTGTGACCAATTTTGTGACATCTCAAATTAATACCAAGTATGAAGCCCCTAGCATATTTGCAGCAGAAAATCATTTAAAGATTTATATTGTTTCATGTCAGTACCATTTCTGCACATATGTACACTGACAAGGTGTCATTGGATTTTGGTAATGAAATTTAGTTTAAATTACCATAATTATCAGAAAAATATGTTGATACCAAAAATGTGGATATTGAGAATTTTTGATGCACGGATTAATGAGGTAAATATGATTTATCTACTTTTAGGACAATTTATACTTGATAAATATTTTTTCTGGAAAATTTTAAATAAAAATTACCATAAACTTACCACATTGTAATTAGACAGTGGTTGAAATTTTATTTTATTTGGATGTCATTTACATATTAAATTAAGGTTCCAATGAGACCTAATTAAATGAATAGTAATCTAGTTACATAATTTGTTTACGTAAGATTTAACCTGCATCTAAATGTGAACATCTGTAGGTAGTGATAGGTATGTGTAAAAGTGTATATATTTATTAGTATAAATATATATATATATATGTGTGCGTATTAAAAGAAAAGATAAAATAATTTCGAAGAAATGGATAAACTTCCTGCATGCATATATATACGTGAAGTGTACGTGCTTGTTAATTAGTGTCACATGGGAGTGTGTGAGGTCTTAGAAGAAAGTGGAGGTAATGATGAGATAGATATCTACGTGGGAGAGTGTGGAAGTGCTTATATGCATGTGCAAGCATATATATATATACATATATAAAAGTATATAGAAAGGGGTTGGCGGTGGAAGCATTAGGAGAGGAAGAAACGCCAGGAAGGGAGGAGTTTTTGCAGAAGGAAAAAGAGCTAACTTGGTTTTCTGTAAATAAAGAAGAATGAAATAAGGTGTAAGGTAGGTACCTTCACATTACCTTTAAGATAATAAAATTTTTTCTTGATCTTTAATCATGTTTATAAGTCAAGAACTTCAGTTAATATAAATGAAAAACAAATGTTCCATCTGAAGTTTGCCTTGATTTTTAAAGGCTACTATATGATTTCTGGAATTGTATATTTGAAGATGTACTTTTATTGTGCATTGATCTTTCTACCATAAAATTATTACAGGTTCGGGCAGTTTACACTTCCTCATTACTTATGCCTTCTATTCTTGTTACAGCTATTGGTGCAGCCTCTGTGTCTCCTCCTCTAGCAGCAGGTATGTATATTTAAAGTTATACTTTCATGTATGCATTGATTCTGATGCCATTAAAATGTTACAGGCTCAGGTCACTCTACACATTCTCCTGATGCAGTAGTAGATATGTATATTTAAATTTTAGGGTATTTCTATAGTCATTATTAGTATTTTTGTACAACTCTTATGTTGTTCAGCATTTTTGTCCAGGTTCGGTGCCAAAGGATGTTGTTAGTCTGTAGGAGGGGGGAGGCAGTTTTTACGAGAGCACTCTGCAGGAGGTGTGGATCAATGGGTACGTAATCAACATATATGTATCTTTTATGAATGAGGTGAATTTAGTTCATAAATTCAGATTAAGCAGTTACAAAATTTCAGTGATAAAATAGAGCCCACTCAAGCATCTTAATTTATCACAAGAACATTACAAGCACACTTTCCTGGGCCTATTCATAGATTCAATGATTTCACGATGAAGGTCCAGGAGCAGTTGTATCAGATGTTCATGGTATGTAATTTCTTATTAGAATTTATTTCTTATCTTATTCCTACATGCAATTAACTAACTCTTATCTATATAGAGCAATCATCGATTCACGAGTCGTCCGGACGAGGCACGGTCTCGATTTGCATGGACGATGACCGCACGATCAAATTTTTAGCATTTGATGTATAATGCGAGGAAACATGCAGAGAAAGTTTCTCAGAGTGAAGACTCGACTCTTTGGAGGGAGCGAGCACCGAGTTGGATGAGGGGAGACTACTAGGAAACTTTGTGCAACATATGGGCTGCAGAGAGATGGCAACAAACATCCACATTAATGAAAGTGAATCGGGCTGCCAATCCAGAGGCCAACATGCATACTGGTGGGTCCGTCTCCTTTGCGACCCATCAGTCCAGATTGGTAAGTAATTTGTCCATTTCTGATATCTTTTATTTATATAGGTACTCAATTATGTCATGTTTTCTCTGTCAAATAGGAAAAGGAGCTAAAAAGGCCGCCGACATTTTTGGAGGTGTTTGACAGAACACATAAGAAAAAAGGAACGGATCAATACATTAGCGACAGAGCCCGAGAGGTTGCGGTAAGTATTTAAAAGATATTCACTATTTAATTTTTTGCATTACAGATGAATATTATATTGTCATTTTTTTTTTTGCAGGAGTCATATAGCCAACAAATGACAGAGATGTACGCCGGGGAGGACGAGCAGTCGCGGTTAGATCCTGAGGTATGGGTTGCGGCATCTGGCGCCCCAAAGAAAGGCCATGTATATGGTTTTGGGCACAGTATCGACACGTGCCGGGTGTTATCTGGAGGATCCAGTTTAGCGTCACAGACCAATGCATTCAACGCGGGAGTTGGTACTCCAGGTACTTCTCCCAGTGACATGATGGGCTTCATTGCAAATACGATATCTGGTTTAGAGTCTCGTCTGGCGGATTCGATGGAGACTCGTCTGGCCCAGATGCAGATGCAGGTGACCGACGCACTATAGGCCCAGCTCTCCCAGGTTATCTCCCAGGCCCTCTCCCAGGTCAGCATTCCTCCTCCTCAGGCAGCACCATCGACATCAGCACACACCCCTCACGTAAGTAAATTTATTTTACTTTACTTTTTTTTATTTTAACAGTTAAGTTAGTTTAAGTTTAATTTGGTTTCATCGACGCACAATTTCATGTTAAGCAAGTTAGGTTAGTTAAAAAGGGAGAACTTAGATAGGTTTGGGGGTCCAAAATTCAAAATATAAATACTCATACATGAATACTCTCGGTTTGAGCTCGACGATCAAACTTAAATTAAGCAAGTTTAGTTCAAAAATGAAGAACTTAGGTAGGTTTGGGGGTCCAAAATTCGAAATACTCATCCGATTGGCGATCAATTTTTCCACCACGACCAAGGCGATGATTGTGATTTGTGGAAATTGACGGAGTTCAATTCGGACTCTCGGTTTTAGCTCAACGCCTCAAACTTACATTAAGCAAGTTAGTTTAGATGAAAAATGAAGAACTTAGGTAGATTTGGGAGTTCAAAAATGAAAAAATTGATCTGGTTGACCTTCGGTTTTTTCCAGCACGGCTAGGTCGATGATTATGACTTGTGGAAATTGACGGAGTTCAATTCGGACTCCCGGTTTGAGCTCGACGTCTCAAACTTACATTAAGCAAGTTAGTTTAGATGAAAAATGAAGAACTTAGGTTTGGGAGTTCAAAATTAGAAATATACATCCGATTGGCCTCCGATTTTTTCAGCACGGCCAGGGCGATGATTATGACTTGAGAAAATTGATGGAGTTCAATTCGGACTCCCGGTTTAACTCGATGCCTCAAAATTATATTAAGCAAGTTACTTTAGATGAAAAATGAAGAACTTAGGTTTGAGAGTTCAAAATTCGAAATACTCATCCGATTGGCCTCCAATTTTTTCCAACACGGCCAGGCGATGATTGTGACTTGTAGAAATTGACTGAGTTCAATTCGGACTCCCGGTTTTAGCTAGACGCCTCAAACTTACATTAAGAAAGTTAGTTTAGATGAAAAATGAAGAACTTAGGTTTGGGAGTTCAAAATTTGAAATACTCATCCGATTGGCCTCCGGTTTATTCCAGGCTGTGATGGAGTTCAATTCGGACTCCCGGTTTGAGCTCGACGCCTCAAACTTACATGAAGCAAGTTAGTTGAGATGAAAAATGAAGAACATAGGATTGGGGGTCCAAAATTCGAAGAACTGATCCGGTTGGCCTCCGATTTTTTCCAGCACGGCCATGGCGATGATTGTGACTTGTGGAAATTGACGAAGTTCAATTCGGACTCCCGGTTTTAGCTCGACGCCTCAAACTTACATTAAGCAAGTTAGTTTAGATGAAAAATGAAGAACTTAGGTTTGGGAGTTCAAAATTAGAAATACTCATCCGATTGGCCTCCGATTTTTTCCAGCACGGCCAGGGCGATGATTGTGACTTGTAGAAATTGACGGAGTTCAATTCGGATTCC